>OZ010573.1:129163357-129763357 GCA_963932145.1 Acanthosepion lycidas
AACTTCTCTCTTCTATACTTTCAACTAATGAGAATAAAACCCTAAAATAAAAAGTGGATGAAGAAGAAAATATTGAACCTAGTTGAAAAATTTGTGACTTAAAACTACCAAAAATCAGGGAGGTTCTACGCATAACTCTTAATAAGAAAAAATAAAATAAAATGAAAAGAAACACCGGAAAATAAAATAATTTTGGCCAATCAAAAAATGAACACAAAGAGACTTTTGACGTTAGTCGAAACCAAGATTCGCGCTAGTGTCTCGGAGCCTGGTCAAAAGGATATAAGCTTACACCTCTAAACTGGACGGCAGAAGGCACAGCGAACAGAGACTCAGCCGCCGGAGTAACTACCCATGCTTGACACGTGAAAAAGTAGTTAAGAGGTCATCTACTAATGATATTTCTGCCGTGCCTAGGGCGGAGAAAAACACAGTAGAGTGACACTGACCTATTCTAATATTACTACAACCCCTAAAACTATTTCAAAACTACCACTACTGAACTTTCTCCAAGCTACTACAATTATCCACCTTATAAACGAACATTTTTATGAAACCGAATATCAAAGGACTCACTCGTAGTTCTAAAAATATATATATATTATATACCTTATACTCTTGAGTCAGTTCGTTTTTATTCCAAAGTTTCCAGTAAAGAAAATCCTACCACCTACCCACAACTTTTCTAGAATAAGTCCTCATTTTTAGTTTCCTTCTTGAGTCATTTTCTGCTTCCAAGCTTTGATGCTTCTATGAAATGTGTCACGAAGTTAATAAAGATCTATAAAAAAAAAAAAAAATAGGATTCAAATAATCTTATTCTTTTCAAGACAAGAAATTAAGCAAACTTATGTAAAATATTAGGTATCTTGTGCGTTAAAGAAAAAGACAAGTCACTTGGAGTGAAATTTGAGAAGAAACGAGCATTTATCAAAACAACGGTCCATGTAAATCAATTTTCTCTTTTCTTTAGAAACAATAAAATAATTTTACTACTTACATCGTCAGACTTAAAATTCGAAAGGTGAGAAAGAAATACCTATCTTAGTCGTTGCTGGTTTTCCGGTGTTTTTTTTAGGCAAAATTTTAATTTTTTGAAATAGACTTACGCAAGATATGAGATAAAAATCGTTTGTCAAAAGTTTTTTCGTCTGAATCCATCGACGTAACCTGGCTTCCCTTTGTTTCTTTTACAAATATTTTCATGGCAAGTTTTCGAAACAGACTTTTGAGTATATGAAAAAAAAGTTTTGAGAATTTTTCTTCTTCTTTCGCAGTCTACACGCCTGAGACCTTTGAATCCTTTCTGCTTATGAAACGTTTTCACTGCAGTAATTTCAAACAGGATAAAAAAATGAAATCCTTTGGGGACGGATAATTTAAATGTACCTATTAAACCGCGCCTTTTTGCAAATTTTAATTTGGTGGATATTAGCAACATCGGAACCTAAATTTTGCAAATAATTTTTTATTTATATAATACATTTTTATTCAATCTTTTTAATTTTACACACACACACACACATATATATATATATATATATATATATATATATATATATATATCACTACCATTTACTCCTACGTTAGTAGCAAATCCAATAGATCTGCAACTAAACTAGTTATTTCAAGAGTAGTTGCCAGGTTTACTAAAGTAAACTTAGCAACTACTCTTGAAAAGGACCTCCAATCAGTGGTTAACTGGGACAATAAATACCTTATAAATTTCAACCCTTCCAAAACAAAACTGTTTCATTTAATCACCAGAGAGAACCTTTTCTACCTACCTCTAAGAGAAACAACGCTCTACGCCTTCTTGGTCTCACGTTTTCTATTGACATGAAGTACATCAACTATATAGTCAATCGCTATGTCTGCTTCGAGGAAGATTGGTGCACTGTGTCAAAAGTTTTTTCATCTGAATCCATCGACGTGACCTGGCTTCCCTCTGTTTTACAAATATTTTCATGGCAAATGATTGTATGAACTTTTTTCCTGGTGCCCAGATTCCATGAATTTAAGCGCATTACTAGATTAGCAACTAGGTCTCACCGTTTTACTGTTGAACCAGCTAGATGCAAACGCCATTTCTACTTAAACAGTTTTTTTTTCTTGCACTTCCCACTATCCACCTGTGGAAATCCCTTCCCGTTTCTTGCGTCCTTGATAACTACAATCTTCAAAACTTTAAATGCAACGTCAATCGCCATCTTTCTTCTTGAAACCTGCTCCATTTTTGTCCTTTTCTCAATCCTCTCCATTTTCAATCTTCTCATTCACTTTCACACTCAATAACACCATCAACCACCCACCCACCCGCTGCGTACTAGTGGCATTGCCGATTTGCTTGGGGAATGGAACGATTAAAAAAATAAAAATTTAAACCAGCTGGCTTCATTCGAACTTCTTTTAAGAAACAGTATTAGTAACTTTCTAGTTTCTATGTTATACTGATTTTTATTTTTCTCTTCATATCGTTTTTTAAACTTTTCAGTAATTTTTATATTGTAATTTTCTTAATTTTTTTAAGTTTTCTTTTTATTATATAAATAATTTTTTATGCCTAGTGTCATGAGATCCTCTCCTAGTTAAAAAATAAAAACAAAAAACAACAACAACAAAAAAAAAAAACGTGGTCACGATGGCATATTCGAAAATGGGAAGATAGATCCCTTTGTTTTGATCTTAAAGACCCATTGTAGAAATTAAATTAATTATATGCTATATAAAATAAATTTTCATTTTATTATACTAGTGTAAATCATGAAATTATCTCACCTGGAGAGTGGAGACGAAAATTGAAATGATAGCTAATATATTTGCTCAATGGTCGCAAAGCATTTCATTCATCATTATCAACAGAAAAATGTCAAAAATTGCTAGATGACTGTTCAGAAGACATATATTGTAATGTACAATATTGTTTTGAAAATTCAAGTGGTTTGTTTTTTTGTCTTCTATGAGGTTGAAAAAACTTAAAAAAAAGAAGGCATTTGTCGTCTTTTTTAAGCTATTTCGTTTTTATGATGACAAGGTAATTTTAATTTGATTTTAAGGATGTATCTTATTTTTATTTTTTCAGGGTTGAAACTTCACACCCCATTATTCTTTTTAGTTTTATAAAAAACAAACAAACAAACAAAAACGCCTTCTACTGTTTTATAATTGTTACTATGGAAGGTCAGGGTGCAATCGCTGATATAAGTTTGCTTTTGGTACAAATAAAACTACGTACTGGCCATATTAAGACGGCTACCTAGAAGATTAAACCAGAAGAAAGTGAAGAAAAATAAATAAAGGAAGAAAAAGAAACAGGTGGAAGAAGTGGGACGAAGGTGGTGAGTTAAATTTGTTGTGAGTCGTGGCGATATATAGTATGGAGGGTGAGAAAGTGGATAATCACGACCGGCCACCTTCCAAAAGCAGCAGCAGCAGCAGCAGCGAACGGACAGAAAGTGCTACACACGCATCTCAAACGAAAGACTGTGCAGTGTGCAGCACTGTTGTTGAGGTATCTTCCTTCTTGATATATCTCCGCTCCAGTCTAGCTCGATATACCTTTGAGAACATACACAGGTTTATATAGAAGCTAAAAATGGTTTTAAAAATGATGAGAAAGAGAAAGACGAAAGAAAATTAGTTGACAAAAAAAAATTTTAAAAAGTAAAAAAAAAAACCTTATTCAATTTAGGGGCTTCATAGGGCAATTAAGATGAAATCTAAAGTTTAGCTAAACTATTTTAACTTGTCTAATAATGAATTTGAATTGTATACAGTTTTGTTGTGCTAAAATCTAGGCGGTGAAATAATTTATGTAAAATTTTAAAACAATATACTGACATAGTTGTTTTTTCTTAATTGTTTTCGTTTAGTTTTGTAAAGGTTTCCAAACGTCTTTTAATTTAAGAAGACTGTCAGGTTTTTAATTCAGTTGATAACTCATCATTCACGCTAAATAAACAAGAAGCGTAACAAACGTACCGACAACCGTGTTTTTTTTAATTTGGTCACACATCCTGTTTTTTCGGCTTGTTACCAATATTTATTGATAGTTCTTGTGAATTAAGATACTCTATCAATCTTCTGTCTTTGATATTAACTTTTTTCTTTTACTTGTTCTAAGGCGGGATAAATATGAAAAATCTTATCCGAAAACGGAGTAGCAGTAGTCTTCAAGGACAGCAACAAAAACGTCAATCTCCAACAGCAAGTCCGGCCCGGGAATCCTTGGTAAGTAAAAACAATTGTCTTATTCGGCATCCCAATATAATATTTCGATCCCATATGTTACGTAGCTGTAGTGTTTTAAAAATTAAAAAAAATAACATAAGGACTAAACTAAAGTTGATGGATGCTGTCACTTAGCTAAGAGGTGGTAATTAATTTCATTTGCATGTATTATTTAAAGAAACTGTATGTAGAAGCAGTGTTTACTTCCCGTCTTTAAAAAAAAAATGTATTGTAGTCTTTCACATAGAAAAATAATACTTCGTTTTTGATCCAAAAGGTTTGCCCTCGTCATTCAACTGCTGATTTCACATTTTTTTTTTTTACGTGAGATTTTTTTTAAATCGTCATTTTTGTTACTTTTTATAGTTTTTTTAAATTTTTTCTTATCTTGTCGCCACACGAAATGATAAACGAGATTTTTTGTCCACTTGTGCATATTTGTTGGGTTGATGCAGAAGTATCATCCACTGATATTTTAAGTTTTTATCGTTATTATTAAAATTAATAATAAAACAGTCTGTCACATTCTCTTTTAACATCTACATTATTTTGACCAATTTGTTGTTGAATCAATCAATCAATCAATGTGGCCACAAAATAGAGCACTGACTGTCGTAAACAGAAACTCCTTTGAAATTTCAACCTGTAGTTTACTAAAATCCTGTCTTTAATTTAAAAAAAAAAAGTTACTATGTTTATAAAAGTAAAACACGTGTTATACCAAGCTTTTTGGCGACTGTCTGCTGTTTTTATTCAACATGATACTTATTCGGATAGAGTGAATAATACTAGGCTATCGAATATACTAGTTTGCTGCACCACTACTATTACTGCTACTATCATCAGGTTAGCATTATTCATTCATAGATTGTTGTAAACATTTCGTTTTGGGCAACAAACTTCCTTTGGAGATAAACGTGATAATTGAAAATGCCAGATAAATATGTTATTTTTAAAACGGTTGCTAGTTCCACTTTTAGTTTTAATTTAAAACATTCAAAAATCAAATACTAAAACCGATATATATATTTTTGCAAATGCACTGACATTGACAATGAAATTCTTAGCTATATTTTGATTTATTTTTTTTTTTTTTTTTTAAGCGAATTCAAAATAAAATTATTTTAATTTGCTTTCAACTTTTAGTTTTAAACTTGACAAATATTCAAATAACACATTTAAAATATATTTTTTAAATTAGAAGGAAATCAATTTTCTAATGAAAACACACACTCGCACGATGGGAATATAAAATATTTAAAACAAAAAAATGATTAAAAAAATTAACGTTGAAAGAAAAATCTTAAAAATCAAGGATCTCCAAGAACAAGGGGATTGCAAAGTGATAATTTCAAAAATGTGCCTAAAATAAATTGATTTAATAAAATTAATTGTAAAAAAAAAAAAAAGCATTTCATTTTTCACAGACGGAGAATTGGACAATCTGTTAATCAGGAACACATTTGGAGAAAAACATTTTTTTTTTTTTTTTTAATTTATTGACTGAATTTTTTATTTTTACTAAATTTTTTTTAATTTTTTTGCTCTTGTTTAAACTCGAACCCAAACATGTTTTACTTGCATGGTTGCCCTTCAAAACCACACAGTTGCTTTTATTATCAAAACTTCTTCCTAGTATTTTTTTATATACCATTTTCTGGGGAAAAAAATCTGAACCCGCTGGTTATGAAGTAATTCGAACTTTTGGTAAAGAATTGTTTCGAAATATTTTGAACGTACGTAAGTTATTGAATCTGTTTCTACTTTTTTTTTTTTGTCGTCTTATTGGTGATGGTGTCACACCATCACCAATATGTGAATCTGACTTAATTCCAACAAATCTGTCAACAAAACACTCACCATCAACATCCCCCACCCCTCAGTTACCGGTGCACAAACTTTGACTTCTTTCTTTGTGGCATGCATATTTTAATTCTTTCGTTATTTTCACTGTTGACTTAGTGGTGGTGTTGTAGCAGATTTTGAGACATGAACACTGCTCCAAACTACTCCACTATCCCAACCAAATCTCTTTATTTTCTGTTTTTCTTTCGTGACAAAAATAATTTTGTTTTTTAAACTTCAAAAGTAAACAGACCGCAAAATTAAATGTATTGTAAATTTTTTTTTTTTTTTTTTTCTCAAAGTTCTACTGAATTTTTTTCCAGATTGATACGACTCCCAATTGTAAATTTTATTTTTATTATACTTTTTAACTACACTTTTTAGTTTGTAACACTTAAACCCAGTAACACTTTTTTCCTTAAATCTTCGTTAAAGTAGGAAGTTTACTCAGGCTCAACAATCATTTTTTTGGGGTACAAGGAATTATTTCTTTAAATTTTTCTTTTTGATTCTAAATGTTTCAGCTGAAACTCGCGCTTCTTTTTCATGTAACGTTCATTCTAAAATTATTTGGCACTTATCAATTATCGAACGAAAATGCCATGATTATTACATTGGCTCGGAAATATACACACATACATGCACATTCCAAGGATTGAACCCGAGTTAACAGCCACTAAGTGAAGTGAATAAAAAAAGGACATATCGTTTTTACTATTTTTTTTTTTTTTTTTTTTTTTTTTTTTTTTTTTTTTTTTTTTTTTTACACTAATAAAGTAAACCAGTAAAATTCAGTTAAAAAATAACTAATTAATAATTTCATTCAAAATTGTTCTCAAACGGATTTTCATTTAAATTTTATCAAATCAACTGATTGTATATTTGAGCTGAAATATTTTTCATAAGTAGATTCGGGTTTTTGTCTTAGTTTTACTTTTAGATTAAAAAAAAAAATCAACTAGTTGTTTATTTAAATTTGTGGGATCCCTTGCACTCATCCATTGGTCATTATATTTTATTTTTACAAGTACACGTAGATTCAAATTCAGCAAGAAGGAAAAAATAATCTCATCCAGGTTCAACTTTATTATGCTATAAAGTTTTAAAGCAATATAATTGGTATTTAATTTATTTAATTTGTTATTCGTCGAACACAAATGTAATATTTAGCTCCCCCCCTTTTTTTTTGTAAGGTTACCAAAACACACAGATCAAGGTAGCATGGTATGTCATACAAAAATAGTCCGGTTCCCTCGACTAATGTCGCAAGAAGTATTAATTAGAGCCTGTCTCTCTCCCTCTAACCAACATGGATACGGGTCCCTGACACCAGACTTCCATAATGGTTTCTAGTTTCGTAAAAATCTTTTTGGGGAGTTTTAGGAGCGGACATGTGTAAAAAGTGAGAAGGAATTATGTCCTGAGAAGGAATTTATTTTTTTTTTTTACTCTTGGACTCCCCATTCTCTATGCACAATAAGTATTTATTATTTATAATTTTTCTTCATTTAGAAAATAAATATTTGTTTAAACTTTAAATGCATGTTTTATTGAATTTTTTTTTTTTTTTTTTTTTTTTTTTTTTTCTTTAAAAAAAAAAAAAAGTTTCTTGTTTTACGGAACAATAATGTTCGGATTTTATTTTGTTCTCATCTCCCAATCTTTCATTTCAACAAATGAGTAATATTCAGGATTGAATTTTCGGTGTCATAAGTTTCTGTTTAACTAATAATTATCGAAATCAATTTTTAATTTAAAAAAAAAAAAACTGTTCAGAAATTTTTATGAACGAGGAACATGGCACCAAATAGTGGAGAATGTGTTTAATTTTTTTAATCAAATGCTAAACTTAAATTATTAAACATAGTTTTTTTTTTTGGGGGGGGGGAACGTGATGCATATATACAGCACCTTTAATTTTTTTTGTTTGTGTCTTTGACAATTTTCTATCTATATTGGTCAAATTCAGACAAGTGACAAGCAGATCGAGAAAAAGGTAAAAAATAAATCTTGAATCGGGAATCCTCCTCTTGCTAAAAAAAAAATGTAATTTTGTAATAATATTGATTTTATTTTTATTTGATTTTCTTTATTTTTTTTATTTATTTCTTTATTTTTTTTTTTTGATATTTAAAAAAAGAAAAAGAATTACATTCAGTTAAATTTAAGTTTTTGACTTTCTTTCATTAAATTTCCCCTATGAAAACCATAATTTTATTTTTTTATTAATTAATTCTATCTGACAGAATCAGATATTGTCGCAATTCATTCCAAACTCAAATCCTTTTTATTTCCTTGGACCATTTTTCCAATTTTATTTTTTTTTTCTTAAAGTTCTAGGGTCATTTAATCTTTTTTTTTTTTCTTTTTTAATGTTGAATTGGCAGAATGGGGATTTTGTGACCAGTGTGTTCCTATGTGGTGAATCGTTATTTTTAAAACTGATTTTCTAAAATTACTTTTTACTCTTGTGGTGTAGTTATCGATTTTTAAATAAATCAATTGCATCATTAGTCAAGCAAGATGAATTTCATTCATTCATCTGTCTCTCAATAAAAATAATTTATCATTTGAGGTTAATTTTCACAATTATTTGAAAATAACAATACTGGTTATTTTTTCTGGGTTTTTATTTTTTGACCAGCTTAGCTTAATTAATTCATTAAAAATTATTTTACCTTTTTCCTAAATAAATGAATGAGTTTTTTTTTTTTTTTTTTTTTTTTTTCATCAAAGCCTGGTTTGTGTCACTCTTAGTCTTCTCTTTCTTAGTCTTCTCTTTCTTAGTCTTCTCTTTCTTAGTCTTCTCTTTCTTAGTCTTCTCTTTCTTAGTCTTCTCTTTCTTAGTCTTCTCTTTCTTAGTCTTCTCTTTCTTAGTCTTCTCTTTCTTAGTCTTCTCTTTCTTAGTCTTCTCTTTCTTAGTCTTCTCTTTCTTAGTCTTCTCTTTCTTAGTCTTCTCTTTCTTAGTCTTCTCTTTCTTAGTCTTCTCTTTCTTAGTCTTCTCTTTCTTAGTCTTCTCTTTCTTAGTCTTCTCTTTCTTAGTCTTCTCTTTCTTAGTCTTCTCTTTCTTAGTCTTCTCTTTCTTAGTCTTCTCTTTCTTAGTCTTCTCTTTCTTAGTCTTCTCTTTCTTAGTCTTCTCTTTCTTAGTCTTCTCTTTCTTAGTCTTCTCTTTCTTAGTCTTCTCTTTCTTAGTCTTCTCTTTCTTAGTCTTCTCTTTCTTAGTCTTCTCTTTCTTAGTCTTCTCTTTCTTAGTCTTCTCTTTCTTAGTCTTCTCTTTCTTAGTCTTCTCTTTCTTAGTCTTCTCTTTCTTAGTCTTCTCTTTCTTAGTCTTCTCTTTCTTAGTCTTCTCTTTCTTAGTCTTCTCTTTCTTAGTCTTCTCTTTCTTAGTCTTCTCTTTCTTAGTCTTCTCTTTCTTAGTCTTCTCTTTCTTAGTCTTCTCTTTCTTAGTCTTCTCTTTCTTAGTCTTCTCTTTCTTAGTCTTCTCTTTCTTAGTCTTCTCTTTCTTAGTCTTCTCTTTCTTAGTCTTCTCTTTCTTAGTCTTCTCTTTCTTAGTCTTCTCTTTCTTAGTCTTCTCTTTCTTAGTCTTCTCTTTCTTAGTCTTCTCTTTCTTAGTCTTCTCTTTCTTAGTCTTCTCTTTCTTAGTCTTCTCTTTCTTAGTCTTCTCTTTCTTAGTCTTCTCTTTCTTAGTCTTCTTTGCCTAATTTTTTTTTTTTTTTTCTTTTTGCTACATTTTTAAAAATATATTGTGGTTCTTATTTTGTCAAAATTCGACTGAATCCATTTTTCAATATAATCAAGCATTGAATAAAAACAAAAATCGGATTTCGATGACGTACAGTCCCCCCCCCAGTGTACTACAATGTGACATTCCTTAAGTTTTATTTTATTTTTTTTATTTATTTTTTTTCTTCAAAGAAGATTTATCATTTATAGTCGGATACACATTGACTGTTCCCGGTTTATTACCACCTGCGGGTCTGTAAATCCTTTTTATTTATAAATAGTAAAAAAATGTTAAAATAATTCAAATTTTTAATTAAAATCTTTTTGTGATCACAACAATCTTTTCCATAGCTTTACAAAAAAGTTTAACAAAAACCGTGGCAATGCAGCAGTAGACCCCCCCTTTTTTTTAAAAATAGTTTTTAAAATAAGGGTAATTCTAAAAAGCTTTGACAGTTTATTTAAAAAAAACGTTAACTGTTTTACTTTTGCCGTACAAAACGTACCCCCTTATTTAACATTAAAAGAAAATAACTTCGAAACCGTCTGTCATTTTTTTTGTCCCTTTGTCTCTCTACCTACATTAATAATTATAATTTAGATATATATTTTTTTTTTTTTTAGGTTACCATTATTACATTTTCTCTTAAAGTAGATGTAGTTGTGTAATGTTTTCTTTTCCTCTACAAAGAAAAAAAAATGATTTTTTTAATCATCTTTTTATTTTAAAATGGTATGCTGTTCCGTCTCTAGTCGAAATATTATTATTATTAAGTTATTAACCAAGATAAAAATTACCCTCTAAAAATGTCAGTCATTATTGAAATAAAAAAATGTTTAAAAAAAAATTCAAATTTAAATGATTTCCATTTATTATCCAACTTAAAAAAAACAAACTTTTTTCCCCTCCTCTAGACAAGTGTGTGTCTTCTTGTCATAGTCAAACACCTGTTAAAAACAAATATTTACAAAAATTAACTTTGAGAAATTAAAATAAATCTTATGAGATTTTAAAAATAAACTCAAAAGTTCGTTATGAGTTTGCGAGTAAAGGATGCAAATATTTCTTATCTTGAAATTGATAACTCGAATGGAATAAGAAAATTTATTGTCTTGTTTTGTGTGTGTTGTGTTGTTTTTTTTTTTTTTTTTTTTTAGAGAGAGGTAATTCCCCCATGAAAAATGTATTTAAAAAAAAAAATGGATTATGTCGACGACTGACAGGGGAATTGTCTCAATTCTGCAAATAACCTCGGAAAAGAACAGAAAAAAAGAATTTCTTTCCTTGATTTTTTTTTTTTTTTTTTTTTTTTTAATTTGTAACAATTATTTAAAATGTTTTTTAGAGTAACAGTGTAAGTAGGAATGAATTTTTTTTTTTTTTTTTTTTAAAAATGGGTACATTCATCGTAAATAAGTTACAAACAACAATGGATATTTTAAGTTTTATCATATTAAAATTTTGGAGACCTGCACAAAAAGCAAACATTTTTTTAACATTTTAAATTTTAAAATGTTTAAAAAAATGTTTGCTTTTAGAACCATGATCATCAACGTCCTGAAGGACACGGGCACAAATGGGGTTGTGCCCGTGTCCTTCAGGACGTTGATGATCATGGTTCTCCACAATTTCCAGTCCTTTCTAGCTCTTAATTACTTTCTATCTGTCCTGTGAGTGTCAAATTTTACAAGCCCTCTTTCCTCATTATGTGCCCTGAAAAATTTCAATTCCTTCTTTCTGATGTTAAGTGTCCTTTTTGTTTCCATTTTCTCTAAAACTTTGTTGTTCGCTCCTCTACATGAACATTCAAGAAATAAAAATAGCTGTGATCTTTAAAAGTTTTTAAATGTTTTATAATTATAATCGTATGTCCTTTTCTTTTCGGAGAATGTTTAGATAGAATTGTTTCAAAAATGTGAATGTTTCTGGAAATTATTTTTTTTCAAAAAAAAACAAAACAAAACAAAAAAAAAACGTAATGATCAGTGCTGATTTCTTTTTCTTTTTTTTTTTAATTTTTAAAATATGTATGATACTGACGATAAGTAATCATAACAATTTATATAAAATAATTTCACTCAAGATTTTCAAAATCATCCAGATTTATTTTAAATTTGACTTTTCTGAATTTCATGGACGTTGCAATTGAAAACACAATCACTTTGTCATTGTTGAAAAATGTCCTATCGATTTCTCACAGATTTACTTTTTTGTTCTGTTTAACATGAATGTCCATGAAGGTATAACTGCATGTTCTGAATGATTGGTGAAGCAGATGATCATAGTAAACAATGTTTCAAGAAAAAAATCATATATGAAAATATTCAAAAGAGAACTCCTGATTAAGATAAAAAAACTAAAAATAAGACAAAGTTGGCATATCTGGTAATAAGTTGAGGAATCGTTTCGTTATTGAGCTATATGTTAGCTGATATTGCTTGGTAATAAAACCAGTGGATTAGGGATTGTAAGATCTGTTACTTAGCTATTTCATAAATTTAAATTTAATACACACTAAAATATTTGACATGTGTTGATTTTGTTTCCCAAATGAAATTAAGAAAGTTACTTACCTTGTCATTATCACATGGATGACCATTAGGGAAGTATGTGTGTAAGTATTATTTATATATATATATATATATATATATATATATATATAAACAAACATACTCAATGAATAAATAGTGGCTCTGAGAAATCAGAAAGCTGAGTTTGTTAAATTCACTTATGTGCAAATGCCTTTCAGGGAAAGGTACAAATCCATCTCTTTTTCCCCTCAGCCTTGGTTGATAACGAGTATAGGTGAAAGGTAACTCTAAATTCAAAAGCTGAGTGTCATTTTGAGAACTTGTGGCATCCTACATGAACCAGTTCTGTGTTTTCAGTTTTTCCGAAAAGTGTGGTTGGTTCTGCACAAGCCTTCAATACTAGAATCAAGTAATGTGTGGCTAATGTGGCTGTTCAGTTTTAAGAACTGATCTGCTGTACTATCATATGTTGAAAATGACAGTCCTGTGTATGTATAATGTAAAGAGACAGGAAAGAGATCAAACAAAGGAATCAACACTGCATAGTGACTGTCAGTTTAATACTTTAATGTGATCTTCATCTGAAGATTGTGTTGATGCCTATACTACATGTGCAAATGCTCTCTCTAATATTGAACACATTTTCACTATAAAGATGTCAGATTTTAAACATATATATATATTTGTGGTTCCAGTGTTGTATTTGCTAATAAATAACACCTCTATAATGTGTTTTGATTGTATAATGTTCCACTAGAAATAATAAAATCCTGGTATGTTTGTTTGGTTTTAGACGATAATTAACTTTGTGAAATAAACAGTTAGGATTGTACTTATTTATGGTTGACACTGTATATATAAACCAAACACTCTGACAAAATAACACACTTTATAAAAGGAAATATTAGGAAATTATTTAATGTCTGGTAGACTTCCACTTTCCTAAAATTAAACCTGAGATGTGATTTATCTTTGCATCTATAACTTATTGATTATAATGTTATGAAGATTAAAATCAGCAAAAATGGTGTTTTATCCATTAGGCTTTTTCAGGCCAACTTATATTTTATTAAACTAAGAAGCCAAAATGCAAAACAAGGTTTTTGTTGGCAATTTGTTCTGTAGTTTTGCCACTGGCCATTTACCAGTTTATATTTGCTAAATTGTTGTCTTCTTGCCACATAGCAAATGGTACTTAGACAGAAGTGTTACTTATATAATGACATTGATAAATTTCAACAGAGCTTACAGTCACATCACATTGAAGCACCAGTTCTCATGAGTTAAGCAACATTGATCCTGGTCAGTACCTAGATGGGTAGATGCTTGATAATATCAAGTGCTATAAGCTTGGGTTGTGTGGGTGGGATAACAACTCAGAATAGGTAATCGGAGAGCTGAGTTCCAATTCCTGTTGGGTTTGTTATATTCACTTGTATGCAATTATTCTTGAGGAAGGTAGGAATCCACTTCCCCCCAAGATATGGGTTAATTAGTAAGAATTGTTACTAAACTATTATTATCACACACAAAAATACTTACAATCTAAAAATATTTTCTGGCTTTAAATAACCAACAAAAAGTTAAGCCATAGAAAATGAATCAAACATGAAATTTCAACAAAATTTTATATAGTTACCATTTTTAATGAGTAGCAGAGTAATAATATATTTATGAAAAGGGAATTCTGTTCATTTAGTTTTCCTAAAATGAGCCAACTTGTTAACTGGGATACATTTTTCAAATACTCTGTTAAGTCAGGCTGTTGTCCTCATTTTTGTTATTTTTACAACATTTTGGCTGTTGTGCCCTCTGACCTTCTTCAGGTATGTGTTGATCTAGATAACCTTCAGGGAATTTTGAACTGAACCCTTTCTTTAATCTATGAGAGTAGATTGTTCTTGTTTCACTGTCCATGTCTAGGGATATCTCGTATTGTTCTTATTTAGTATTGCTTAGTTATTGCTTGCCCAGTTACTATGGAGTCTAAGTTTGCACTACCTGGCCTAGGGATTGAACTTGTAATTACTATATCATCAAGTTCATGAACCATTACTTTAAAGAATACCCAGATCAACAAGGAACTGGAGAACGCTGGAGGTCATAGTGGTTGAAATGTGAAAATAACAAAGAAGATGAGGACAGTAGTCTAAATGTAAACGATAACTCCTCCTCCTTCAAATTATGTTATTAATGTAATTGTATCAATAAGTTATTTTTAGATTAATGTTTATGCAACACTCCTTAAAATGCATTTATACTGTCATTAAATTACTCAAAGATCCATTAATGATTCTATTTTCTTTTAGCATCCAGAGACAAACTGTAAACGTGTTTATTTTCTCACAAGGGTTATTGTTTCTGTAAAGCTTTAAAAAATTGGAGATATATATACAAGTATAGGATTGGTGTATTGCAGTGGAACATTTTCAAAAAAAGAAATCAAACCTTACATTATTAGCTTAGAATATATCTATCTATCTATCAAAATAACTATTAAAACAAAAAAACATGTAAATGTCAGAAGTCACTCAAAATGATCCTTTACTTTCCAACATGGATATTAATTAGTAATTTCTTATTAAAAATATTTCCATGACTTTTTGTTGCCTAGCATTCAGAAGAACTTTCTCTACTCAGGCAATTTATTAGAATGGAAAAACATTAATGCCCTATTATTTTAGTTAGGGGTTCTGTTTACAATAAAAATACAACCTCAAATTGATCCCTGACTTTTTGACATGCTTTTAGTTTTCTTTAGTTTTTTTCAGACCAGTCGATTTAAGTATTGCTGTTTTAAAATGAAATGTATTATGTAATCATATGTATATACATATGATGTTGATTTCATTTCCGGTAGACATGTTGCAATATTGAAATAAACTTGTAAACATTTGTTGAAAAATGCCTTTCATCTAGCACTTTGAAAAAAAAATATCTGCATAGTGCTCTAGTCAAATTTTTCTTGGGAAGCTTCCACGACCACCTTAAGAAAAACGTAACCTTTTTTGTTCTTAATTTAAAATTTTTTTTAAGTTGAAGTTTAAGTTTGCTTGTTTTTTAAGGGCACTGTCAAAACTCATATGGTTGAGAATTTGTGTTTAAAAACAGATAACCTATATTAAACAAAAAAAAACTAACTCGTGTAACCCATGATCCCCGTGAGCAAATTAAAAAACATTTTGAGCCTTATCTGAGCCTGCAATCCTGAAATTTTGGATTCCCAAGTTTTCATTACTGCGATTGTTTTAGGCAATTTTTTACACAACAAATTTTTTTGTATAACTATTTTCATAACTTTGAAATAAATTTGGGAATAATTGAAATTAATTGCAAAAATCACTCTTGAAGTAAAAGTAAGGACCTATGTACATTAAATTTTCTTTCTTTAAGTGGCAGCAGAAGACTTGAGCTTTTAAAAGATAAGCTTAAATATTAATGCAATACTTAAATGCAGCAATCAATTTTGAGTTTGTTGCCTATCATATCTACTCTTCCCTACCTGTTCGTATGAAGGCGCTATCAGGAGGCCTGTACAGGAGCTAGCTTAAATGCTGCCTGATAGGTTGGCTGCAATTATAGGTAAGATTTTAACTTTTCTTATTTCAGCCCACTTACTTTACTGCTACTCCACTACATTTTCTTCCTTTTAGTCTACACAAATTTCAGAAGTGAGGAATTTGATGATTAAACATCAAACTTTGTAATTTAAGATTTATTTCAGCAAGTTTCTACATTCAGTCAATATGTAGTGCATTAGAATTATTATAGTGTTATTAAATGTTTAATTATTAACTATTATTATAGATAATTGAGAAAGTAATTATTTTTGTGGTAAGATGTACTGTAAATATTGTAATAATAATGTTTGAAATGTATTCTTATCTTAGTTGCAATATTTACACTATAATAATTAAAATATTGTTAGTGATTAAGATGAGAGTACACTTCAAACATAACATTTTAATCAGTTTATCTTTTCAGGAGGCTGATGGATTGAAATAACAAATTTTAACTTCATTTATATGAGGGGCAATGTGCAGTTAAAATGGTGTAAAATTAAAGAATTTGTCAATTTTAAGATTTGTAGCAGCTCAGATTGAGGAATTGGAGAGCCAAGTTCAAATTCTAGTCAAATCCATTACATTCACTTATGTGTTAATACCTTTGGGAAAGGTATGAATCCTCTTCTTTTCCCTCCAGTTATAGATAAATAGCAGGACAGACCAGGTTCTATAGCCTTGGATGGCAATTGGTCTACTGCAGGAAAAAAATCTGACTCATCAGTCATGTATCGAAAGATATATGATTGCCTAAGCGTGTATCATACATGACATGTAACTGACTGAATTGTCTAATGGCATATCAACTCCTTATGGGTCATTGAGCATTTTTTTTTTTTTTTTCAAAAATGTATTGCTGGTAATTTTTCTAATGTATTTGTTTTGACCCCAGTTGGGGGTTCACTATTTACCGATAGTTGGGACCATGATGGGTACTACCACCCTAGGTAAAGGATCTAGGAACAACAGCAATTAAGAGTTGGTACCATGCTCCTCAAAACCTCCCAGTCAGAGGCAATGCTGCTGGATGAAGTTTATCCTCATCAATTTTATAATTATTACATTTGTTAATAAAATTAAATTTTGTTACTCTGAAGGGTTTTCACATTTCTTTTATCAGTAAATTCAACGGTGTCAAAACATTGATAAATCGAGTTGGATGAGATTACATGGAGAGGGAACAAAAGGAAATATGGTTTTTAAGTGAATTCAAAGACGATATTTATATATTTATACATAGATTTATTCAGTCACATGTGCCATTTTGTTCCACTACATTTTGTCATTGTTTTTAGACAACTTCATCATTCTATCCTCTCAGAACTTAGTCTAATTCATCACCCAGAAAGATGCTAAGTAGTTTTTGTAGGCTTTCAAAGAACTGAAGTTCTTCCCATTTAACAGAATTGTATAGGAATCAAAATGGTAATCTAAAAGTGAAAGGTCATGTGAGTCTATTAGGTGTAGGAAGATATCCCAGCCAAGCTGTACTAATTTCTGATGGGTTAACAGATATGAAGTCAGGCATTGTCCTGAGGGAAGACTATACTCATCCAATTGGCCAATTACAGATGCTTTTCATTAATTGCTGTTTTTAATCAGTTGTGTTTAGAACCATACTTTGTAGAAAGAGCTTGTAATGCACAGTGCCATTCCAATCCTACCATATATGCAGCTTAATCTTTGGGTGCAGACCAGATCTTGGAATGGTTAATAGTAACTCATTTTGTTTTCCTCAGGACCTTTTTTGATCTGCATTGTTGTAAACAATCCATTTTTCATTGCCTGTGATTGTTCTTTTTAGAAACATTTTTGTTGCATTCGAGCAGAGAACCAAATATAGAAATGTAGTCCATTAATTTTTTTTTTTTTTTCCCCATTAGATTTTGAGATGTCTAAACCAGGGGTTTTCAAACTGTGGTCCGCAAGGACAAGATAGGGGGTTCGTGGACAGCAAACACTTTTTTATGGGTGACGTGCAACTTATAAGCACTTGTAAGTAACTTATAGGCTCATCATGAAATAAATTGGTTCAATAAACTATTTCATAGATTTGATATACTAATATAATTTGTATCTTAAATTGATAAAGATAATGGATTCTATTCATGCAGAGAAGGAACTAAAGGATTTGAATTTTGGATCTATTTTGCAATTTCCGGCTTTCTCATTGGCTGTTAGGCATTTGCATTGATGCAAAATTGTTATATTCAGCAAATATTTATGTATAAATTTCATAAGCGTTTATAATGGGGTCCCTAAGGTAAAACTTGAAATATAAAGGGGTCAGCAAGTCAAAAAGTTTGAAAACCCCTGATCTAAACATTGTAGCAATTGACTTATCCAAGTGTTTTCAAATGACTTGCTCTGCATCTCTCATGAGTGTTGTATCTGTTTTATGTCATGTGGCCTGGATTATTTTTAATCAGAAATTCAATTTGGTCATCAACAACTGCAGTCCTGCCAGAATGTTCAGTCTTCCATATCAAAATCTTCAATCATGAATTTAGTGAAACATATATAAACAGTCCTCTCAGCTATGGCACCCTCTCCATAAATGGCACACTTCTTTTTTGCTGTTTCTTCAGAATTTTTGCCTTTACACAAATAATAATAGAGCCTGAAATGACAAAAAGGCATCTCATTTTCCTCTTTCACTTTTAACAAATAAACATTTAAAATTCAAAATTGTATAGAAAGGTGCTTTAAAATATCACCTTTTTAGAATATGTATGTCAAATTTCACTCACATTTGAAATAAAATCATGTGTTCAAACAGCACCTATTGATAAAGCTTTTGTTCCAACCAATATCTTTGCTATGGACTCTAAAGTCTAGTAAATGTCACTAAAATTTAATTATTTTAGTAATGATAGAAGTAATGTTTGACTGAGAATCCTACAGAATACTAAATTGGAAAATTGGAAAAATTGGAAGAAAATTGGAAAAATTTCTATTTTGACATGCTTCACTGATGAGTCGACTGGTGAGAACCAAAAATAGTTATGAACAATTTTGTTTGTAAGCAGGCTGCTTGTTGAACGTCACTTACTTTTTTTTTCTATTTGTCTGAAAAAAAAAAAAAAAAAATTGAAACATTTTAAGAGGGGACAATATAAGGGTAAAGAAAAGATAAGGAAGGCAAAAGGGTGACGGAGTAAAACAATAGTGCTTGTTGATAGCAGTTTGGTTAAAGATTGTTGAGGTTTTAAGGTGATGGCTTAACCCAAAAAATTTAAAATGACCCAAGAGTGAGGGGTGGGGGATGAAAGGTGGAAATGGGAGAGAGTAAGACAATGAAGGATTAGTATTGTATATGTGCAAAAAATCTTTTAAGAATCATAATCTAAGATTAGTAGAAAGGTATGTAAGAGGGTAGAAAGTATATCAAAGGAGGTGAGTTATAATTTTAAACGTTTATAGTTATGGATTTGAAAGGTTAGCAAGATTTTAATGTTAGATCTTATGCCTACAAAAAATAGTACTTTCAAATCTTTGATTTAATAATTGGCCATTGTTCAAAAGCTTAATAATACATGTTTTTTTCTGCAAGAATAAAAAACAAGGTTTGTTCAGAGATTTGCAAGTTCTGGCTTGTTTTAGAATTTTAAAACTTGCAAATCTCTGGTAAGCAAAATCAGTTATGAATATAGTAGACTATAGTAAGATGTTTACGCAATCACCATGTGAAGACTGAAAGACAAGAGAAAAAAAAACTATAATAATTAGGGGAAAAATGCAGTAATGATTTCACAATAAAATTTGTATTATCCAGCAGATGTTAGTAAAATTTTCAAGATATATTTATGTGATGAATATATATTTGTGAATTTCAGCTTATTTGTTTTATTAGAAATATTTTCAGTGATTTAATAGCTGGTGTGAGATATTGTTTTGCTACTTGAGGTTTGTTTATTATAAACACACATGCACATATAACTGTGCATATGTGTGTGTGTGTGTGTGTGTGTGTGTGTGTGTGTGTGTGAGAGAGATTGATATAACCTCAAAAGAGAAAGATATGTAAAGATATTGAGTGAGGTGAATACAATGTTAGAAATTGAGAAAAAGTTTAACAGATCATAGAACAATGTAGCGGAAGCTAAATGCAGATGGAGCAGCCAATTGCTTCTTATAATGGTCCCTGCCCCCATCAGTCAACATGACTACATTTAGTGTGCTGTCTCTGCGCAAAGACGACTCGTGGCTCTCCTGCAAGAACTGATCTGGTGCAAACCCAGAATGTCTGGTTATGAAGAAAGTGTTTACCAGCTTTCCCATGAGACAGTCAGGATGGTGAGCTGAGTGGTGTTAGCTATGCAAATGATTCCTTTGCTAGCCAACCACTAAAGTTTTAGTCTTCATAAAAGCAGGCATGTTTTCTGGGAAGAGGCAGAGCTTGGCAGTGCACTGTGATGACCGCGCAATGGGATTGCCGTGTGTTGTCAAGGATTTTTGTTTGTTATCCAGCATTGTTTCAAGAATGTTCATTCTTGTTTGTGTTTCAGGTATCTCGGCTGTGTTCCATACCTGCATGTGGTGTTCCTATGCAGAAGTCTTGTCCATACCCTGCTTGTCATGATCCAATGTTTCATTCCGATGCTGCTCAGTTTTCGGTTTCTTTTCATGAGTAGTTACCCAACCTAATAAGAAAATCCTTTCAAATAATCAAAAAAGTAGAAAACATTGGCAAGATGGTAACAAGAAAAATAATTAAGAATATCAGAAATAAATTAGAAAAATTAAGAGGATAAGGAAAGTGGATTGACCAGCAAGAAAATATTTGAAGCTGGTGTTAGAAATGTAAACAGAAAAGATGCAGAATATTAAAACCATTGGTTAATTTCATCTCTTTAACTCAACTACCACTTTGAAGTAAATATTGCAAAGAAAAATGTAAGTTTTGTGAGAAATTACATATAAACTGATTTCTTAACAGTAATTTTTCATGATGAATGCGGAGCTACATTGGTAGGACTTGACAGCTATTTGAGTTATTCATGGAAATAGTTTACCAAAATAATTTAAACAAATCTGATAATGCTCTGAAGATCAAAGCCAATAAGCTTTAAGCTAATTAATATATTTATGCAAGATAATATTCCTTCACATTCTGCAAAACTGCCTAGTTTGACAAAAGATTTTAAAGACCTCAAATTAATGAAATGACCCAGCTGTTTCAATAGAAAGCTTGTGGTTCATTCATAAAAGAACTAATATAAGAATTGGAAACACTACTTAAAAGCAAAGACTTCTGGGAAGTAATAAAAATTGCAGCAAGTAATGTTAAAGTGAAAAGAGGAAGAAAATTCAAAAAAGTTCAAGAATGGCAAATTGTTCATATTAATATACAAAATAATAAAATAATTATTCAAATTTATGCAATATTGTCATCAACTATGTTTCTGTTTGATTTTTTTTTTTTTTTTTTTTTTTTTTTTTTTTAAATAAAAAAAAAAAAAAAATATCCCTTTTGTTTACATTATAAAACTTGACCACCAAACAAATTATTGCCAACATTATTTTAGTTAATACCAATTTTATTATGAAAACATTGAGTTCTATCATAAAATCAGATATAGTGTATTTAAAATGTACTCATTTTTTGATGGTTTTCCTAACACATTAATTAATTTTTAGAAATAACTTTTTAACCATGAAAATAAAGACTTTCAATTTCTTAAATTGATGTGGAATAATAACAAAACCAGTTTGTCAAATTTCAAGTATATCGTAGTGTTGTAACCTGGGGAAGGTTACTGAGTAGAATAATCAAACGAAGATTGGTACTGAATGATGTTACTTAGAACATGAACAACACACATAAGATGCAGCACATAGAAGCAATAATCAACTGCTAGAAGTGAGTCAAGGGAATTTCACAATGAATCTCCAACTGCAGATTAACATACAGTATTTATTTATGTGAATGGGGGCATACCCATTATCATCTGTAGGTATGCTACAACATGTAGTTTTAAAAGAAACATTTTATATTGCCGATTTTTAACAAAAAAAAATCATGTCATTTAATGTGCTTAGTTTACAGTCAATATGATGAATACAATCAGTGAAATACTCAACTCGCTGAATATTCATTGAATATGTCACTCTATTTCAAGATTTGATTTTTTTTGTTATTCACTGCATACACCTTCAGCTACACTGGTTCTTTTAAATAAAGATGGAGTTAAGCAAACCTCTTTAACCCTCATTTCTCATTTTTTTCTCTTGACAAGAATTACTAGAGCCATTGACATGGCTGTTAATTACCACAGATTTAATAGTAAAAATGTTATACCTGTGTTTTCTGATTGATTATATATCATTATTTTATAAGGGCATGGTTAAAGTACTATTAAGTAATCATTGTTTAGCATGGCAAGTGATTCTTAATACAGAAATGTGTTAAAAATCAAGAAGAAAAGGAATGTCATTAGTCAAGAATAATGCAAACATTAAAGACAGAACTCGTTTGTGTGTGTATATATATTAGGTTGGTGCAAAAATAATTTCGTTTTTTAACATATGTTACTATGTGAGAAAACGAAATTATTTTTGCACCAACCTAATATATATATATATATATATATACACACACAGGTACTCAGTACCAAGACTAACATAACTGATACTCTACAACCATTTCCTAAGAGCTGGTATGGCATTATGAAATATCCTTAGATTTTATAATTTATCTGTGGTTTCAAGGTTTTCTGGTATCTCACAAAAAATGGCTACTACAGAGAAGTGCACTTTAATCTTTAATAGCCAAGAAATAAATTTTTTACTGCTCTGTTAGAAACAATGTCATTTAGTGCACTGTACTATTACAGTGCACTAAATGACATAATATTCTCCAGTGTCTCTGATATATTATAAGGCTACAAACTGGAGATACCAAAATCAAACAAGTATAACAATTAATATCTGGGAAGTGTTTTAACAGGATGGCTAGTGTGACATTGAAATCCGAAGGCACATTGGGGATAGTGAAAGATGCCTTCCAAAAGCTAAGCAAAGTATTAAACAGAAAAAATTTGTTACAAACAAAGGAGTACTTGACAGTTATATACTATCAGTCCTTCTATATGGTAGTGAATATTGGACAATCTCCTCACAGATGAAGAGACTTGAAGTAACAGAAATGTGGTTCTACAGAAGGATGCTGACAATACCATGGACCTAACATGTGAGCAATGACAAAGTTTTAGAGGAAATGGAAACAAAATGACACTTGTACTTAATGTTAGAAAGAGGCAATTAAAGTTTCTAGGACCCATAATGAAGAAAGAGCTTGGAAAATTTGATACCCACAGAACATATTGAATGTAAGCTAGAAGCAAACAATGCAGAACAGCTAGTAAGCTTGAGCAAAGTGATGGCAGAGAAGAAATAACACAAGGAAATTGTGGAGAGTCATAATTGGCAACATCCTGAAGGGATACAGCATATAGAAGCTATCAAGTATAAAGTACATTTGATTAGATTAATATACACCTGATTTATTATTATTATTATTATTATTATTTTGCTTATTTAGAAAATTTATTAGTTTTTCTATGAGTGCTCAGTTTTGGGGCTTGCCATGAATTTAAAGAATTAATTTCTGATACTTATTTTTAACCTACAAACTGCTTAAATCTTTAATATTTAAACAATCAAGAAAATTCATTCTTCCAGTTAATACAAATGTTAGTACACTTGATATATTTTTTTTCTATTTAGATGTAATTAGAATGTAAGATTATTTAATTGAGGCTGGATGATTCTCATTAAGGAGTGTAAGCAGTTGTCGCTCTCCAAGAAAGGAAAGATTCTCTCACTTTTATAAGGAAAATAATAGCTTTCTGAATATCAGGAAGGTGAAGAAAGAAAGAAATCTGGATATTCCATTGACCATTCACAAAGTGATCCACCAAGAAATAGAATCAGCAGCCAGAAAAATTGGATCTGGAAGAAAAATGTCCTCAATTCAGCAGACAACAGAAAAATAGACAAAATGGCTTCAACTGACAAGAAGCAGACAATCGCTTCTTTGTTAAAGAATTTTACTTCCAGTGAAAGAAAGTCTCTAGACATTCTATCAAGAGGTCTCTCAAAGAATTTGGTATTTCCATTAGTTTCAACAAAAGATTGATCAGATACAAAAAAGTTGAGGCATTGGAAGAATTTTGTAGGTAAAATAGCTATGAGAAGAGATTCTTTAAACTATAATAAAATGTCCTAAAATTGAGATTATAATAAAGTTAGCAATCAAATGATTTTATGTGGTTTCCTTTGGATAGATTTTCTTGTTTTTTTTTTTTTTTTTTTTTCCTCCCCACATTGTTTCAGTCCTGTACTATTCAGCCTTTCTCAGCTGTCAGTTAAAAAACAAAATTTAGACAAGAATTTAGCAAATTAAATGTAATAAAAATGGAAAAAAAATAATGGCTCTTTTTATTTTTTTTTTTGTTTTTTATTTATTTTTTTTTTTTTTTTTAGACAGAAAAGTTAAATAACTGCAAGAATTAAAATTTAACAAAAACAATTTTTACAAGAGAGGGAAAATATTTTTTTTTTTATTTTTTTTTTTTTTTATACAGGTACATCTAGCATTGTAAATCACTTCAGTGCATACAGATAACATTTTAATGTGCAATTTAACCAAGTTAATTGCATACAATATTATAGGAAAAAGAATGAGGGTGATCCTGTGCAAGTCTCCTTCATAAACATTCATTTAGTCTCGTAATTGCTATGCAGATTGTGATATTTTTTTCAAAACTTTCAAGTTTTATGAATACAAATGTGACTATATCTAAAATATACAGTGTAGTTTCAAGTATAAGATATGATTATAAAATAACATTGTGTGTGGGGGGGATTAAAGGAATGACAGTGTTCTATTCCTGACTTGAAAGAATGAAAATGGAAAAACATTTTTTTCTTTGTAATTTATTGACTGAGAAAAAAAAATAAACAAATTTAAAAACGTCTGCCAAAAATATTGTTTGAAGAGTTAAATAAATCTTTGTGTTGTTAAAATAAGATTAATAAGTTTTTTATTTTTATAAGGTGTAGAAAAAATAAAGATATAGATATTCTTCTTTGGCTCTTACTCACAATTGTGCTAAATCTTCTATATGTCATGTCCCTTCAGAATGTGAGTACTCATGGCTTTCCATAAATTCCTATCACTTATAGCCCTTAGCAAAATTTGTCCCTTTGCCAATCCTCCCACCACCACCTTCTGTTTCATCATCTATTCTCACAAGCTCATCAAGAAGGTGGCTTACTGTTTTTCTCTGTCTCTTTTTCCTTTGATATATCCTGTTAGTGTCAAATTCTTCAAGTCCACCTTTCTCATTATGTGTCCAAGAAATTCCAGCTGTCTTTTTTATTCTTTTTGTTTCTATTTTTATAAAAAATTATTGCTTACATACTCCGTCCATGGTATTCTCAGCATCCTTCTGTAGAAACACATTTTTGTTGCCTCTAGTTTTCTCTTCATCTATGAGGGGATTGTTCAGTGTTCACTGCCATACAAAAACATTGCTGTTACATAACAGTTCAGCATTTGTTTCTAATTTTCCAACTACTTAATACTTTACTTATCTTTTGGAATGTATCTCTTGCTATTCCAGTGTTTGTTTGAATTTCAATGTTGCATTTCCATCCTCTGTTAAAACACTTCCAAGATATTTAAACTTGTTTGATGTTGACATCTTCAATTTGTAATTCATATCTTAGGTTTTTTTTTTCTCTTGCTGACAACCATACATTGTTTTCTTAGAGTTTATGGTTAGTCCTTTCTTCTTACTTTGCTTTACTACCTTATCTAGGAGATATTGTGGTTTTCCCTTCTGTGTCTACCATCAATGCAATGTTATCTGTATATCTTATATTGTTAAGATAGTGCCCATCCCTAATAAATTCTGGTTGGGTCTCAAGCTCCTTTAAGATTATTGTAGATCTATATCTTTACCTGAATAAATCTGGTGAGAAGACACATCCTTGTCTAATGCCCCTTCCTATTTTTGTGTAACTACTCGATTCCATTTCTATTCATGTGCAGGCAGTTTGCTCCCAATATAAGTTCTAGATTATCCTTCCCAAGTAGGACTAGTTTTCCGAACTGTTTTTGTAAAAACCATTGTTTTTGTATTCTGGCCAATGATTTGTTTGTACTTTGAATATACGCTCTTTAGCACTAGAGGGTGTTGTCCGTGATGTTCTGAATTGGGTCATTGGGCAGTTTCGGGTCTTTCAAACATCATATTCCCTTCACCAAGTCGACCCCATCAGAGCTGTTCAGTCGCTGATGCCCCCCCACCATCTAAATTAACAGCCTGCAGACACTGATTTATATTAGGTAAACCCTACCCCTCTGTCACGCATTTGACTGGAAGTTGACTAACAGTCAATCACAATGGTGTGAGCTCTATTTAACTTGTTTACGGGGGATTTTTACTTTTTCTTTTTTTATGTGGATACTCGTCAGATACTCGGAAGGTAATTATGTGTTTTCCGTTTTTTTTTTTTTTTTTTTTTTTTTTTGCTTTACTTTTTTTCAAGTTTCATCTTCCTAGCTGATAATTACTGTTAGTAAAGAAAAATATAAAACAATAAAATAAAATAAGAAATAAAAAAAAAATACAAACTTAAAATAATTAGACATTTACATTGTTTTTATGATTAAAATAAATAAATAAAATGATAATGAATAAAGATAAAATAGATTAGTTAGATAAATAAGTTAAAAATGGGAGATGTACAAAAAAAATTACAACTAATTTTCTGACTATACATAATTACAAACCAAATATGGCATTTATAATTAATTATAAGCTGTGACATATCTTTATACTATTTACATTAAAATAATATACAATTAAAGATTTATAAAACTACCCTGCGTAAAATAATTTACAAAAAAAAAAGTTGTTTCCATCTATCTCGAACTTGGACTTTTTTTTATGATTGCTTGTCCATGCACTGGCTCATTTTAGCCATAACCATTTAGCTGTTTTTTTCTGTTGTCTCAGTAATAGTTTGAATAGCCTTTCATCTTTTTGTTCCCACTATCTGTTAGGGCGCTGACTAGTGATTTTCCTACAAAACCCCTTGTGCCTACTTCAATTGGCTTGCAGCTTGCCTTCCATCCATTGCTCTTACAATTTTCCAGTAATTCGCTATATCTTATTTTTTTTTCCATTCATTTGCTTTTTCTGCATTGTCCTCATAACAGACTGTTAATTGTTTTGTAGATACTATTAAAACATTGATCCCCAAATCCCAATTACTGCATTTGTTGGACTCTGTTGAATAATATTTTTTCTATCAATGCCATTGGTTAAATAACAAACATATTTCTCTTTGTCTTTTTCTTTCTTTATTTCAAGTGGATCTAGATTATCTGTCTTTGAGATGATTTTTTTTAATAGTAAAATAATCTTTCATATACAGTTGATTGGTAAAATGTGGGTGACTTGTTTAATGCTTAAGTTTGCTAATAAATTCAGAGTGCCATAAAGTAATTTATTTTTTATTTCTATATATAATAAAAATAATTTTTATTTCTATATATAATAAAAATATTTACTTTTAATAGTTGATTAGTCAACTAATCAACTATTAAAAGTAAATATTTTTATTATATCATTGATTGTAAGTTCAATATGTACTCTGACAAAAACTTTGTTACTCATGTTTAGTGCAAAATTTATAAACACTCGGCTTTAAACATAACTTACATGCCTTGTTACCATGACAAAATTACAATAAATGAAATTTTAATGTTCAAGTGATAGTTGCCTATTATCAATATCAACACTTCCTGTTACATTTATTGATTTTTAAAACTGCAAGTCTTTTCTCTAATATTTATCCCTTCCACAACTGAACTGCATTTTTACACTTTATGAAGATGAACCATTTTAGAGTATACAATAATAATGAAAAAAATCAAAAGAATATTTTGGTTACATTATGTCCAAGATATTCTAATAAATGTGAATTAATGTATTGTGATGTATATTTAATGATTTCTGCTTTCTATACATTCTATTTAATTATTTTGTGGCTTTGTGTTTTATCTTCAGGCCTACTGGACTGTATTTAAATGTTCCAATTTATTAAACAACTTGTAATGGCTATGAAAAGTGGATACCTTACAACATGGAATACAAGAGATCTTGAGGCAACTGAAATAAACAATTACTAGATGCATAAGAGGCTGGCCTGTGTATGTAGTGGAATTGAACGAGTTCCCCCTTATCAGCTTCAGAACAAAGTGACTGATTCAAACAAATACTACTATCAATTAGTAGGCAGCGATTAATAAAAAGTATTCTTAATTACTTAAGAGAAAAGTTAGGTTAGTTTTTTTCTTTTTCTTTTTTTACTTGTTGGGTTATTTAATGAATATGATGATAAACTACATCTGGCAGCAAGGTTTCTGATTGGAAGGTTTTAAGTAGTGTGGAAGCACTTTTTAATTGTTATTGTTCCTAGGTCTACCCTAATCTGAGGTAGTAGTACCTGTTAAGGTCTCAGATATGGGAAAATAGTGGACCCCCAAACAAAACCCTATGAAAGTATAAAAATAAATTTTTATAGTAAAAATACCAGCACTACATTTTTGTATAAAAAAAAGAAATTACCAACAATGTATTTTATCTGTAGTTGAAGCCATAAAACTTATAATAACATATAATGCTTAGGTTTTGGCATTAAATAACCTATTGGGCTATTTAATGTTGAATATTGTATGACACTCTCTCTAAGGATCAAACTCAAAGGTAATGTTTAACCAACTTGTTAACCATTACCCAATACCAAGTTGCTAGTTAAGAGAAAGAGTAGAATATTTTAGTTTGGTTGGGAAGTTTTCTTTTATCTATTATATTCATCAGGTCTTGCAATATAAGGCTATCATTTATTCTGGTCAGAATTTTCATAATGAAGAAAAAAGTTACCTAGAAGATTACAAAAGAGACAAAGAGCAATTCTTTACTGAGAAAAATAAAAATTTCTGGGTGGATGGAATTAGGAAGCTGAAAGATGGCAGAATAAATAAAATGATAAATATGTTGTTTAATAAACTTTCAACAATCTCATTCAATAACCCTCCACCTTGAGTGACTCTTAGGCCTCATATTGGATGAACAACAGTAAAAATAACGTACATTTGCCATGAAGACAAACACAAGAATTGTTTTCTAAGTTCGATCATTTTCTTTTGGAAATGAAAAAGTTATTGTTTTAGAGAAACACCTATTTTGTTTTTGTCTGTTTATGGACTGGAGTAGTAATGCTAGAGATTTCGTAAAGGAAATTAACAGTTAATTACATGCTTCTATTTGTGGTTCTTTTTGTCAAAGGAAATTAAAATGTTAGTTGTGGCTCATAGGGTTTCAAAATAATTTACAAAAAAACCTTTTCTATTTAAAAAAAAATTTTTTTTACTCCTGGTAAATAGTGATTTAGTTTCATGTGATCAAATGGAATTACCTAAAATTAAGTCTAAAAAAATGGCCTTACTTGTTGGAAGAAGAGTGTATGATTCTTCTAAATTTAGCTCTCATTCCATTGAGTAAGGGATGTTATTCTGCAGAGGAATGATTGTTAGTGTTATAAGCAAAACCTTTTTGTTTGAAAAATTATAAGGACATATTGTCATTTGAGTAATGGAAATAGAATAAAGATTGACTTTGACTATGAAATGCACTACAAAAAATACATTAAAAAAAAAAAAAATAAAGTCAAGAGTGTTGTAGAGCATTGCAGAATTTCATTGCAATCCCATGATGTTCATATTGTAAATAAATGATGTTTTAGAATGTTTTTATTTTTTAAAAGAATTTTTTGTGAATGTATGCCTTTGTAACCAAGAAATGAAGAAATCATTTGTAATTAATGTCAAAAATCAAGAAAAAGAAAAACCTTTTCATTAAATAAATGATGCCATTTACTACAGTTTACAAGAGTACTTGTAAAATTCCTAAATCTTTCCTGCATTATTCATTGCTTAATTTAATTTTGATAAAATGGTTTACCGATATTTTCTCAATTTCTTTATGCTGCTAGTATTTTTTATGCTTAAGCATAGCCACTTGCATCATCTTTTTAAGTTTTAGCATGGAGTATTATTGGGTACTCTTTTATTACACAAGTGACACACTATCTTTTCACCCAACTTTTACAAGGAAACAGTTTTCTTTATCTGGGCCAGTCAGAAGTAATTTATCCATTAGCAGCTACTCATAATATGGTGCAGAATGCCTACCATAATAGATTTCATCAGCAAAATATCCAATCTCTGTCCTCTTGATAGCCAGGCAATGATTTAATATAAATTTGTGCTTCATTTATCAGTTGTTATAGTTGCAACACAAATTATAATGAAGGAAGAAAATACTCTGAAGATATTAAGAATGAAGCACAATAGCTTGAATTTTACAATTTTAAATAGGCTTCAAACTAATTAGTCTTTAAGATTGATAATGGGCATGAAGTTGTTATAGGAGAGTGGTTTGACCAATTGTTCTTTCACTTACTCTTTTTTCTTTATTGATCATCATAGTACACCAGTGATGAGACATTGTATCAAGATAGCTGATATGGTGAGGTGGGGGACAATACAGGAGATAGTGATTCATACTTTTCCCCAAGAGCAAAAATATGAAGTGAATATACTGTATATACTCCAATAGTTTTTTTGTTTTTTTTTTCACCAAAATTTCAACAAAAATCAGAAGTACAACCTATCCACTCTTCATCATAGAGGATCTGAAGTAGATTGGTGTATCGGTAGCCTAAGTTAGTACCCAGGACTCAAGCATACGCAAGGAAATTATTTTTTCCTGACATTTTGATTTTACACAGTCACCTCTTCCAACAGTACAGTGTCGCCCCTCAAATATAAGTGCTCAATCTGAACTGCTCCTATTTACCATTTATTATCTGATTCATGACAAAAGACCATCTTTTTTTTTTTTTTTTTTTTTTTTTTTTCAAGGGATTTTAGTACTGAAGTGATTACGGTTTATGTACAGAGCAGCCCTGCATTTGATAAATAAATACCATGCAATTACAGCCAATCACTTTTTTATATTTTAATACATGTAAGCAAAGTTTTGAAATAAAGGTGAATATTTGAAAATATTTGACAAATATTAGTTATATTTATGTTAAAGGGTCATGTAACTCTCCAGATTATAGTGCAAACTATCTGTGAATCAACCACAAATACTCACTTCGACAACCCTAAACTAAAGGTGCAACCTATCTATAAGTATATATGGTAAGCAGAAATGACTGTAGTTTAAATTATAATGCCACCATCTTCAAACTTTAAATTATGTTATTTAACTGAATGTATAGATTTTTATGTGTGTATCTAGAGTTATAGGAAAGTTTTATTTTCCAAACTTTGTCAGTACATTGAATCCATACATTCAGTTAAAAGTAAAAACAAATCATTCTTGATAATGGCTAATATTATAGCTGAAAGTGCTTGGACATACAAAACATTTAGACAATTCTATATAATTTATATCCAGAAAAGAAGAAAATTATGAGAACACAAGAAAAATCAAATAAAAAAAACAGTATCTTGTCAGTTTCTGTCTATATTTCTGAGATGAGGTATTATGTACATTATTTACATTATTTGGACTATTGTCCTCATCTTTGTCACCATATTTATTACAACGTTTCGTCTGTTGTACGCTCCGGCCTTCTTCAGGTGGTTGGAATGTCGAACGGAATCCTTTATTTCATTTACTAGAGTAGACTTCTAATTCCACGTGCTATATTTAATGGATGTCAGTTATCCTGTTAATTTTCCCTCTGAAAGTTCTCCACTGCCTTAACCAGGTATTGAACTCACACTCTTTGGTACAGTGGTTGATATGCCATAAAACCCAACCAACCAACCATCACACTCTTTGGGTCCTGTCACTGAATCTAACCAATGCCTTTATCCACTGTGCCATGTGTCCTTGAGGACACATGGAACAGTGGATAAAGATAATCTTGTCAGTTGTATTTAATGAAACTTGTATAAAAGAGGGATTGCTGCCCAAATGCAAAATTATATAATAACACTACTTTGATTAAAAGAGAAAACCATTCACCATAGGATTAGGATATTTAATAACAAAAGTTATGGAAGCACAAAACGAAAAAAAATCTAAATGAAATTGCCTAGATTTTATACCCAAAACATACAAAAGAAAAATGTTGTTGTATGGACATGTATTATCCTGCTAGAACAGCATGTTGTCTTTCTGTTGTAGAAATGTTGGCAGAACAGCTTCAGCAACTTTATGTACATGGAACTTTCAACATTTCTTCCATTAACCTCAAAGATTAGTGACAGTTGTAATTTATGGTACTCCACATTCTATGTTCTGTGCAAATATACTCTGAAAGATCTTGTGTCCATTGCACAAATAACCATCACTTAGACTTAAGGCAGAACTTATTCTGTGTCACTGTCTAAATCTCAAATACAGACAATGAACTGGTTTTGAAAATTTTATCACAATATCCTCTACTCATTAACATATGCATGCGACACATAGGTCAAAATGGCATTGTTCTTTAGGGGAGTTGCTATTGTATTTTGTATCAGTATATTTCATGACACTAGTCTGAATAATCAGTTATAATAGAAGAAACTTTTTTTTTTTTTTTAAATCTCGGATGTTGCTACATATATAGTGTCTAATTTCTCCTCTTGGATACTGCTATATATATATATATATATATATAAAATTCACAATGAAATCACAAATCACCTCATGGGGAATAAGCTTATTTCAATCAACAAAATTTGTCAGTCTTATTCGACCCCGGCATAGACTGAGTTTGTGTAATATATATATATATTTGAGATGGGTGGTTTAACTGAAAAATTGACTTTTTTTTTTTTTTTGGTTTCATCTTCACACTGTGAAATCACAGAAATGAAGAAGAAAAAAAGGGAATACTACAGATATGACACTTGAAAATCTTGTTTTCAAACAGAAAATAAAGGAAAATACGACATGTCTGAAATCTATTTTTCAGTTTTTAAAAGAAAAAGAAACTTTTTGTGGTAAAATTAAGTTAACAACAAAACAGCGAGTAAAAATAAAAAAAAAATAGTTGCCAGTTTCATCTTTGTTAAATTTTATGAAGTTGGATTTTTTTTGTAAGTATTGTATGTAATTGTTTTCTAGTAAGAAGCCAGTGTACACCAATCACGAAATAAAGTTGCTTTGAATAAGAAAAATGAATGATTTTTTTTTTTTTTTTTTTTTTTTTATGAATAAATTTGTTTTTATCTTGGGAATGCACCTAAATTAGATATTAAGAAAATAATCAAAATAGTTCTTAATTTCACTTAAAATATGTACATTTCCAGATATGTTAGTCTAGTGTAAGTGAAATTGTTTTCTACAAATAAAATTGTTTCTATCTAGTGAATAATACACCTAAAGTTAGACATTAAAACAAATAAAGTAAGTTTTAATCTGTTTTAAACATGTATATTTTCAAAACTGCAAGTCATTTTTTTTTTTTAACCCAAAGTAAAAATTATTCTTTTTCAGCCACTAAGTGTTTGGTGGGTGTTTATTACTGTTCTGCTTATAAAATTCTTCTAAACAAGGAAAATTAATTCATTTTATTTGCAAATATCTTTATGGTTTTATCTGGTGAATACAGTTAAGATGGGTACCTCCATGAGATGGCTAAAAAAGAGCATAGCATGATGAAAAAGACGCCAAACTTGATGAAAACAAAATTTTATTGTCTAAATGTTCATGTTATTATTAAGAGGAATGATCAAAGTATTTTTGGTATTTTTTTTTACATTTTTTTTAATTGTTCTGAGCATGTCCGAAATTTTTTTTTTTTTTTTTGAGTCAGAAAAATTGACTGACTGATAATAGATTATGCCATCCATTTTTTTCACTTTGAAATTCTTTTAAAATTCAATTATCATTTTTTCAAAATTTATTTTAAAATCAGAAATGTTTATTTAAAATATTTTGAACCAAGGTTGACTTAGCTTCTGCGCCGAAAAGATGTAATTTGAAAATAAAACAAAGCAGGTCATAACCTTTCGCATCACTTGACAGGTGATGAATGATGCATTGACAGATTTATGTGATCATAATTTGTTCTACAGATGCTGAAAAGTGAAGTTATTTAGATTTAAGTGAACAAATTATTTACCTCGTTATTTTTAAGGAAAACTTTCAGCGCTCTAATTTTTTTTTTTTTTTTTTTTTTTTTTTTTTTTACTTAGCTTTCACCTTTACGTTTACGATGCTTTATGGGAAATATATTATAAAGAAATTAAAATAAGACTGTTAAGAGTGAGATGAAATTTTATCAAAAGTGTACATAAAATACTATAATTTTATGTACATTTATTACATTTTACTGTGTTATTTGTATTTACATTCATTTTATTAATTTGGATTTTTCATTTATGGAAAAATGTCATAACTGAGAGTTAATATAAAAAATAAGATCATATAAATTTCATAAGATGATACTGATACTTGTAGGTACCCTTATCAATTGAAAAATCAGATTAACTTTTCCACGCGTGTTTCGCAAAAGCCTTAACAGCAGAGAACAATGCTTAACTCAAATAATGCAACTTAATTGTATTCTGGTTGGTCCTCCGTACTTTATAGTTACAGCCTGATTATAAACACAAAATTACATTTTTTAATTATTGTGGGTCTTCTGATTAGTCAAAATGATACAATTTACGTGCTAAAAAAAAAGATCTATCTCATAAGGACACTTAGGAAACCCAGTGTGGCTTTTAACTAATTTTATAATATTTCAACAACTTAAGTGTAAAAATCTATTATAATTAAGAAATAACAAATAATTGTATTAAAAATTCATTTTTCATAAAAAATCTTTTGCTTTCAGAAAATATTGTCCATATTCATAAAAACAACTAAAAGCTAATAAAAGCATTTGAAATTAAATAATATATTTGTTTTATTGTTTTGTATGTTACAATTCAGAGCTGATTTTCAGGTAGTGCAGATCCAATTTAAAAAAAACAAAACATGATTTGCATTCCTCAAAGCTTTGTGCTCTTAACTATTGTAATCACTAAACCCAATGTGATTGAATTTCTAGCATTTTCATAAAATTAGTTATGGGGGGAGGGGTAATAAATATAAAAAAAATATTTCTGCCATGACTTCAATGAAAAAAAAACTTATTTATAATTTCGATCATCTGTGAATAGTTTCTGAAAGTTTCATTAACATCCAACAATTATTTTTATTTTGCAAGATTTTCCAAATTAATGTGTCATACAAAAAAACGTGCTAAAAATTGTCTGTTATTTTACTAGTTCTGGTGATACAAAGAGAAACAAGGTTTTTTTTTAATCTTAGAATGTTCTAAAAAGAAGGAAACATTTTAAAAAATAATAAAAAAAAAACTTTGGTCTTTCCTCTTAATAATAACATGAACATTTAGACGATAAAATTTTGTTTTCGTCCAGTTTGGCGTCTTTTTCATCATGCTATGCTATTTTTTTAGCGATTTCGTGGAGTTACCAAAGTTAAGATTATATTAAAATGATTAAAATAGTTTTTAATTTCAGTTTTAAAATGTGTATCTAAAAAAGAACAGGTGATACTTGCAGATTTGGAAATATGCACATTCTAAAAATGAAATTAAAAGCTTTTAATTATTTTTAATATTTAATTTTAGGTGTATTCACTAGGTAAAAACAAATTTATTTAGGGGAAAAAATAACTCGATTTTCCTGTTTTAAAGAAATTTATTTGCAAAACTCCAATAACAGTTGACTGGTGTACCAAAAAAGAATTGCCGTATTTTCAATTATTTTAAACATGAGTTTCATGTTTTGGCTTTTTAAAAGTCACATCATAAACTAATTTCTGAAGAGCTATGCCATTTTCTCTCTCAAAAATGTGTTGTCCAAAGACACAAATATGGATATTTTATGCAACGATTTCTTTCATATTTTACCATATTGTTAATAAATATAGTAGTTATTTATAGTTGACAGTTTATTCGAAAGTTTAATAAATAAACTTCAACTAAATCATGAATTCTATGACTAAATTACCTTTAAAGCCTAAAAACTGACTTTTAGTGAACAATTCCTACTTTATTACCCATCCCGATTCGTGGTTTTTGGGTTTTCAATTCCAGTGGTCTTTTAATGCATAATGTATAAATTTTTATTACCCTTGAAAACCAAATATTGCCCTTACGCACCAGTTAACAGACTTCCACAATGACAGACGTTTCAAAAAACAATGCTTGAAAGTCAAAAAGTATATGGGGAATTTATTTTACATGACAAGACAGTAGTTTCAATAATTTGAAAGTTCTTTTACCACACATACTATCAGCTAATCTTTTTTTTTCTCTTTGCTGCTTACTTTATAATTACTTTATAATTTTTGAAGTAATTTGGTTCTACGGGTCAGAGACGAAATGAACATCTTCCTTATTGTAGTTTAAGGTGTCTTCTGATTGAGTGTACAATTTCAAGAATATTGATAAAGTTTGGTCACTTTGATTTTCTAAAACAAAGTAACGTGTAAAGTTTAGTCTTGAAAAAAAATCATTTCGCATTTTCGGCTGTTCAAAGCAAAATACCATTTTAACTCGCTGTAAAAGGAAAAACAATAATTCAATGAATAAAAGCACATACAAATTACATATTTAGAAAGATTATTTTATTTTCTTTCCAGCCATATGAATATTTTTAAGATTGGACCAAAAATACAAGAATTTGCAAGTTGAATGGACTAAGTTGCAAATTTATCAATCTTAAACGAAATAAGATATCAACTGGAAATGCTATCATTACACAAGAAAATAAATGGCTTCATTAGAAAGTAAAAATACTAAATTAAAAACCGAATCAAAAACTGCAGTAACAAAGGAAAAAAATGGAAACTGATATTGAAACATAAATTGCAAAACCGACCAACTCTCTCTATCTATCTATATATATATATATATATATATATATATATATATATATTTTTCTTTAAGCTTAGCGCCCCGAGCAAGGCATGAAGCCACTAGGATGCAGGGGGGTTGCAGAAGATTTGTAGCAAGAGCAGATAGGAGTGATAGGATGAAGGGAAGGGTAGTGTGTAGATCAAGGTAACTGGAGATGTCGATTGACATTACATTTGAATAGTTGGAGATTATTATTATATTATCAGGGAAACAGTAATTTGGAAGGGTGTTCCACAGGCAAAAGGTGCGAGGTATGAAGCTATTGGAGTAGAAGAGACGGCTACATTTTAAAGTTTCTACAGTGTAAGGGTGAGAGCGGGATGCCAGCCTCGTAAGGCGCTTGTATTCATGGAGACTGGGGACCAGGGAAAGCAGCTCATCGGAGCAGTTGCCATGAAAGTATTTGTAGAATAGACAGAGAGAGGCCACGGCGCATCTGTGAGATAGTGGCTGCAGGCGAGACGCCAGATCAGGGCCAATCACATTACATATCCGTCTCTGGATCTTGTCAAGAACTCCGAGGTAAACAGAAGGTGCCCCAGACCATATATGGCAGCAATACTCCATGCAAGGGCGAATGGTCGTTTTGTATATTTGAAGTATCGATTCAGGGGAGAAAAATTTCCTGGCGCAGCACAGAGAGCCAACTTTCCTCACGGTGGACGATGCAATTGACTCAATGTATTTGTTCCATCTCAGGTCAGCAGTCAACGTGAGACCGAGCAGATGCAGGGAGTCACTCTCAAGAAGTTGACTATCAGACATTCTAATGGGGGGCAGGTAAGGATATCTATGATGGTTAATGGAGAGTAGTTTAGTTTTAGAGGCGTTAAATTTGACCATCCAATTGTTGCCCCAGTTAACAACCGATTGGAGGTCCATTTCAAGACGCGTGGCTAGGTTAGTTTTGACCGCGACACTAGATTTGGTTTTGAGGCAGGAGTAAATTGTAGTGTTCTCCGCATAGATGCCAACTTGGGAACCTATGGCATCAGGAAGGTCGTTGATGAAAATAAGGAAAAGTGTGGGGCCAAGGATGGAGCCTTGGGGAACACCTGCGTTCGTGGGATAGGAACTGGAGGAGAAACCGTTGAGAACGACCTTCAATTCTCGATTTGATAGGAATGATTGTATCAGATCAAACAGTCGACCAGTAATACCGTAACCCTGGAGCTTACGAAGAAGGCCGGCTTGCCAAACCCTATCAAACGCTTTGGAAATGTCTAGGGCCACGGCACGAGCCTCTCCATTATTTTGAAGTGCTTGGTAGACGGTTTCAGTGATGGCCGTAAGCACGTCAGCTGTAGAACGGGCGTAGCGGAAACTGTATTGCTTGTCTGAGAGAAGGTCGTGTGTGGTAAGGTGGTTAACCACTTTTGCGTTGATTAGGGCTTCGAAGACTTTGCCGAAGAGGGGCAGGAGACTAATAGGATGGTAATTAGCGGGGTCAGAGGGGTCTCCAGAGTTCTTAAAGACAGGAACAATGGATGCAGACTTCCATCAGTCGGGAAAGCAGGATTCCTTGAGGCAGTAATTATACAGTTTAGAGAGGGCGGGTGCTAGCTCAGGCGCGCATTTCTTCAAGACAATGGCTGGTATGCCGTCTCCACCACTAGCCTTGTGGGGATCTAATTTGGAGATAATACCCAGTACTGATGACGGGGTTATGCGTAAGCCACTCAATAGGGCCTCAGTTCTTAGAGAGAAGTCAGGTATGGGTACACCGGTGGAGTCAAGCGTCGAGTTATACGAGAACTTCCAAGCAAGGCATTCAGCCTTGTCGGTTGAGGAGGTTAAGACCTCGAACTGGTTGAATAAAGGAGGTATGGAGGGTTTTCTATTGTTCAGGACACTCTTGCATAGCCGCAAATAATCTTTGGAGCCAAATTTGCGAGATGCAATACGCTCCCTCATCCGAGCAGCAAATATTGCCTTAGCTTCGTTGAGGACACGCTTGCACTCACTACGAGCGGAGGCAAAGAGATGTCTATTGCAGTCCGACATGTCGCTATGAAATAAGTGAAAGAAGTGGTTCCTATGGGCAATGGCGGCTGAGCAAGCAGCGGAGAACCAAGGGGAGGAGTGCAACTTGACCTTAAATTTCCTTGAGGGGATGAAAGCGTCGATTCCAGCTTTAACCCAGGATGAGACCTCAGAAGCACATTCATGGACAGGGAGTGTAAAGACAACATCCCAGGGGACATCGCGGAGGAAGTCACGGAACGAGTCACAATCCGATCGTTGGTAGTAGAACGAGGTTCTAGTAAGGGAGATATATATACTGTCTATGGTAGAATTGTTTCAGACAATATGAATTTTTCTTTAGCTTAGATGAATTTAGTATTTATCCAAGTCCTCCCCACAAGGTGGGATGTGACACAAGGCCAGTTTTTTAATGTGGAGCTTTCCGAGCCCATAGGCTCAGGCAAAAATTCCCCATAGACTCTATATAAATGAGGTCAGGTAGCAGTCTTCCTCCCCAAACAAGACTCTGCCCTTTGGCATAGCTTCATCTGGCTTCCTTCCTGCTTGAAGGCAGTTTGACAAACTGAGTACTGTCAAACCCAGAGATTTGGCGAACTCTGCTTAGTAGCAGAGTTCTAATGAATATATGTATTCAGGTCAGATTCATTAATGGGAGAAATGGATCATGCCACGTTCTCCCCTACTTTATTCTTACAGAGGGAAGAAATCCTTGAATCAAGCAGGCATCCTTTGCTGTCTGCTGTATTTTCGTAATCTTCTATGAGTGGCTTGCTCATCCTCTGAAATATCAGTAGGTGGGTGGCTCTCGTCTGTGAAACCTGTTCATTGCCACTTGAGAGACTAGAGTTTAAGGGTTCCTTGTAATCTTCAAAAGGAGACCATGATCTGTTTTTTGAAAGTCAATTGAAGTGTCCTGGGGACAACTCTCACTTAGGCTTGTGGGTCTCGATTCATCCCCTGCTGGAGTCTTCTCATTCATCAAGGTAATAGACATGTGCTTACTGGAGGTTGGCATCTAGAAGCTCCACTTAATCCACCAGTGGTTCATTCTTATTCAGTCACATGTGTCTTAGTAATATCACTCCTGGTTTTGAGAGCCAAGATGGTAGGGATGCTCCTTTCAAACTTCGAGCGAATAGGTGGAATTGTTCATTGGGTGTTGTGTTAGTGGCTGTGCATAGCAAATCTAATTGCATGCAGGGTCTCTGGAAGTAATTGTTCCCAACTCTCTAAAACTACTCCTTTATCAGCAGCTGCTAGTTTAACAGTTTTCCAAATTATTTCATTATACCCCTCACAATGGCCATTACCTTAAGGGTTATATGGGGGTCGTTCTATTTACAAGTACTTCTTGCTCTTTTAGGAATTGCCATATACATTCGGATATAAATGAAGCCCCTCTGTCTGAATTAATATATGCAGGTAGCCCGAAGATGGCAAAAACTGAACAAAGTACTTGTATGGCCATTGTAGAGGATGCATCAGGAAAGGAAAATTGCAAATATTTGTCAATTATTGTCAGCATATGTTTGTTAGAAGTTTTTGATGGAAGCAGTCCTGTAAAATCCAATGCGATTCTTTCATAGGATTTTGTGGCTTTTATGACCTTGCTGGTGTTAGGAGAGTAAAACAATTTTCAGTTGGCAATTTTTTCACATCTTCTACTAGGTAGGGAAGTTTTTTTGATTTTTGTCATATGAACCATATGTATAACACCATGCAGGGTAGCACAACTCTCTATATAGTTTCTTTAACTCTTCTTTGAAAGCAGCTGAGCTAGATACATGTGAGAGGATGTCCACAGCTATGTTTTCTTTAAGTCAAATGAGTAACACAAGAGTTCATTAAATTGTAGTAGAATTGTTTGAGACAATACGAATTTGCTTAATTATAAGCTTAGATGAACTTTGCATAGCAGCAGTTCTTTTGGATATGTGTTCAAGACAGATCCATTAATGGGTGAAATGGATCATACCACTTTGTCTAATTTCTCCTCTTGGATACTGCTATGTATGCATTTTCTCCTGGATATTGCTACATATATAGTCTATATTCCCACACAGGTACCAGAGAAAGAGATAGCCTTAAAATATTGATTTGCCCTTTTATCCCAAAAATATAAGAAAGAAAAGGAATTACTCAACCTGGCACCTGATTTTGTGATAGATTATGGTCTATGAATAAAAGTCCAATACAATATTCAGTAAGAGAAATAGTGAGAGGAAGATTGTATTGTGCAAACAAGGAAGTTTTGATTGATTGAAAATCAGCATTCTTATCTGAGTTCACTTGCCAAATACACATCTAACTTGCCCATTCAGGAGGCCATGAAAAGTTCATTTTGGCATAAATGTATGTCCTCACTTAGCCTTTCACATAAGATTCAAATGGTTAATTGTATGGAATATGAAATGGTAGGTTTTTTATTTTGACTTTAATTCAAAAAAAAAACTTTGTTTATTGTAAATAAAACTATTGTGGCAGTGTTTCAGTTTTCCTAGTTAATATCAAGTACTGGAAAACATGTTTAATTTATTTGCTCCTCCCTTTTAATTTCCTATTTCCACTCATTGAACACTAATAGATGTAAAATGAATAGCAAAGAATCCTGTAGCTTGTATAGTAATATATGACAGTCATTTAACTTTTTTGTTCACAATAGATGACAGTGTGTTAATACTTGAATATTTTGGTATTTCCTGTCAACAAAATCATATGGGAAGGCTGACAGTAGGTAGTTATGAACAGGTGGATGAATATTTAGATGTTAAAATAATTCATTTTAAGTAGTATTTACAAGTTGGTGTAAGTGAAATAATGTCATTAAACACTGTCAGTTGATGTTATCATAACAATTATTCAAACTACACTCACTAACATTTCTGATAAAATGTATAGAGTACAAGGAAATTATTTATCTATTAAATATGATACACTGCCAGAGATTTAAAAATATGGGTCATGGCTTGGAGACATTTACAATTAGTATGTACACCAGTGTTTGTTTGTTTTTTTTTTTGTTTTTAGCCTTCTCTTTTTCAGGCTCTTTTTTTGCCCTCTCATATATATATATATATATATATATATATATATATATATATATTTTTTTTTTTATTTACTCCATTAATATATTGCAGGGTTTTAAGCGTATTAGACTACTAGCTGAGGAGAAATGTATCTAACATGAATGATTTGTTCCTGTCAAGGTTGACAGTAAAAGTAACGTTTTGCTGCTACTGCCTGGGTAGGTAATATATTTATGGGAGAGATGGTTTACCCAACTACTCACTTACTGGTAATGTAACAATTTCTTTTTTTTTTTTTTTTTTTTTTTTTTTAAATCATTTCATCCCAAGCAAGGTGATAAAGCCATTAAGATGCAAGGAGTTACTGAGAGTGAAAGAATCTGAGAAAAATCATTATTAAGGAGAAATAACAATTAAAAGAGCAAGATTCAAAGAGACAGAAGGTAATGATTGACATGACATTTAAATTTTTTTTAACCTCAAAGTTAACTGGAAAGCAAGGAGCTGGAAGTGAGTTCCACAAGTGAGAAGTGCAATAAAAAAAAACTGTTAGCATAGAACTTATGGTTACATCTAGCAATTTCTACTGTAAAATAATGAGACTTAGCATCCATTCTAGTACTGCACTTAAAATTCCTAAAGTTGAGGTACCAAAGAGGAAAGCTCACTAGAAGAATTACCATGAAAATATTTACAGAAAAGTCACAGGGAAGCTGTGTTAAAGCAGTAGGAAAATGACAGAAGCTGAGAAACAATGCAAGAGCAAAGAATTTATGCCTTTATCAAAGATATTATTTTTGAATACTCTTCAATATTTTCAAGTTTTACTTATTTTTCTACTGTATATAGTGACTTCTTAACTATTGTAACCTAATTCTTGATTTCATTTAAGACACAACATAACTGCAAAATTAAAATATCTTTCATGTGATTTGAGCTATCTGCTGTTACAGGACAAACTTTTTGCTTGATGATTGAATCCCCTCAATATGATCAGTCCTAAGACTAGGTGTGGTTGAAGATGGTAGTTATCTATCCTTTCTTCTGTCCCCTCTATACCCAGTCTTTTCTCTCTTTTTCACTCTCTGTAACCCCTTACGTACTAGTAGCATTCCCACTTTGCTTGGGATGAAATGATTTAAAATAAAAATTAAAAAAATATCCTTAATTTGGTATGGTTTGGATTTTGTAGCTAATTTTCATTAATGAGCTTCCAAAATTTGATTTTTTTTTTTTTTTTTTTTTTTTTTTTTTTATAGGTCCTTGCATATAGACTAGAGCAAAAGCTTGTATATCATTTTGGTGTCTTTATCAGAATGACTTTGTTGTACAGGCAACCTAGCAGAGCCATTGGGTTTCCACTTTATAATCAATTTGTGCAACAGTTAGTGAAGAGACAATATCCAGGATAGGAGGAAGTATAATAAAAAATAAAACATATAGTCAAATAGGATCTATCTTGGAAAATATCCAAATATTTCTTTTGGAGCTCTTTTTTGAAGTTTAGAGTGAGGACATCTGCTTTAATAGTAAGAAGATTGTGTATGCTCAAGTCTACCACCAAATAGATTTATGCCATTTATAAACTATTGTCTGAATAATAAACTGATACTAGACATTTTATTAATATACATTTACTTAGTGTATGTATTGATGTTGACATAACTATTAATCAAAGATTCTCTGTTTTTACTAATCTTAACTTGGTTGAGTATAAAGTGTGTGGCTACTCTATGAAAATCAGACTCCTTATATATTATAGCATGCTATTCATCCCACTACATAAAGTGCCTCATTTTTTCACAGTAAAAGACTGATTTACACTTGTTGAAAATTAGCTGAAGTACTTTCTATACTGGGGAAAGAGGTCAAGACTTGGATTGAAGCTGGTTATGATGACATTAATGTATTCATATGTAATTAAGAGAGTGATAATAAGCTGAGTAATTTCCTATTTAAGGAAAAATATGCTTATAGCAATCCTATTGTTTTAGTAACGCTTTCCTTCATTCCTGGTCACTGATGCTTTCTCTCTCTCTCTCTCTTTCTCTCTCTCTCTCTCTCACTCTCTTTTTTTTTCTTTTATTTTTACAACATACAGATTGAAAAGCTAAAGCTTTCTGAAGCAACCTTTAGATAAAAATTCAAGCATACTGGTTATGACGATAAACTATATCCAGCAGCAAGGTAGATTGGGAGATTTTGAGGAGTGTGAAACTACCTCTTAATTGCTGTTGTTTCCAGGTACACCTTGACCTGGGGTGATAGCACCTGTTAGGGTCCCAGCTATGTTTTGACCCCAAATTGAAGTCAAAAACACTATGAAAGTATAAAGATAGATTTTTATAGTTAAAATATTACCAGCAATACATTTGACTCTTGACAAAAACCCTCTTTACAAAAATATGTCAATGAAACCTGATCTACAAACTGATTTACAAAGACTACAGATTCTATTTATATGAACATATCCTAAAAAAATCTTGTTGGTATTAAATAACCCAATGAGGTTAATATGCCATAAAACTAAATAAACAAAACCATCAAAAATTAAAGAATTTGGTGCTTAAACATAAAATTTTTACCCTTACTGCTGGAAATACATTCTATATTAACAGACTAAATGACTAAAATTATGTGGGCAGAGTGATAGAGTAACAGTAAAGCTAGTGGATAGTTATAATAAAAACTCAAACATTGCTTATGTATACCAAGATTTGATACTAATGTAAAAAATTTGCTCTTCCATTTCTTTCCTTACAGTATAAGCTTTTCAAGGTTATTCTGCCAGAGTTTGTTAGGCATTAAAAAGTAAAAAAGACATTGTCATGTGTTCTTGCGTTCAACTTTACTGAGAGGTTGCTAGTAGTGTTTATATCTTGTTTTGGTACTTGATTAATTCAGAAAGCACCAGTGCAGTTTGAAGGGCATAAACCAAACTCCTTATAGCTTTTGGTTTTTAACTCTATTACTTATTATTATTATTGTTATTATTATTATTATTAACAGAAACCTCACCAGCCACTTTACAAAAAACAACACTTTCAAAAACATGCAGCTCTTATTTTATGTTTCTTCATTTTATTTCCAAATGGTAATAAGCAGATATCATACAAGTCATTTATAAATCTTTTTGCCTATGACAAAAAGAAAATTTGTTAAAGATAAGGATTCCTTATACATCAATGATAAAATATTGAGTAATAGATAAAAATGTATTTTAATCTATTTTTCCTAGAAACTTTGTCAGATGATGGATTTTAATTTATTTGATACTGAAACTATTTAATTTGGTCTTGTATGACAACACCTATGCTGGTTATCGTTTTATTTTTTCTCCTACCATCAGAATTTGTTTGTTTCCACTACAGAATCAATGAAAGTGTTGGTATATTTGTTTCATAAAACCTACCTTTGATATCCTAGGCTGCATGACCAGATATTTTATAAAGTATCCAAACAACATTCAGTGATAAAGGATAATTTTTTTTTTTTTAAGCAGGTAAATATTTTTTTGTTATTCAGTATTTGTCTTTCATTCTTTTCTTTGATTCAAATAATTAATAATCCACTTCACACCCTGAAAAAAAGAAGTTAAATCTGGGTTTTGTTTGGCTTAGCATTTCCAAAATGCTACAAAAATGCTCTGTGCATATTTTTGTCCATTTAATTACTTAATAGATTAAGAATTAAAAAAAAAAATTTTTCTTTAAAAAAAAAAAAAATCACTATCTTCATAATACATTTAATATTTATTTGCATTGAATTAAGCAATAGAAAATTTTACTCAAGGCAAAAACTTTTGTACCTGTTGACCTGATGTGCTAGGAACTGAATTCATTTTTTTTTCTTTTTATTTCAGATTAACAAACGTGGACTTTGTCCATAGTTATTAGTGTCAGTAAGAAGCTCAAAATCTCCCCAGTTTCAGTGTTGACTATCAACGTATGTGTTAAGGATCGCTGAATCACTTCAATATTGTATCTTCTGATATTGCAGAATGAAGTCTTTGGAAAGTTACTCTCGACTTGTTTCTGTTCAGAACTTACATTCCTCTCGTTCAAAATCAAAATCCGCGGTAGGTGTCCTTAATTTGCCACATTTTTCTTTCATCTTAAATGTATATTGTTTTGATAAAACATATTTTAAAAAAAAAATGATATGAATATTGATGGGGAAATTAAAAATTTCCAAGAATGTAAATCCTATCTGTTTTGTTTTTGTATTTTTTCCCTTTTGTGATATAAGAAATTTCCTGCTTATGTATTTGGTCAATATTTGACTTGCTGAACAAGTGGTTATCATTAATTTTTTTTTTCTCACATGTAGAACATTACTTTTCTTATAGAATAACTTTATGCATATTTGTTTAGTTATTTTAAGTAAATGCCCAGATTATTATTTTGAGTTAACTTTTTGATGTAATGGAATAACCAGTCACCCCCATGAATGATTACACTATAGGTAGTAAGTACCTATAAAATCAACTGTCTACGAGAGACTCTGGGAAGAGTGAGAGAGAGAGATGACGCAAGCATGTCCAACCTTCCAATTAGTGGTACTCACTACTAGATTGACCTGTGTGTATAACTATACTGTATTTCATATTGTACTGGTTGTGTACAACAAACCTTTCTTCTATTATCCACCTGGTGTTAAGTATTTATTCCCTTAGCACGGAATATAACACTTTTCATAAAGTATTTCAAAGGGATTTTTTATGTCTCATGCAGTTTTATATTGGTTACATTTTCAGATTCAAACTTATTTATTTTATTTTATTTTATTTTTTTTAATTTAATGTGAGGATATAAGCAATCATGACTCTACAGATTCCTCTTCCTTATTACCTGTGAATTGTCATGACTTCTTTGGGAAAGATAGTGGAATAGTTTCCTCTTGATTTCTCCATGGTTTGGTATTCAGACTTTTTCTTGTATTAGACTGATTGCTACCCAAGGTTAGATGGCCTATTTTACTCTATTTAACCCAGAGTTGGAAGGAAGAGACAGATTCATGCCTTTCCAAAGAGAATTTGTGTAAAAATGAATGTAATAGACTTGTCTGGAATTTGAACTTGGCTTGCTGATGTTCACTTTCTATGCTGATATCCACTACCCACTACCCACATGCTCTACTCTTCTATAAAAGAGGGAAAAGTAAAGATATTAAATTCTAATTTCAAGGGGAAAAAAATTCAGATACATCATTGCCATTTCTTTATTGTTGAATATGTGCATTAACAGTTTCTGCTTGAGATCTTGAGGTTAGTTGTTGCTGTTAATTTTTTTATTATGATTATCTTAGTTGTTGACATTTCTACATAATATTTTAGTTAGCCTTCTTTGGGTTACAGCACGACTGATTGTACAAAGAAAGCAAAAACTGGTCAGCAACAAAATCTGCAATCACCCAAAGAAGGCAGGAAACTTAGCTAGCAACCCCTCCAAAAAAAAACCATCAAAGATGAGGATGCAAATTTGTCAAAAAGTCACTGAATACAAATACAAGCAGACCAGTGATTTTTCCAGCAGCCAATGGTTCAGTACTTCTATTCATTTGAACAAAGTCCACTGCACATCTATGGGCTGACCAGAAGATTTCATAATTCTGAATTGCTGTTTAAAAATTTATGTACAGTGTACTTATGATCAAACTGTACATCCTTTTCCATCCCAAAGACCAAGGAATATTGAACTCTAAAAGTTAATTATTGCATAGTTTTCATGAAGCATATTTTAGATCAGGTAAATTCTGAAAAGCCAGTTGAGATATTTATTAATGAATTTAATATATTTAATTTAAGCTTCTAATAATCACAATGTTTTATAAATAGAGGATATGCATAATTAGTGAGCCAGAGCTATATTGTTGAATTACTAGCAGAGTACTTGTCAAAAATGATGAGGTTATATATGTATGGATTACCACTTTTGTCTAGGATCAGACTGCAGTATCTGTAGGGTGGTGGGATCTGTGTAGTATCTGAGCACTCTGTAAAAAGTGTTGCACAGAGAATGAATATATATATATATATATATATATATATAATATATAAAATGTGTGTGTGTGTGTGCGAATTATTATAGGAGCTCTGTTGGTTCAGCAAAATGAATAATCCAGCATGATTATGTAATCAAATTTTCCAGAAAAATTAGTGGTCTCTCTGGAATAGGTTTTCTCAGATTCAGATTTCTAGGATTTAGTCCATCCTTCAAACCATTTTTGTTAGTAAATTTGATAACTTTTCAAAATTAATAATTCCGGTTAGGTTTGATAACTGATAAAGATTTATTTATTTTTAAATAATGTTTTACTTGACTCTTTGAACCCTGAGTCCTGATCACTTACTGATAGTTAAACCTTGGACATTTACAATAAATTTCATTATTTCAGAATTGCCTGTATCACAAGAACTTTGCAGCAAATGGCTAGTACAAAGTTGCTCATATGAACATCATTATTCTGCTTAAAGGTTAAGCTAACTAATTCTTTTTAGTGATTAGACATTGAAGCATTGTACCAAATGGTACTACACCTTCAACTAATTAAACATGAAGAATTTACTTGACAATTAATTCTGGAAATTATAAACTTAATTTTTTTTTTTATGCTTAGTGTAAAAAACAAAAAAAGCAATATGTTTTAGATGTTAAAACACTAAGAAAAACTTACTATAGCTGTATTCTATATGAAGAACTACTTGTCCTGTAAGCTAAATAATGGCTACCTGTAAATATTCTTGTTTGCATTGAAACATTTTATAGCTTGTTTGCTTTTAATTTAAATGAAAATCTGTTTGAATTTTAGAATAATTTGTTGTTGGTATTCCATTTCTTATTCTTTATATTTGTGCTTCTAGGTGTTGTAAGAAAAAACTTAAATTTAAATTAATACTGTGATTAAAATAATGTTTTGTTTCCCCTTTGTGATTATCTTTTACGTTATGCATTTGTGCCAAGTAGCATTTAATATTATTTTGTAACAACGTGATTTATTTTTTATTTAAAAAGCATTTCTTAAGTGAATTCAGATTCTTCAATATTTACAATTTTGTTTATTTTTAAGTGTTATTCAATTATAGGTAATTTGGTATTAGTTACAGGAGATATTTTGGAAAAAAACTTTTTGAATCTAGAAATGTATTGTAACTAATGTATATTCTGGATTAACATATGTACTTTTTTAAGTTATGGTGTAAGTGTTGTCATTTAACTGTTGTTGTATTAGTTATATAAAAAGTATATTAAAAGATGAAGTTTTAAAATAATGTCTTTTCTAAAGACTTTGGCACCATTTGTCTCTTCTACAGTTTTAAATTTTGGTTTGTCTTGTGAAGTTTTATTTATTCTGATACAGTTTTGATCAATGTTCAAAATATAATTTATTTTTTGAAGAATGTTTTGATTTACAAATATTTGACTAGTCAATCATTACTGAGAACAACAAAAAGATTGAAATTAGTGTCATTTTTTGAAGAAAAATGTGTTTTGAGTGTTTATGAATTGAATAAGTATTATATATTGAATAATACTTTGAAAATTATTAGTCATTTTGTATGAAATACATTTTAAAAATTGATGAATTTAAGTGTTTCATGTTGGATTATTTCTCTTAACCTGTAAAATTCTCATGTCCAAATTAGTGAGGGTGTTGTTACCATGTTGGGAATTCATCAGATCAATGTTGAGTTTTTGGAAGATAATTTATGAAGTTAGTCTCAGTGTGTAGAGTGAGTGGTAATGGTTAAAATACAAATAAATGGCAGAACTGCTCAGAATTAACTAAGTTTGCAACAAAAAATAGCAAAAAAAAATGGAAAAAAAGAATAGAGCAAAAATAATATGAAGCAAGCAAACAATATATGCAAGGCAAAGTAACAGTAATAAGGCTAAAAGTACATGAATGAAGGATTGGGATTGACACACAAGCAAATTTGGATAAGTGAATGTATCATTCTGACTTCAAGACAGATTGGGACTCAGTCATATGAATCTGAGAACTGTCCTATTAGCTAGGAAGACATTCCAGCATGAATTTGTGTGCTTCTACTTATAGATTGGGGAAGGGAAAGTGTTTTGCAGACATTCCAAATAGTATTGGAACCAAGAAGTGTATGAAAATGTAAAACAGGGGGTACAAAACAAGACAGACAATGTATATAAAATAATTTTAGCAAGAGAGAAACCATTATTTTTAAAACCTGAAATGAATACTGGGGCAAACAGAAGATAAGCTTAATGCTGAATAGATGTATTCTATCACACATGTCCTGTCTCTTTTCTTGGTTGGTCTTCTCAAATAAAAAGCTTTTACTCTCTCTTGTCATACATCTTCTTATCCATCAAAACTCCAACTAATTTCTACTCTGCCAAATGACCAATCAAGTAATGAGATGAATCCTAACATCATCTATTTACCTTCCACCAGCAGCCAATCAGATGCATCCTTTTGATCATATCCAGTCAACATCCAGCTTTATTTCGCTAAAGTTGTATTAGGTGGTAAATGTTATAAATAAGTAATTTTTTTTTTTTTTTTTCATCTTTCCATTTTTAAGAAATTTTATAAAAGTGTTCAAGTAGTGATAGGAAATTTATTTTATTTTTTTTTTCTTATCTGAATTTTAATAATTTTAATTCTAGTAGATTTAATTTCATAAACATTTTTTCATGAAAATAGAAGTGAATGATAACTAAAAATAAGTACTTTTCTTTTCATTTTTAAATGAATAATTTGAACACAATCTTTTTATCAATTGTTTCATCTTATTGTTTTTTTTTATTGAAACTTTAGTGCCTAATCAATAAATTAACCTGAAGTAAGAATAATGAAACCATTTCCAACAAGACTTGAATTTGTATCATATATCCTTAGATCATCTTCCATAGACAATACCTTAACTAATTAATTCATGAAAGTCAATAGCTAATCAGAGCGCACATCCTATAGTCATATTGACACTTCCTGGATCTAAACTTTTACGTTTACCCCTAGAACACTAACCATGGGTATATAGTACCCAGTGCAAATTTTTCTATTTTTAATTACAATTTTCAGTACCTGATTTTCTTACCTAAATGTTTTTCAGTTCCTGCTAATGTTAACTCAAAGTTTGAGGTGCCTGCATGTAAAATATTTCAAATAAAGATTTATATTTAATATTTTTTTGATATTTTCAAAATCTGGTATGATATACCCATGGTTAGTAGTGGTGTAACTTTAATTGATGATTACTGTTCTCGGGTTTAAAAAAAACAAACTGTACTAGTTAATAATAGTTATTATTATTATGTTACTTGAATTCTGAGATTCCGTATTTTTATTTGTCATTTGCAAAGTTGGGGTATTTGATTGAAAAAAATCATGATGCATAAAAACCCAAGATGAAGAAAAGATTGGCCAAAACTTGGTAGGAAAATTGTTTCAATTTAAAGTTGAAATTACTTTTTGTTCCATTTAATAGTCAGATTGCATAAACTTTAATTAAAATGTTATTCTGTTTGTCCACCAATGGTGGCAATATGTTTGAATTTGTACTGTTTTCTTTTTCTTTGATTTTACACTTGTATATTCAGGTGAAAAATATTTTCACAGAAAGAATATTTAAAAAAAAAAAAATGGAATGAGGAAACTATTTCAAATTCTAATTATTGAACACTAGTCTCATTTCATACAAATAGATATTGAAAAAGGCATAAACCTGAAACCTTTTATACAAATGCATAATTATCTACATGAATATATACTTGGATGTCTATTGAAATATGATGGTTAGCAAGGCTATTTTGCAAACCAAATCATAGCAATGCCCTTGTACTCGATTAAGCAGTGCTTCATAAATAGCTACATGAATATTCATCTGCATACTAATTGAACTTTGATGGTTAGTGAGCTAACTTCACAAACCATATTGCTAAGTATAGGCTTTGATCTTCATAGGGCAGCTCATTATACTAACTTTTTCAGCTTGAACTATATAAATATTTGCCTGGATACAGTAATCTGATGGTTAGTAATTTTCATAGACCATATTACTTACATTAGATACTTGAAGCACAGCTTACTACACTAACCTTGAATAAAATTGAATGACATGTAATCTGTCAAACCAAAAAAATAGTATTTTCCTTTAGTCTAGATTCTAGAAGTATAATTGTTTTATTTGACCTTTCTTTATATATTTCACTGTAAAAGAATTTTATTATAAGGGATTCTGATAGTTTAAAATAGCAATTTTAAAATGCTTGTTTGATATTCAAAGCCTTACAGCAATATATGGAGTGTCATAAACTGGTTGTGTAGCCTTGATGTAACTTTGCAACAAATCAAAGGAGACCTTACTGCATGTGTATGAACCGACCCTTCCTCATTGGATTGCTCAGTTAGCAGTGATACACCATTAAGTGAACTTGCGTACTATAGGTGCCATCATATTGATCATGACAATGCAACTGCTGGATCTCATACTGGATCTTTTGGTAAAAGATTGCATAACCCACATCTCTCAGACTGACACTGTCCAGATATATCTCCTTGCAACTTCTGGCTTTTTTTTTTTTTTTTTTTTCACCATTTTAAGGAGAATGTAAAAAGACATGATAACAGTTTCAAAAGAACTTTGAAGATTTTCAGGGAGGATACTGGGATAAGTGTGTGAAATTACATAGAGAGTACTTTGGAGGTCATGTGAGATCCCATGGGGAGTATTTTGAGGTCCTATAGAGAGTACTTTGAAGCTGAATAAGGTGCCATTATCCTAAGTAGGCTAGTTTTCATTAATATTTAATGGATGGATATTTTCTGGACAAACCTAATATACTGATTTCAAAGTTTTACAGTGAATCTTTATCTACATTATGAAGAGGAAATAATTTGTATACAACACCAGATGGTGTTTACTTTACTTTGCATCTCAGGCCAAAACTAAACAACATAGCAGATTTCTTGATCAATAAAGCAATACTAATGTCTTCAGTGTTTCAGAGCTAATAATGGTTGGCAATTAAAATGTTGAAAGCTGTTCACCATCTGCCAGAAATTATCAACATATTGACACATTCACACAATACACATCAGATCTTGTGTCTCTAAGTATGAATATATGTATGTAAATACACACATATTTATATCTATGTTTGTGTTTACACACAGACATATGTCCATTTACATGTATACAGTGTCTGAAACAAATTTATACACAGTTTGAATGCTTATTAATATGATGCCTATTAAGATATATTTAATTTTTTTATTTAAATTAAGACAAATATTGAATCATTTTGGCAGTATTTTAACTGATGGCTTTTCTGGGTCAAACACTTGAGAATTTAGACCACTGGAATTTCATACACCCTCAATCATTTCCCTTGGTATTTGGGAACATTTGTTTTCAATATCCGCTTTTATTTCATTGATTGTTATTGAATCTTTGAAACTTTTCCCATTTAAAAAAAAAAAAAAAAAAAAATACCAATAGCGTAAGATCTGGTAAACGTGGTGGATAAAAAAATGCATCTCTTTTGACCAATACATTTACAGATTTTTCTTAAGATAGGATAATCTTCATTGAATGTGAATATTTCCAATGAGCATGCTTCAACTTTTGATAGACTCGATTTTTAAATGCTTATCTCACAAACCTCTTACCAAACTGATTTTCTTGGAGATTGATGGTAAATTTCTGGCAACCTCTCTTGCGGATATTGTAGATACTTGTGGTTTTTCAAGTTGATGTTTGTGGACCCTTGGAACAGTTCCTTCTGCTTTAAACTTTTCTCCAGTGTGAACAAGAGTGAGTGGCATGGCATATTTGCTGGAAAGAAATTCCTTTTGTTTTTGTACTTCAGCTATGTTTTGCATTTCCAGTAGCTCTTTCAGATAAATTACCCTAAACTGTTACACTGTAAAAAAAAAAAATAAAAAATAAATAAATAAAAATAAACCAAATTAAAAATATTTAATGAGTTGTAAAAGAGTGTATGGATTTATTTCAGACACCTTGAATATAAATCTGTATCAATACAGGCAAACATTCTTTTAACAGTAGTTATTTAGAAATACTTATAGTATACCTACATTTCTGAGTATTTTATTTAGCCTTTATGTATTAAATCTATTTGTCAATAAAACAGACTTCACATTTAGTAGGTACATATGTTTGAGTAGACATCTCTTTGCTTCTTGTGGTCTAATGTTAAAGTATGCTCAGCTTGAAGACTGTTTCCCTGATTAAAAAGGGAATACAGGTTCTATTCCTATTATCTTTAAGACTTTCAATCTCTATACCAGCAGACATTAATTTCACTATTTTAAAAATAAAAAGTGATTTCTGCTGAAATGAATGCACCAACTAATTTTAATGTTTATCATAAGAAATAATGTTATATTTTAAGAAATCTATTAATTGCTTAAGAAATATGGTCGTTGGATCTATGGAAAGTCTTGTATTCAAACCTGCAATCTGAACATCTGCAAGTAAATGATATATCCATTAAGCCACCATCTTGCTGCTTTGAGTATATGATAACATTATCTTGGAACTATCAAGTGTTTTCATTTTTCTTTCTTAATGTTGTAATTATTTCAATTAGTCACTTATATTTATTTTCAAATAATATTGGCCTGTTAAACCCATTTAAGACATTGAAAATTAAATTTAAGATTTTCTTTGAGTTTTTATTAGTGTCCAATTCAAATATTAAAAAAAACAAAACAAACACCTTATTGACTTTGTATTCTCAAGTTCAAATTTGCATATATTCAAGCTGTAGAATGTTTACTTAATGTATTTATCATAAAGAATATTTTCCATTCAGTTATTACTGAAAGTGTAATATTTGAACTTTGGGAAGGAACAAGCAGAATAATATAGATTAGCTATGCTTTACTATTTGATGCTTGAATCAACCAGGTTCAGCTGTGACATCTTTATTTTTAGAATGATAGATTTAGTCATCTTAAGATAGCAGAAACTACTGAATCTATCAAATAATGTAAATAGATACTTTTTGATAGATTCTTCATAAGAGAACTGCAATGAATTTGTGACTGACATTTCTACTAAAATAGATTTTAATTAAATAAAAGATTCTCTTTATATTATTATTTTTTACAAACTTTATCAAATGTTAATCTGAATGTTATAAGAAATGTTCTAATTAAAGATCTTTTAATTATGCCAAATAACCATCACATGAGGACTTTCAACAGCAGCAACACCTAAAATGGAGAGCATGTGTAAATTGAAGAGAAAATCAAGATGTTGACATTACACAATACTTTAAACAAAAGGTTAGGAAGGAAACCCTAATCAATACTGGGAAGAGCAATAATTGCTACTGGACTTGAGAAAAATAATATAAATTTTAACCAGTAACAGCACTGGCTGCTTGGTCAAAGAATACCAAATGTTTCCTTATAAGGAAACAGCTAATATTACCATTTAACCTAATTTGCATTAAGAGCTTATATATCCAACTTTAGATAAAATCTTTAAGGATATTCATTTCTTACAGACCCAACTTTGTTCCTGTTATAATTATGTATTTGTACATTTTTGTCTATAACTTTTTGCTGTAATAAAGCAAACAGATATATAAATGAATAAATGGATCCTGATTTAAACATCCATCTAGAGTTCATCATGCAAGTGACATATCCAATGTGCCAGTATTGTTCTGCTGCTTGAATGTATAATAAAATTAACCTGTAAATATTAAATTAGATAGTGTATAGATAGTAAACAGATGTACTGACCCATACATAAATAAGCCTGTGATGTTTTAAAGATAATCTGAATATTTATATATTTAAGCATTCATATAAAAACTTGTAATACTCATAAGAACTTAACAAAATATGGTTTCATAACTGTTTTACAAATTATTTTTGTTTTCACTCCAAGCAAGTTAATTGTTATACTGGAACATACCTATTCTATTGTTAATAGACTCTCCCACATATAATAAGTAGTAGTAGTAGTAGCAGTCGCCAGTGAGTTGGTGAGTCAGTCGATGTCGGACGTTAAAGTTTCAGCCACCACAACTAGATTGCTGCGTCATTAACTATTATATCAAGTTCCTAACGTTTTGTACGTTGAACCTTTTTAGGACTTAGTGAAATACAAGCCTCCACTGTGAAACTACTCTATAACATTAATGAAACCACCTAAGACACTAGGTTACTGGATGTGAAAGAATATAAGAAAATGAAAAACTTTAAGGAGTGAGAACAATAAAAGAACAAAAATTATGAAAATGGCAGATAATGATTGAAATTGTATTTAAATTTTTGAAGTTCAAACTTAACTGGAAAGGAAGAAGCTGGAAAAGAGATCCACAAGCTAGAAGTGCAAGGAAAAAACTTAGCATAGAATTTATGGTTACTTCTAGCCATTTTGATTGGTAGCAAGATCTCATCATTTTACAATCTAGTACTGCACTTAAATTCATAGTCTAGATACCATAGAGGAAAGTTAATCAGAATAATTACCATGGAAATGTTATAAGAAAAGGTACTGAGAATCTACACTACAGTGGTAGGAAAGTGACTGAAGTTGAGATGCCAGATCAGGACCAATGGCATTGCAGATTCATCCATTGGATTTTATCAAATATCTCTAAATGTATAGTAAGAGCACCAGACCATATATAGCAGCAGTATTCAAAGCATGGATAAATAGTTGTCTTATAAATATATAAGATAGATATGTGTGAAAAAAAAAGAAAAGAAGTAAAATAGAGAATATTCTCTGACCTATTATTTCAATACAGTTGAAGAAACAATTCTGGTAAATGTATATCTTTGTTTAGTTCCTTTGTACCAAAATAGTTTAATTCATACTTTAAAATGCTAAGTAATTTTTTTTTTTCATTTCTATAGTTATAGTACATTATTTTTCCTTTCACCTGGTTTTCTTTTATGTCTTCTCTTTTTTACATTCTGCCTTATTATATGAGCTTCTAGGTCAGAAAGTGTAACAGATTTCAGTTTGGAAGCGAGGAGTATTAGACAGATATTACACTCTGATTGTAGGTAGGAAAATAATGGTTGTACTTAGACAGAATAATAGTAGAAATACTTATCTTAAAATACTACAAATACTTTCCTTAAAAAACTGAATAATTATTTATGATGAGGCCTAAAATATTTAGGGTGTAACATGTATTCATATTTAATTTCCTACATTGTAATCTTGAAATCTAAATACTAAGTTATACATTTTATTGTTTGGAAATAGAAACTTAATTATGTATATACTTGTCTGTTGGATATCAAAAAGCAAAACAGAAAATAACATAATTAATTGTCCTGTTTTTAACTATCATAATATGAATAATTTCAACCTTAAAATAAATTTACAAAATTACAGTAATTATAAAATCAGTTTGTTGTTGACTTATATTTAGTAGGCTAGTATCATAGCATATATTACTACTATAGTAAATTTGATTCTCTTTGGCTAGTCCATGCTAGTGCCTTTTTGTACAAAACTTTACTAAATTAATCTGTAATAAGTGTCAAATAAAAAAATCCATAGTGTCTCCAAGTTTATTATTTATTAACTTGTGTAGATTATAAAAGTGTGTATCTTATTTTATATATGTAGTATACACCTACACATGTGAGGGTGGCTCTGAAATGAATACTTTATTTTATTATGTTGGTCTACAATATTAGAGGCAAAGGTTGAACCATCCTGACAATAACACATTATTTTTTTTTTTTTTTTTACCTCATTATATATAGCAGTTTAGCAGAATGTTATCTGACATTACAGTGTGTATGAAGCAGTTGTCATTGGACATTTGCCTGCAGAAAGAAATACACCCATTGACATTATTAACATTGGATCAACTTTTATAGAGAGCAAACAATAGATGGGAGCACAGTTATGTAGTTGGTAATGTTTTAGTAGTGATGTGTGTAAGAAAAGTGGTGCAGAATTTACGTTACGTTATGCAGGTTTTTATTCATCATTTGGTGAAAATTCATAGCCAGTTGTGGTGACTATATGGAGAAATTGATTTTTGTAACTGCATACTTTGCTCTATCCAGTGATATAGGGTTATTACTTTTGGAGTGTCCTGCATGTTTTTGCTGAGAAATGGTGTCAGCTATTAAGTGCAATAAAATATCTGTAAGTATTCATTAACAGTACAACTCTAGTCTGGTCATCAAAAGCCTAAGTGTTATAATAAAGAATTGAATGATTTGCAGTGAGAAGTATTAAAGAGATCTTTATAAAACATGTATCCGCTTGCTAATTACATATCTTCAAACTTTTAATTTGTAAAGAAGGTAGACTTTAAAGAATATTGTCTGAATAAAAAAGCAAAGAAATCTGGAAATAATGACCAATTAAGATTGTTGTTTGTTATATTATTGAAGATATTAATATAAAGTTTGCTAGTATTATAACTGGACAAATAGCTAGTCTCTGGGAGCTGAAAAATTAGTCTACAAGGGTAACTTAATTTGAAGATAAACATGGAATATGTGGCACAGACCTCTGAGGTTATTAAAGATTGCTATAGTTCAGTCTTTGGTCAAACCTGTCATTTCCAGCCAAACTGAAAAAAATGAAGAAAAAAGATTTCATTTTTTAATATCGTAAACAAATATACCAGAAGTAACCTAACTTGGTTTATGTATACTATTTTTTATTTTAAAAAGTGGAGAGGTTTTTAGTCAAGTGGGTTAGCAGCATGGGAATGGATTTAATAAGCCATGGTCAAATTTCATCTGAGATAATCTGCATTCATTTCACACTGATGCCATTGTAAAAAGCATGAATAGGAATATAATTAACATTGAAAAAGTCCTTAATTAAAAAGAATTCACATACAGTAATTTAAAATAAAAAAAAACGATTTTTTTTCCAAAAAAAAGATTGAGTAAAATTTTGTTTTAGGTCTTACATTTGTTTGCTTTTGCAAATTTTTGTAAAGTAGAATTATTTGCTTAATTGTTTAGAAGGAACAATCCTAATAGAATCAGCATTTCTAGACCAACTGAATATCATCTTTTGTAAAGTGATTGATACAAATGTGTAGTCAACTTTTGTCTTTCTATTTATTTTAGGTTTTTAGAAATTTGACAAGTTCCAATACTTCAATTTGTCTGTTCTCATCTGATCAATTTTTTTTTTTTTTTTTTTTTATATACATGACTATTTTGTCGATGCATATAAAGTGTTTGACTTTTTCGCTTCTAATAATGAGTTGTCTAAATAAATTAACAACTTTACCAATCAACTTTTAAAGCCACTTATGATATAAGATTTTTCCCCACCTGTATTTGCAGACATGTGAATAGTTTTCATAGATATGGAGCCTTTTTCTGAACTGTTTATAAGCAGGTATTAATACAAACTGATCTCTTCAGTTAGTGCAATAGTTCCAAATGTCAACCTTCAGTTAGCATTGATGGGAATATTTCTTTTTTTTTTTTTTTTTTTTTCATTGTTTGTAACCCCCTGAGAAAAACAGATGTTACAAGTGAACTTGGCTTTCTTTATCTTGGATTTTTGCTTCAGTTTCTTTTGCTGTCAGATTATCCATTTCTGTCCTGTACCACATTAACAATATAATACTAGATTTTGGAAATAGTCAATATACACTGAAATGCCAAAAGTCGTGAGATAGTAGTATGTTAAGTTAATGGTAGATAGCGCCACCTTACCTTGATATTATGGAAATGCCTAGACCTATGTCAGCTATACTCTGGCATTTGATGATTCAGTATGAAAACTGATGACTGCTCATGATTTGAATTATTGCAGTTTGAACAGTGGATGATAGTGTACCAGATAGACCTTCTATTCCTGAAATTGTGGAGATGTGACATACCTTGTTCTATTGTGTCACATGTGTATTGGGAATACTTGGTGGAAAGCATTACTGCTCACTGTAGACAGTGTTGTGTTCAGTCAGGTGCCCTTATGATCATGACCAGAGACATCTAGTTAGAAATTTTTGTTGTCATTGTCTTAAGAACTTTGTCATTACTCACATGTTCAGTTCATCGTATTCTCGGTATCCTTCTGTAGAACCACATTTCTGTTGCTTCAAGTCTCTTCTTCATCTGTGAGATTGTCTGGCATTCACTGCCATATAGGAGGACTGATATGGAAGAGACAGTTGAAATTTCTAGGGCATGTGAAGAAAGAGGGCTTGGAAAATCTGATATTTACAGGACAGATTAAAGTCAAGAGAGACAGAGGAAAACAATGCATAACCTACTTGGTGAGCTTGAGTAAATGGATGGCAGAACAAGATTTAGGAGAAATAACAAAAAGAAAAAATTTATTAAGACTTATAAAGGACAGGAAATTGAGGAGAGCCATGATCGCCTACATCCTAAAGGGACACAGCACATAAAGAAGGTACTACATAACAATTCAGTACTCTTTTCTTTGTTTTCTGTTTTTTAATACTTAGCTCAGATTTTAGAAGGCTTATTTGCTATCCCAACATGCCTTTGGATATTCATGCCACATTTTCCGTACTCAGTTAATACGCTTATCAGATATCTAAATTGTTGCACCTGTTTTATTTCGGTATCTCCAATCTGTAATTTGCATGTTGGGCTGTTCCTTTTGCTAACAACCATGCATTCAGTCTTCTTGCAATTGATGTTCAATCCTTTCTTACCATTTTCCTTCAGTACCTTCTGTAGGAATTTGTGTAGTTTCCTTTTTTTGTGTGCTATCAACACTGTGTCATCTACATACCTTAAGATTGTGGCCACCAATAATGAATCCTGGTAGGACTTCTAATTCTCTCAGAATGGCTGTGCTGTATATGTTGAAAAGGTCTGGTGAACTGGCACATCCTTGTCTTACATCCCTTTCTATTTTTGTATTTTTATTGAACTCATTTCCTATCTGTATGCAGGTGGTTTGCTGCCAGTATAGGTTCTGGATTATTCTAATATCCTTTCTAAATATGTCATGGTTACCTCTCAATTCCAGCAGTTCTTTAAAATATATGGTAGTTAAAGAGTTAAAAAAGAAAGAAAAACTTTTGGTATTTAGTATCATCACATGTTATTTTTACAGTATCTTCACAAGTACTGAAAATGTTTTGTTAAAATTTCTAATAAGTTTTTTCTTTCTTTGACTGTTATTTCTGACAAGACCATGAAATGCAGCCTTGAATCAAAGTTGGCTTACTCCAACCAATAAACACTATCCTTAAGGTAAATTAATGGTTGGTATGATGGTGTTTTAATCCATTGAAAGTGATCTTAATTTTTGCCAAGTTCTCTGGAAATATAGTCTTATGTCGAAGTTGGATTCATCCAGCAAATATGTATGACTTAATTTCTCATGACCTACATATCTATGTTTCAACAATAAAGTATGCCAACAGCTGTAACATGTTATTTACATGTAAACAGGTTATGATTTTATTAAGAAACTTACCTCATTTATTCTACTAGGTTCCAAGTTAAAGACTAACTTCTCATCTTCCATACCATTCTGCCTTCAAATTATTTATATCTCATTTACAGTTGTTAATCTATAAAGCCAATAATTAAAACAAATTTCTAATTACTAGAAAGTAACTAACCTCTTTTTTTCTTTGAGTTTACCTTTTCCTCTGACATTGAAGAGAAAAGCTACTGATGACTTGTTCTCTCCATTCAGGTCTTCACTTATTTTTATTAAGATTTTTGCTGTTGATTGTATAGTTTTTATTTTTTCAATTAAAAACCCAAAATAATTTGAGGTCTGATATGTAGTTTGGGTGTTGATCCTAATGATGGAATTCTATAATGAAATATTTGCAGAAAATATTTACCATTAAGTGTGATATGCTTGTTTTTATTCCTTAGTGCTTCTGTGGTAACAACTGTAATGTTTTCAATGGCAAGGAAAAATTTTTGGCCCCCCCCCATTATTAAGACCCCCTCTCACTTGTATTAGACAATCCAAGAGAATCTTAAATTTAATCTCTTACTTTGCTCCCTTTTGTAATATTAAAAATAGTTGTACAACATCAATATTTATTTACTTAAATGAAACCAAGTCTTGCTGAAGATTACAGTTCTGGAGAATTCGGAGTAAATCAAATTTGCTATAAATATTTTTTTTTTAAACCACCATATTGGTTTGTACTCAGAAGTGTCCATAACTCTTGGTTTGGACTTAAGTAACCAATTGAAGAAATGAATCTTATAAAAAAAGTCCTTTCCTCTGCAATTCTGATATGAAATATTTTCATTTTGTGAATTTTTTTTATTTATAGTATCTTAATTTTTCTTGTTGCTTTTTATCAAAATGATTTTGGTCAAAATATTCGACCTTTCAAATTAAATTGCAGGATGTTGAATCCCCGTTCCCCCAAAATAGGCAAGACTTGAACTTTCGTCCTACCAAAATATGATTTTGATATATTTTAAAGCTTTAATTGTTAATCCTTCTGTTATTACATTCATACTGACAAACTCTGTACCACCTTTTTTGGCTGTGTAGTAATAGCTGTTGTCCTCATTATCTTAGATAAAGTATTTTCATGATTTTTTTGCTACCAATATAGTCTTTGAGATTTTAAACTGTTGGAATTTAGAATGAAAATATTACAATAAAGGCAATAAAAAAAATGACTAACAAATGTATGGAATAAAAGACAGATCTCCTTTTTTAGAATAGGTATTGGTGATGATCTATTTTTAGTACAGAACTAATCAGATTTTGTAGCACAGCCCCCCAAAAATGTTGATTTCTAATCTTCTGAATAGGCATTAAGAGAAGTTGGTCTTAAAGACATGAAAAATTAAAGATGTTATGGTTCTTTCTTTATGAACACATGAATTGCATACCAAAATAAAGAATACATGAATTGAAATGTGAAATCAGAAAGAGAAAAAGAATTTGAAGAGAATAAAAAGTGAAAAAAAAGAAATTCAAAACAAGACATTTCTCTCCATTTCAAGATATTTCTAATTCAGTATTCTGTCCATGTCCAGTCTTATTTTTCAGGCTTAAAGCTGATCCAAGTTTTTCTTTCACAAATGATTTTGTCTTTCTTTCCTTGATCCAAGATTAATTGAACAAGATGAAATTCTAGTTTTGCTATTATTTGCTTTACCATTTCCAGATCCATGCATCTGTTATTGATTCTGACTTGATCCAACCAATAATTGAAGCCATCCACTTTCTTTTTGTTGAAGTTGACTTAAGCCTCCACAACTTTTTAAGACGTGAAATGCATTCCAACTCGCTGGTGATGTTGTTTGCTCTCTTGCAAACAAGTTGTGATAGCTTGGACCAGAGCTTTGCTAAATATAGTTTTTTATATTTATAAATACATAAAATTTATTGTTTGTTTTTCATGAAGAAATGTCTTTAGTGATATAGACACTGGATTTTGTATGAGACTAAGATTTCTAAAAAGAATGCCTTTATATAAATTTATGTTAAAGCTCATTATCAGAATCAGATTGCAAGCTGAGAGGTTTGAGCAAATGAAAAAGTCTCTTATTTTTACATTTTCCCTAAAGCAAAAGAATTATTTCAAATCAAGACTGACTCTTTTGCCCTGGTTATCAGTCTAGTATTTATAATAAAGTGTTTGATACTAGCAAGTTATCTTAAGATGATTTTAATCTTTTTTTGTTTGTTATTTTGCTATCTCCACTGCTAATTTGGTCAGCACATGTACAAAGGTTTCCAACATGCTTCCATTTGAAAATTAGAGATTTTATATACACACTGGAAAATCGGTTTATTTCTTTAACAAAACATTCTGGAAGCTTTTGCACACATCAAATATTTTTAGTTGAGAAATATTCTCAATGTAATTTGTTATTTCTCACCATTAGTAGTTTTTGTCATCAAGTCAGACTTATGGTCACAGTTGTAGGCACTCATGAGAATCTCTTTACACTAGCAAATTAATCCATAATCCATTACTTAATAAGATCAGCTTAGTCTGGCAGAACACCACAGCAGCAGTAGATCCAGTGAGACTTGAACTCTGCTAACTGTTGTGCTACAGCAAGTGTCCATCTTATGTAGTGGACTACCCAATGAAGATCAAACTGATTATATTAATAAATTTGTATGTGAGGCTACCTTACTAACTATTAAACTATGAAAGGAATCCTGCCAGTAGTTTTATACTTGTTTAGGAATCATTTAGCATTAATTTGGTAGTTACTTGTTGCTGTGATCTTTTGATCTCTCATGGTTCATGGGATTTTTCACAAAAGACTGTGTGCACAGCTGAAAAAACATGGCTGCCAACATGCACCCTTTGAGTAAAGAAGTTAATCTTGAATGATAGTTTAGTGCTTTCCCCAGCTTTTGTTTGGGCAGATTCAATTTGGATGTAGCTCTGTATCATGTCTAATTGAGATAAATCATGCAGAAAAGCACAGAAGAAAAATCGCTTAAGAAGTAAGTCTGATTATGAAGGATGGAAGAAAATGAAATTGAAGAAAAAAAACATTGACAAGTTTAATGCAGACAGAGAAAGAAAGAACAGGAATTAAAAAGCAAAAGGCAAAGTGAGGCAGAAGATGAAAAACTGTTCAGCTTGCATGTCACATGCACTTAAATAATTATTAGATAATTATAACCAATTCACTGTTTAAAGAACAAAAAAAAATCTATGTATAGTGTATTTTAGAATGCTGAGATTAAAATATTACATATTGTAAAATCTCTGCTATGATTTCTATCTTTAATTATCAAGATAGAAAACCATAAAAAATAAATATATCAATCTTTGAATTTTATCAAACAGAAAAAAAAACATTTCCAACATCAGTAAATTCCTTTAAGTTGAAATGCTGAAGGCTGTACTGGATCTATCCCTGATTTTGATTTTTGCTACCCGTATTAAATTAATTTTTCATCATCTATGATCATCCTGTCCAAAATGCTTTTATATTTTTCAAACAAGTGTTAAAATGTTTCTTTCAATAAGTTAGTGTGGAATCCATCTTGTTTGCTTCAGAATTTTCTCAAGGCTTGTAAAGTATATATTAGATCATTTCAAAAGTGTGTGTCAGATTAGAAAATTAAAAACAAATTTTATATACTCACAAAAAACATTTATTAGTCAACTTCATAGTCTCCATTGTTTTTAACATCTGTCTTCCATCGTTCTACAAGCTTGTTGATGTCATTTTTGTAGAAACTGTTTTTTGTTGGAAGAAGGTTGTAGGGTAGTTTTCAACTGTGAAGAGCCAAATTTGTCATTTGAATTGTTCTGTAGAGACCAGAATAAATGAAAATCCAAAGGAGCCAAGTTAGCAGAATATGGAGGGTGTGGTCTGATTTCAACTCTTTAAGCTTCTGCAAGGTCTGTTCTGCAATATGTGGTTTACTGTTGTTGTGGTGGAAAATGTCACCATTTTGATTTGCCAAAATCTGTTTTTCTTGAATAGCGATATTGAAATTGCTGAGTTGGTTGCAATACTTCTTTGCAGTTATTACTTCACTTGCTGGAAGAATCTCAAAGTGAATTATCCTTCTGCAATCCCACCAAATAAGCAGCAACACATTCAGTGGATGCAAGCCTGTTTTCGTCACAGGTTCTGCACATTTACAAGCTTGTTTCCAGCTCTGTTTGCATTGACCACTATTATAAAAGATCAATTTTTCATCACCAGTGCCAATACTGTCTAATAATGACTCCCTTTTGTGGCATAATGGCAAAGAAATCCCTGCAGAAACCTGATCAAGCTTGTTCTGTCAGAGAATGTAATACACATGTGTTGAGTTTGGAAATGAACACAAATCTCTTTAAATGGTGAAAGGCAGCTGAGATATCGATTTTTTTTTTTTTTTTTTTTTTTTTTTTTTTTTTTCAAACTCTTGGCAATCTCTTCTGTCATAATCTTTGGTTTATTTTCCATGATGGCAAGCAGAGCGTCTTCATCGACATTGGAAGGTCATCTGGAGTGTTATCGAGCGTTTAGGCTAAAATCACTCAACATTCTGAATGTTTTTATTGCAATTCTTCTTTCTGAAATTCATGGAGCATAATATAGTGAAAGTGCAAATTTTTGTCCATCTTTAAGGCATTCATTTGTGGACAAAATGTCAACATTCAACAAAGTCTGACTTGCAATTGTACGATGCAAAGTTTCAATCTAGAACACATCAGAAATTGACACCAAAACACATGCCAGTGTCAAATTGTACTCATTTTATATTAATAATGAAAAGTTTTTGTAATGACCCGATACTACTGTATATTAATTATACAAGCAATAAAGAGGTAAGTAAAATTTAAAGACACTTCTAAGATTTCTTTAAAATTGTGCAGATCTATTTCTGGGGAAATTTTGCATTAGCTTGATGAAAAAAAAACAAACACAAAAAACATAAATATCTCAACTCAACGAAACAGAAAAATGCCAGGAGAAATATAAAAACAAATTGAGAATGCATATCAGTTTGTCTTGAATAATGAAGAATTTTAGTATTATGACTGGAGAAGTTAATATCACTGTAGATCATCTCTATAGAAATTTAGTAGTCTTGAAATCAAAGCTTGTTTGATTACATACTTTATATGATAGCTGCATTTAAAGCAAATCCTCAAAGTGTTTTTAAAAATATTTTATTTAAATTTACTTTTATGTTTTATTTGCTTTTACAATATTTAAAACAAATACTGATGCCTTTCTTTTCTTTTGTGTTTTGGAAATGCATGTTTGCTCTATCTTGAAAAACAGTAAATCTGTTTGCTTAGAACTATTTATTTGATTTTTGCCTGAACAGAAGAGTGTCTGTGCCAGTTGAAGTTTCTCTGTCTCACCTGCTGGCTATTTATTTGGACTGACTCCCAACCAGACTTTCAAAATGGACTTTTGTTTTTACTTGATTTACTTTTTCCTTTTTGGGAAATCTTGCGACTACATTTGTTTGGTATACTTCCAACATTTAATCAAACAAAAATTGGGGAAAAAAGCCCCTAAAAGAACAAACATTAAGCTCATTTTTTATATTATATATGAAGTTTTAAAAATTAATATTATTTTCAGAAATACTTTTTATATTGTTTGAAATAAGGTAAAACCATATCAATCAAAATTGATAATGAAAATATTAAGATTTTAAGTTAGGTTTTTATGGGATTTTTTTTGTTTTTCTTTTATGACAGTTTTTGGATTTATCAGAACATATTTAAATGAATGCTTCTACCAAAAATTGATTTTAAATACTCATAAAAACATTTTTTAAGATAATAAAATTTTCCATGAATTTAATCCTTTATATAAACACTTTTCGGATTGAATTTGTTGACCATTGTGATTGTTTTTTATAATAGCGATAAATTTTTGAGGAAAAAAAAATATTACCAGCAATAAAAATCTTGTCTGCATTAAATAATCTATTGAGGTTGATATACCATAAAACAAACCAAAGCAACCATCTAGTAATCTTAAGAACATTTTATATAAGGGTTGCTGTGCTGAAAAATTAATAACCCAATTCACTTGACAAAATCTGACCAAACATCAGAATTTTTTAAAATCACTTTTTGGATAGGCTGAAAACTTTTCAGTATTCCCTCATACATATGAAAAAAATTCTTCTTGCAATTGATGTTTCTTTGAAATAGTCATTTATTCAAGGTTTTTTCAGTGAGCATATAGCTTTTAATCAGTAACAAGCATTTTGGGCTATACAAAAAGTTGTTTTTGAGTATTTGAATAAAAAATAACATAACTTCACTGCAAAAAGATTCTTAGTTAAAAGCTCAGGTACTTTTTACAAATGAAAACTGAATTTTAGATGATTATCTAATTATTTTAGCTTTGTGGATATTTTGGTAATGTAAAACATAATTTTGTTGGAAACTAAATATTTTTTACTAATTCATTATTTAATCTCATTTTAAAATTCCATGCTACATAAATGGAGGTGTGATGCATGGATTGGGAATATGTGCGAGACAGAAACTCTTAATATTGTACACAGAACTTCTGACCTGCATCTGGTCTCTTTGTCAGGTTTTGTTGAGTAAGATAATATTATTAAGGTACTTATAAGATTTCAGATCTGTTGGCTTATACTTTTATTCCTTTGCAGAGATACCAAGAGTCTTTGACAGAGCAGAACCCTTCCTGCTTTTCAATATATGCTGTATGGTTAAAAAAAAATAATGTTGAGTTTATCAATAAATACAGCTTTACTCTTCTAAACCCATCTGACTTTTCTGTATTTACCAACATCTGCTCTCTCAATGAAAGTTGCAAAAAATCAAAAACAACTCAAACATTGAAACCTGCTAAATAATAAAATGTAACAATAATAGAAATGACATGAAAAAATAGAGTTGATTTGGGCTCACACAAAAATTGTGAAGTTTTTTTTGCTTTAACTTATATGTGAGAGAGAGAGAAATTAAAGTATATTTGAATAGTAGTATAACCTTTTTTCAAAGGATTAGTTGACTTACTAAAGTGGATATTAATACAAAATAAAATATTCAGAATCTGTTCAGTGAAGCTACTTTGTCAAAAGTGATTTTTAAAAAGCTTAAAATAAGAAACACCATACTTGACTGTTTATTTATGAATTGAATCTCAAATAGAAAATTATACAAAATTAAATAACTCTTAATTTATGTGTTTTCATTAATAAATAATTAAAGTGGATATTAATGCTTTAAAAAGAGATTCTTGTAATATTAAAACTTACTAAGAATTACTATGTTCAATGCCATATAAGACCTTGGCTCATTTCAGCAGTCATTATTAAGAAAATAATTTGTTTTATCTCAGTTTTCCTTCGTGGATCAGAGATTTTTTTTTTCTCCTTGGTACAAAATGTTTGAAGGTCTTATATACCATTAAATATGGTATGTTTTAAAAAAAAAAAAGTTGTTTAATTTCTTGTCTTTATTAACATTCACAATTTTTTATAGAAAACTAATCTTAAATTTGGAATATTAATTGATAACAAATATTATGAAGAATTAGATGTTTTTTTTTCTTTTTTACATAAAAGTGGTTAATATAAAGTAAAACTTAAAGTGAACTGAAGTCATTTTTATTTTCTTAGTCATTTGTTGTGCCTGGCATTCTGCTATAGTTGTTTTTTTTTTTTTTTTTGTTCCCCCCCCACTCAAAATAGAATAGAAAGGGTGCATACACACACAAGCATAGGAATTTAAAAAAATCTGTTTCTCACAGAAGTGTGTGATATATATACTAAAGGTAACAAATCCATTGATATATAATCCAAGTATATTAAAACTAATCCACAAAAAGATCTCAATGCATTTATTAATAGAGCAATATAATTAATAAACAATAAAATCCCAAATGAGGTAATTTGGGATTTTATTGTTTATATATAGTGAAAATTGATGCCAAGACTCTGAGGCAACAGACTGTTTCATGCTAAATGCAGTCATCAGGCGACCTGATGATTGTGTTTAGCATGAAACAGTCTGTTGCTTCTGAGTCTTGATTTCAATGTTCATTTTTTATATTTACATACGCTCTATCTTCTCTGATATTGAGCACTTTATCCCATAAATATAGCATACCTCAAACTATATTTCTTTATATATATATATATATATATATATATATATATCAATTGGACTTTGGAATTCATATGCATTATTAATGTTATAGGCAGAATTCAGCTGATTAGATTTGAAAACCAAGCATTCACTGACATTTAATTTTATTATCTTTTCAAATAATCAGTCTAAAATCTTGAAGTTTATACCAGATAAAGTTTTCTTGCTGATACAAATAAAATATTTTTACGAACAATTTACTATGAAGAGATTCTATTCTTTTTGGAGTCTGTTTGAAATATTGACAAGTCATCTGACATCTCCAATAGTTTTTGTCTGAAATAAGAGTAGCAAACACACTTTTTCTTAAAAATTTCTACAGATCAACTGAATTCTGACATTGAATCTGGGGTGAAATAGCTGACCAGACAATTACGTTTTATTTTCCTCCTTAACAACCCATCTCTTTACAATATCTATGCCTTGTATTTTAACTGGCACATTGTCTTTTAAATACTATTGTGTTTTATTTGATTCTATTTCTTATTGTTTTGTGTAGTTTTGTAGTTAGGTGTATTTTCATAAAACCTGATGTTTTTAAAAGCTGATAGAATATCATTATTTTACATATTTATTCTCTTCATCCTAGTTCATGACACTCTCCTTGGCTGTACATTTCATTTGGTAGTTGCTAGTACTAGTTTGGTACCTCTACATTTTGCTGATGACAAGATGAACAAATTTCAAACTTAATATGTAATACTATATCTATTAAAAGATATATTCAGTTTACATACATGAATCAAAAAAATGACTTGGCTTATACAGGGGTTGTTGCAAGGCATGGAAATTAGCTCTGTGACACTGATGTCCATTACAATTTCATTTATATTATAATTTTAATTTAATGTCAGACATAAAAATGTTTCTCTAAAATTAATACCTTTTAAAAAAATAATTCTATTTATTAATGAATAATTTCTGCAATGTTCAATAAAACCTTATAATTGTTTGATATTTTCAAGATTTAAAAATTATTTTTTAATGATTTGTTCAGATTGAGTGGGAGGAAAATGTATTATTCCAGTGTCTTATTTCAAACTTAGATTGTGTATGTTTATGCTTATGTATACATTAAATGGCACAAGCATTTGTAAGTCACTCAGTTGCAACACAGATATACACATATACATTACATACAAGTGTGTAATGTCACACACAATGTTTGATGGGCAGAGAATCAGCTCTTTTGTAATATAGTTTGTGAACTCCACAGCTTATTGAGATGAAGAACGGAAAGTACTAAAGGACAAATTCAAAAGACCATGGAATGATTTCTATTCATGTTGTTCTGAGGACAGTGAATAAACATGAGATATTAACAAAATCGATCACTATTCTTGGTTTTTCAGTTAGCTTCAATGTCTATACTTTAAAAATTGTCTGATGGGTTAGAGCTTCAGTTCTCTCGGTTTTTACCCGTTTCAAAAATATTTCGATGTTGGTTACAAAAGAAACCAATCTTTTTATTTTTTTTTTAATAAAATGTTTCCCTTGGCATGAACAAAAAAATTCATGAAAAATAAAATAATGTAGCAGCTTTAGAACTTTAAAGTATTTTGATTCACAGAAATTTGTTTTTTTTCTTAATACTTTCTCTATTTGATCTTCTACAGATTGTAGGTAACCAGCAAATTGATTTCCTTTTTGTCAAAATTAACAATGGAAGTTATTTAATAATATTTTTTTGTCAATTTCATTTATTATTAATTTGCTTTACTGTAAAAAAAACAAACAAACAAACAAACAAAAAACATTTGAAATATATTTTTTCCTTGTTATTTCTATTGTTATATTGTATAAGAATGACACTGTCACCAGGAGTCACCTGTAGAAGGGAGATAACTTATATACAGTAAAAAATTTATAAAATTGTTGACAAAAATACTTGGTGTTTCATGTAGAAAATTTTTTTTTTTTTTAAATCAGTCTATTTGGTTAACTTGTTTTATTTTTTCATCTACTTTCTCATTTAAAATTTAGCTTGAAGTTATAGAATTTGGTAAAAATTCAAAGCAGCAGTATGAAACAAAATCAATATACCAGCTATTTATAGATCTGTGTTTTATAAACTAAAAAAATAATGATTTGAAAATAAACACTTCTAAAGAAAATGACTTTCAAATGAGTTTTATACATCACTTGGGAGTTTTAATTAAGACTTTATCTTTGTCTTTTCTCCAAACATTTTCTCTTTTTATTGACATTATTTGACCAGCCTGAAATGACTTTTTTGCCAATTTCAAGTATGTCTTCTAGATATGTCATTGTGGCAAAGAACCAAGAGATAAGGCTTTATACATTTGTAGACTAATTAACTGTTTAGAAACTCTCATATTTAATGAGTATTAAATACTTGGTAACGGGTGTTATTTTTAAATTTTTTTTTTACTTGTAAATTCTGAAGTTTAAATCAGATACAAATAATTAATTTACTTTTTTGTGATGTAAATAAAATTATATAAATTTTCTACATACAATGTGTGAAAGCATGTGTGGTACCCTGCCCTCATCAGCTGCCAACAGGGGAAGTAACACAATTTTGGTGGCTAAGGGGCTACTGGCGCTATCAGCAGCTTTTTTCCGCTGCACAGGGTAGTTTTTTTGTGTAAATGTGTCAGTCTCTTATGATATTTGTTTTTTTTTTTTTTGTTTTTTTTTTCCTCCTAACTGCAAGTCAGATTTTCAACATTGTTTTAAAGGCATTTGCTTTTGATCGTTAACTAATACACAATGTGCTCATAGCGACCATTATCAATGACAAAAATGGAAGTTAAACATGTGTTTCATGTCAGAAGTAGCATTGTATTGTAAGCATAGTTTTAATTTATTTTTGATCTTGATTAGCTCCAACTTGATGCCTGTTGTTGAGCTGTTGTCTGGAGACTGTGAAGCATGCTTCAGGCTCCAGCCAGTGATGCCCAACTTCAAAAGGAAGGAAACGATGGACTGTCCAAGGAATTCACTGCACCTGATAGCACATGTCCACTCCTTTTCCACGTAGTCAGATTGCAGACATTCGTAGCATTTTTTCTTTTGCTCATGCACCTCCACCCTGTTCTCCTCCCATGGAACTGTTAATTCTATTAGTAGGACACGCTTCTTTGAATCAGACCACTCTACAATGTGTGGGCATGTGTCTGTCTGAATGATGTGTACTGAAAATTGTGGAGGTGTTCTAAGATTAACTAACACCCTTACAAGCTCAACTTGGTAGTGTCATGTTGGGGGTTTAGTTCTTCTGCATGGAATTTGCCTTCCTTGTTAAAACGGATCTTAGGTTCTCTGGCTATTACAGGTTGTTGGCTGCTTCATAACTAAGTCCATGACTACTTCCAACACTTTCATATGATGCTAAGTGTACATCTGCAGTGATTGTAGGCATGCAGAGAGCATGTGATGTAAAGTGCCTCAATCACTTTGACATAATGCACATACATCAGTGTCAGTGTACCCTTGCATTTATTTTTTGTGATGTAAATAAAATTATAGCAATATAAATTTATAATTTGGGTAGTTGGAGCTTGACAGCCCAGGAAAGTAGTCCATCTAGGAGAAGGAAAACTGTGATTTTAAACCTTGGCTGCCTGGTGGTCATATCCAAACAGAAAAGGCTATGGAAGTAAATCCAAACAGAAAACCTAGATTGGATCACCAAAGGTGATTGGTTGTCAACACTGACAGCTTTCCAGCAACTCCTGAAGCCAAGCTGTCCCCAAGTGTAATGCTCTGTATTCTTTTGGATTTTGTTGGCATGGCTGAGAGAGGGACCGTGTAGTCTGGGCAGTGCACGGCTTCCATATACCATCACTCAGGCCTGCATCCTGCAGAGGTCACTTCAATTTAACCAACAAAAGCCTGAATGCTACTTTATATCTTGCAAAACAAATGAATGCCTGCTATATTATTTATAAACATATTTTTGAGAACCAAATTATGGGTAATAGTTGTAAGCTTTTATAATTAGTCGTAAGGAAATGTATTTTTCTAAACCTATAGAGAAATGCTGAAAAATCCTGTATGCATTTTTAAGCTTATATTCACAGAAGTCTGAGTTGATGGCTTAACCATCTAGCATGGTTTTAAAATAGATGATTTGCTTCAAATTCCATCAAACACTAATCACAACCTTTTTTCAAATTTTCCTTGTTTTGTCATGGGTTCTGCAGATGGCCCATGATCAAGCTGATAACCTGGATTTCATAATTAAATCCACTTTTCATTGCATGTACACTTGATGAAAAAAAATATATATCCAACGGATTTTATAAGGATTTTCATAAGTGTCTGTTCAAAACTATACTTGCATTTCTGAAGCTTTATGTGGAATCTCAAGAACTCTTTTATTCATTATTTTTTTAAGCTTATATAATGTTCTACATATGGTATCCTTTGATATTATTTCTTAAAGCTTTCAAATGCTGCTGGTCAGGTCCTCTTTTACCTTGCATTTTAAAGCATCATAATCAACAAAGGATGATTGTCTACCTCTGGGCTTCATTTCAAAGGACGAGTCACCACCCTTAAAAGATTAAACTTGTTTTGAGTATAATGATCATATATTGTTTCATTTCCTTCTACTTTTCAATTTCTTTGGTCAGTTTCATTAGTTTTGAGGCTCATGTGGAGTGAGTAGCCAAATGGTTAAATGTAAAATAAGTAACAGAACTGTCCAACAAACAGAATTGACAATGTTTGCAATAAGAAACAGAAAAGAACAGTGCTAAAAAATACAGTAGAATCCCTCGTATCCGGAATCCTGCATATCCAGACATGATGTGTATATTTGAACTATTTGGGTGATATGTAACTGATTTGAAATTTGTTTTTCAGGAAATTTACTTTGGATAATTGCTTATGCTTATTTTACCTTAATGGCTTATATTGGTGCAAAAGATGATGGGAATAAGAGGAAAAGAACAATTTTGGAGTTTTCACAGAAAGTGAAAATTTTAAACGGACTAGACGCTGGTGAAAGTTCATTGTAACTAATGGCTGACTTAAACATAGGAAAGTCAACATTGTATGATACAAAATCTTCCAAAGAAACTATTCTCCAGCATTCACACTATCACAATGAACAAGGAAATAAAAAACATAGTTGTGATGAAACCTGGACTGAAATTGAAAAAGCTATTGTAAAGGTTGTCAGTTTTATGGAAAGAAAGCCAACATTCAGCTATGATGATTGCAATAATGTGCACAAAGTTAAAAAACGTCTTTTGTTTTAAAAAATTTTAAGAACAAAAGCAAAACGAAATATGGGAAAAGTTGAGAATGACATTAGAAGAGAAAGAATCATCATGCAAGAGCGATTTTAAAAAAAAAAAAAAAAAAAAATCCTTGTTACATTATTTGTTTTGCATACATGGCATACTTAATATAATGTAATTTCATTAACATTACATAATTTATTTCTTTTTTCCTTAAAATCAATTCCATTATATTTCACTCACCATTAGTTTATTTTGTTTACTATAAAACATTGAAAATAAATGTTAAATCTGATTTCAGTTCTTTTATTTTGATGTAAATATAACCTCTCATATCTGGACTTTGTAACCAATTCCTTATATCTGGAAGGCCGCCTTAGTCTGGTTGTCAGGGATTCTACTGTAATATAAAGCAAGCAAGCAAACAACATATGTAAGGAAAATTAATAGTAATAAGGCAAAGCAACAGTAATATGGCAAAAAGTTCACAAACTAAGAAATGGGGTTGACACACAAAAGCATGTTTGGGTAACTGAACGTAGCATTTGGACTTCAAAAGACAGAATGGGATTGGGCCAGATGAAACTGATAACTGGCCTATTTTATTGGCTATGAAAAAATCCCAGCATGCATTTGTGTGTTTCTGCTTGTAAATTGGGGAGAGGGAAAGTGTTTTGCAGTCATTCCTAAACAGATTGGAATCAAGAAGTCAGTTTAAAATAATGCTGCAAAATTGCCATAATCTCCTTACCATTCTATCATCAGAAACAAAATGCTGCATAGTATTGATAAGAATATATATGGTAGAATTAAATTTTTAGATGTCTACATGCTGTTTGCTGAAAAAATCTGCAAAAAGTGAAAATATGTGAAAATATACCAATTTTTTATTTAGGAGAAAATGAATATATTTTCTTGTTTACTTTTAAAATAATTGCATTGGTTGTGCATAAATCATATTGCTTTGTTTTTTATAGTCTTATATTTCCTTCAAATATAATACTTTTTTTAGCTAGTTTTGTTAAAGTTTTCTCAGATTTATGACCCTTTCGTGCTTATGACTGATACTACCTACTTTAGTCCCCAGTAGTAATGAATGATAAAAAAATTTTTTAATATTTTAGTTTGATATTTTCTTCATTCTATTTTTATAAAAATCTATAATTAATTAAGGATCATTTTTGAAATCTATCTTGTTTTCTATTTTAATATCCATTCACTTTTGCACTTGAGAAAGGTATGAATTTTAATTGTGTTAAGGTCACAAAAACAGATAAGCTACTTCAATGAGTGTCTCTGAAACCATTTTATTTAGATCTTCATTCATTTTCTTTACTGAAGATTATTGAACATTGTCATGTGTAAAATTCATCTTTCTGAAAATGTTTGGCTTCTTCTACTCTGCCCCCACCAGCTATGGATTAAATAGCAGGGCAAACTGAGTTCTCTAGTCATAGTTGGATAAGACAACTTTGAAATCAAAACCAGTTAGAGAAAGGCTCCACCTTGGGACACTGCATATTGGAGGCACATGCTCTCAACAAAAAAAAATGTCAAATGCACTCATTAAACTACTCAATAGGCTCAATAGCTAAGAGATATTGTCTTCTGCTGGATACCAAGCCATGCTGGTATCACAGGGAATGACAGAGCAGATTCTGCAGCAAGAAAAGCATCTACTATAAAAAAAAAACGCTTTAAATACCAAAATTCCATATACAGATTTGAAACTAATCAATAAATATATAAAAGAGGAGTGTCAGAACCTATGGAACTCCTGCCATTGTTTGATAAACTGTACAAAATTAAAGTTACTATAGGAGAATGGCATCAGAAACACCAAACCAGAAGAGAAGTGATTATGACCAGGCACCATATTGGATATACTACCATAACCCATTCGTATATCCTAAAAAAGGAAGATCCTCTGGTATGTGTGGCATACCAAGAGCAATTCACCATAAAACACACACTGACAAACTGCAGCAATTTTAATTCAATCTGCTTAAAATACTCCCAAACAAATTCAAAAGAATTTCTTCAAAACCGATTCACTTTACATATTCCAGTTTGAAGAAAAATATACAGAAAAAACAAACAAAAATCCTTATATGCAATTATGCTGTTTTAATGTTAATATAATGTCAACGTCTGACGTTTCGGTCTAATAAACCATCTTCAGGACATATTCATAAAATATTTTACGAATATGTCCTGAAGATGGTTTATTAGACCGAAACGTCTGACGTTGACATTATATTAACATTAAAACAGCATAATTGCATATAAGGATTTTTGTTTGTTTTTTCCGTATATTTTTCTTCATACTGTCGGATCTATATACATATATTTGCTTACATATTCCAGTTTCTAAGAGAAATTAAACTGAATTCAAAAATATAATTAAAAAAAATATACTATCATAACAGCAGACTTAGTATTTAAAATAAAAGTTTTTTTGACTGTTTAAATACAAGGTTTTATTTAGAAAAACATTAAATTTCGGCATTAAATGATCCAATGGTTCGATATATCATAAAACAAACAATACAAAACAAAATATGATCTCAACTGAGGTTAAATTAAAAAAAAGACTTTGCTATTAATACTGACTTCTTTTCACTTTTATTTTGTAGTTAGCCAAATGTTGCTTAGATTGATGGATTTGTATTTTATGACTTACCAATCTTTTACAGGTTATTTAAAGCCAGAAAATATTTTAAGATTGTAAGAATTTTTGTGGAGAGATAATGATTCAAGTCCTATTAATTAACCCATAGTCAGTGGGAGAAGAGGTAGATACATGCCTTTTGCAACGGTATTTACATATAAGTCCGTGATTCTAAACATGAAGCAATTTGATTTTGAGCTATTTAACAGTGATTTTTTTTTTTTTTTTTTTTTTTAAAGAGAGAGAGAGTGTATGAGTTAATACATTCAGTGCATGTACAGTATGCATACATAAAAATATTTGTGTGCATGTATGTACATGTGTAATTATGTACTGTATATAACATACAGTTTGGTGTAAGTGACTATAACAAACCCAACTGGAATTAGAACTTGGTTCTCAGATTTCCAATTCTGAGCTGTTATCTATTGCACCATCCACACATCCAATCTTACAGCACGTGGTATTCCCAAGTGGTTACCCATCCAGGTACTGACCAAGCTTAATGTTGCTTAACTTTGGTGATCGTATGAAAACCTGTGTTTCAACATGATATGGTTGTAAGCCAATGTTGTTTAGAGCAACAAGAGAAAGTTGTGGAGAGCCATGATCACCCCAGTCTTGAAGGGACATGGCACATAAAACTTAATTCTATTATGGAGCTGCTTTTGAAAGCATAGCCATTATTCGCATAAGTAAATAAACATTATTGTATGATATTTAATGGAGATATCAGTAGTAGATGATAAACTGTCTACAGTGAATTAAAAGAAATTAATTTTTTTGTTAGTATATCGATAGTTTTAAACTAAACTTCAGAAAAAATTAAGGTGGATGAAATATTGTTTCAAATCAAACTTGGACTTGTATCCCATTCCTCTTGTCTTTCATGAATAATACCAGAAGAACTTAGATTTTCTCATCTTCTGCTGTCATTATATTTTTCTTTTAACTCTATTTCATATTTTACTGTTAATAACAATATAATACTCTGAAATTACTGTTCATATATCTTTTCACTATTGCAAATGGTTTTCTTTCATCTATTTTTTTTTTTTTTTTTTTTTTTTTTTTGATACATTTTATCAAGACATTTTTTGGCAATTAGTTCTTTGTTGAAATAAATTTTGGAAAATGGGAATTGTGATAAAAGCAATAAAAATCAATAAAAAATCCCTGTTAGAATTTTTTTTTTTTTTTTTTACCAATGTTTTCCTTTGCTTCATTGTTTTTCTCTTTAGTTATAGAAATACTTTTGTTTGATGACTGATCTCATGTGACCACATCAGTCATCTTTACTAACTACTGTTTTAGTTGCATTTGTGTTGTCTTCATTTCTTTCTAACTTTGCCTGAAATGATTTATTGATTCATTATTCTTTGTATTTTTATTTTGCTACATTTAAGGGGTAAAACATTAATATCTTATTCACAGTATAACAGCAAATCTATTCACAATAACAGTTTTCTTTCTTGAAGGAACACATTATTTTGCAAAAACAAAGAACTATTATTTCAGCAGCCAATTTAAATTTGACTTCTCAGGTTTTGTAGCACTGAATATAGAATATTTTTTTTCAGTAAATCTGCAGCTCTTTATAAGCCACTTAATCATCTTTTGTATGGCATATCTTTTATGCTGTATTATTTTCCTTGCATAGGTGACACCAGATGGCAGTGTCTTTGTTATGACAATAAGAAACTTTTGAGATATTTATGAAACCAGGAAATGAAAAAAATGACTCCTGTGAAAGATCAGAGCATAATAGTAATAAGTATATATATATATATATATATATATATAATCACTGCTTGTATTTGTGTATGCTTGTCTATTAGGGCAGCTAGTCAGTTCCTGTTGTAGACTCCTGCTTAGGAACATTTGTGTTTATTCAACACTAAGGTTTATACATATATTATTACTATACACTGCTGAATTGACTTTAGTTACAATTGCTAGGAAGGAGTGCATAATCTAGCATGATTAACAGTTTGAACAAAGCCAGTATGCTCAAAACCTCAGCCACAATGACTTGTGACTTCATGCTAGCACAGCCATTGACGAACAATGCTGTCTACCCAATTTCACTTAAAATGGTTTGGTCAACCTGTGGTATGGCTTTCAGGTACTTTCCAATGGTACCATATGCTGGAATTGTCTCTGCAAGTGGATAACATCAAGAAGTAAACTTCTTAACTAATTAATGATGATGAAATTTGTTTTTCAGGGTTTCCATGGTCAGAAAGCAAAAATTTTAACCACACACACACACACATATATATATATATATATATATATATATATATATATATATATATATATTTAGTTGGATTGATGTGAGTTTGTGACCCTGGGTTTCACACTACACACACATATATATCACTTTAAACATTATTTTTAGTGGATACTCATATTTGAGTAGCCACTCCGTTTATATATTAAATAGTACATTTATTTTTGTCTACAGGCCTGAATGTTCAAGATATCTTATTAAAGAAAATTTTACACTCTCTGGCAGGATATGAACCTTCATTTCTCTTGACAAAGGGAGCTATCATTAGATCCGGTACACTCTGAGCTACAAAGAACCAGTCAGTCAGTCAGACAAAGCTGAAATTGTACCTTTAAGGGAAACTTTTCTCGTATATAGATATCAACAATTTTTCTTATATCTGCACAGTTTTGTATTCAAACATAAACAAAGTGAATTTTCTAAAGAAAGTAATGGATTTTTATTAATCTGACATTTTTTTTTTTTTTTTTTTTTTTATCACTTTAAATGTTATTTTTATTGGATTCTTGTATTAAGTAGATGTTCCATTTATTATTAAACAGTATGTTTATCTATTTTTTTAATAAGATTTTTCAAACATTCAGGCTGGTAGACAAAAATAAATATACTATTTAATAAACAAACAAAACACCTACTCAAATGCAAGTATCCACTATAAATAACATTTAAAGTGAAAAAAAAATCTGTCAGATTAATAAAAATATATATATATAAACTCCTGATCATGGTAAGTATTTAATAAGATATCAATTTTGTTTATGCAGTTATTTTTGATAGCATGATTAAACTAGTTTATAGTATTTTGTGAAAGAAATGAGCTTCCTAGTTATATCCCTAGTACTTGGGATAATGTTTCCCTGAGCCCAATCTCAGCCCTGTGATATGGTCTGTTAAATCTAAAATATGTTTACTTGGGTCTGTTAAACTGTATCTAGTTTTCAGACAGGAATGTTATCATCTACCCACTCAGTAAACAATTACTCAATCTCATTTATTTATATTCTTATTTTGCTTTACTTGAACCCCTCCCTGCCACCAATATGGCATGGTGCCACATTTACAAGAGCCTTTAGATAGCACCATTGACTAAATATTGCATATGAAGCCAGTGTGCATTCCATTAAACTTCAAATGGTCACTTATTTTATACTATTACTTTTAGATTAGTTTACCAGTACTGTCAAAAAATGATGGCAGTATTTAAGTAATTTTGTTTGCATTGGCTATATATTCAGCATGACTATATATAGGATTTGTATCTATATGATTCAAACTACAATGTATATCACATGATTAGATAATTTTAATTTTTCCTAATTTTTAGAAAAATTAATGGAAATATTCACTGAATTATTTACCCTATTAACATGCAGGGTATTTTACATCTGGTGTCTAAATATTGTAGACAACATGTAACTCTTACAGGATGACATGAATTTGAGTATGGTTTATAAAGTTTTGCATTATTAGATAGATTATTAAACTTTCAAGAAATATTGTTTTACTTAAAAATTATAATTGCAGGGCATGTGCCAAATTTGTAAAAACATGTTTTGAACAAAAAAAATTGCAAAGAGTCTTTGAATGATGAGTTATAAAGATAATCTTAATGTGAAATGTATGCTCAGGTTTGAAACAAGTTGTAAGTCATTCATTTTTATGATCTGTTGTATTTCTTCAAATGAAACAGATTCTGCAGCATTAAGAATAACATTCCAAAGTTTGTCATTGGTAAATTGTTGTTCATTAATGTAAACCTTCCATTTAAGAAGGTTCCAAGATTTTAATTGTGTTAAGGTCACAAAAACAGATAAGCTACTTCATTAAATGAGTGTCTCTGAAACCATTTTATTTAGATCTTCATTCATTTTCTTTACTGAAGATTATTGAACATTGTCATGTGTAAAATTCATCTTTCTGAAAATGTCTGGCTTCTTCTTGAAAAATGATTCCATGTGTACCTTCAAGGATATATATCTAACCTTTTATCTTAACACTATCAGCAACTCCCCATGAGCCCACAATATGTTCATCACCTAGATCCTACTTCAAAACACAATACCAACTTTGCCTTATTAACCTGTGAGAGCTGGTTCTACCTTCATTCCATTCATCTAGCACATTGGAGGGAGCAATTTTGTTGGTGAAAAAAAAATGGTTAAAAAAAATCAGTTTTTCTATATCTTGCTTCTCATTTCATTCCTTTTTTTTCTTCTAGGATGTCTTTTAAAGGAGGCTGAAAAGTCTTGTGTTTTGCCACTTAATTTTAGGCCTTTGCCTCTCGTGCTTTTTGACATTTCTTCATTGCACATCTAAAAAAAATAAATATAACTTCTCTCTTGATATGGTACAAAGATCAACAAGATAAGGTCTTCAACCTGTCTAATCTTCAATTGTCTTTTGCCTTCAATAAACTTCTTCCTGATCCATTTTTGCCATCTCTAGCAAGCTCTGAAGTTATTAAGTATTTCTTTGTTCATCAAATCAGCCTTATGACCCATTTGAAAGCTTCAAACTTGTAATGTAACTATTAATTTGACTTTGAAATTCAGAACATTTCATACAAATAGCTACCATTGTTTACATCTGTGCAGAATGACCTTTCATCCTAATTGTGCCAATAAAAGTTACCCTCATTCAGCAAATAAACCTTCAGATGGGAATAAGTATTTATTTTATATATCAATAAAGTATAAAGTGGTGTTCCCAAGTGATCTCCATTTAAGTACTGATTGAGCTCAATATTGTTTAACTTTGGTGATCAAACAAGAACTGATGTTTTCAGTGTGCTTTGACTGTAGACCATCTGACCCATAAATATGTGAAGTTACATTGTTTATATTCTAGATTAGATACAGTAGTCACAAGAATAATAATTGTTAGTGTAGATTAATGACTTTTACTTGCTAGCAATTATCTTAAATCTCTAGGCAATTAATAAATATATATATATATATATATATATATATATATTAATGAAAACAAAAGCATAATTAATTTAATTATTTTCCCTTTTAATATGGATCAAGTTGATTTCTGATTAGTAACAAGTTCCTGGCTGTAATATCTTGTCAGCATGTTCAAAAGTTACCTGAAGCAGTCAATAAAAATTGTTTAATTAAAAATGAAATCAACATAATCATGAATTTTTTTCTATGTTGTTTATTAGCCTTGAGCAAAAGCAAATATAAACTTTTCATTTTGTTTTGAAAATTATAACTTGGCTTTCTTTCAATTTCTGTTAGCAACATCACTGTTTCTTAATTTGTGGATAAATTATGCTGAAAAAAATAACTACAGGCTGTTTTGTGTATTATTCATTGAACAACTCCTCCTTTTTATCCTTAATGTGTTGTGGTTATTATTGCAAACATGTTGCTTGTTTTGTTAATCACTGAATCTCTGTTAGTTCTCTTTATCTGTTTATTTGTATCTATTTCTTACTAACATTCCTCTGAAATATGTTGACTCATTTGTCACAAGTTATCTTATTATTGATGAATCTATTAAGTATTCTATTAGAATACTCAAGCTATTTAACATCAATTTGAAACAAAAGAGTACTAAGCTGTTATGTATTATCAGTCCTCCTATATGTCAGTGAATGCTGGTCAGTCTTCTCACAGATGAAGAAGAGGGAGGATGTTTAGAATACCATGGACTGAACATACAAGCAACTATGAAAATGGTTGCAAAAAGGACACTTATACTTAGAATTCAGAAGAAGCAATTGAAACTTCTAAGGTACATAATGAGGGAAGGGGGACTTGGAAAATTTGATACTCACAGGACAGATTGAAGAGGACAGAGGAAAACAACACATAAACTACTTAGTGAGCTTGAGTAAATGGATGGCAAATCAAGTTTTAGGAGAGATAATCAAAAGACAAAATTTATTAAGAGCTAAAAAGGACAGGAAATTGTGGATAGCCATTCTGAAGAGACATGGCACATAGAATAGCTGAGGAGAAATATTTCATAATATTAAAATGTTTTTGTCATAGCTAAAGTTAAGCTTTTTCTTAGAGCCAGGTTATTACAAAGGCTTGTCTGAAGAACTTTGGCAAAGAACAACAAAAGGCTTGTCATGAATAGCTTAAAAATTAAGAGAATTTTTTTATCTACTGTATAATAAATTTGTAAATGAATAAATCTATACTTGAAAATGTAAATAATATTACCAATAATAGTTGCTACACTTAGTGTATGTGTTCTGCCCTATTCTGGATAAATGAAGTATGCATATTTTTTGAAAATTTACATAATGGATATTTTGCATTTGAAATTTTCCATATGCAACTATCTTGATTTCTAGTAAATAATATACTTTACTTGCAGCTGAATGCTGACAGGATAATTTTACACATATTGATAGCACTTACTTCCTTCATGTCAAAAATGACATAATCTCTAAATTTTCACTTACTTCCCTTTTCCAGATTTGGGTAGTGTGTACAAATCTGACAACTATTATACGATATTTTGTATTTGTTTTTTTATGCTCTATAAAAATCTATGAAATACTTCAGGTCCTATCTGTAAATTACAAATTGTGATTTCTAAAATTTCCATGTAGTCCCTTAGTTGCTATTATTATTCTACAACTTTTACATTTAAAAAATAGTCTTCCATATTCCTATCTCCAAATGGTCATAGAGACAATGTTTACAAAGAAACTGTAGACTACCAGTGTTAGTGTGACTAGATAATAACATAACATTAAATGTCAACAGTTGGAGAACAATTCATGTGCTATTAAATAGGATAGCTGTTTTAGATATTTCCAGTGTGAAGATCATTTTCAAAGTTTAAGCCATTTACTCATTATTGAACATTATTGCGACTTGGGCCAGTCTTTTGAAAAAATTTACATTTAGTCCTCAACATTCATTTATTAAAAACTTCCTTTTTTATCTCTCTGCTGTTTTTATTCTGGTTCTGTAAATTTTAAAACTTGAAATGGTTTTTAAGAAATTTTACATTAAAATTTGGCATATATACATTGGTTTATTTACTGTACAGTCAAATATAAACCAAATGAAATGGCTACATCTAGAAGAAACATTTTAAACTTCTAAAACAGTTACAGAAATAAAATTATTTTACAACAAAATTTCTTGTTTTATAATGCATAAATTTAGTATAATTTAAAGTATTCCATTTTAATTTGATATTATTGTGCAATATTTTTCAATATTTTCCTTTTTTTTTGTTTATATCTAACCTGTTTTATTTATGACATTATTTGTCATATTTTTAACAATCTTTGAATTAATGAATTTTGGGTATTAGTCTGCTCATGTTTTCAGCATTTGCTGGTGCCAAACCAAAATCTAGTGAAATTTGGCAAAACTTTTCTCTTTTATTAATTACAAATTTCAGCTCCTGTTGATTCCTACTTAGTTTTCATATTAATTTAATTTTCTTCATGATTACACATGAAAATTCTGTTTTCATCTCGGGAATGGATAATTAAAATTATAATTGAGATGACTCCTCATTTTTATATATTTATTGAAATATTATAGTTATTATTATAGAAAAGTAGGTTTATACAAATACAAGATTGACATCATGATTGATAACTAGATTTCTATGGGTTAATTTGTAGGATAAATTACTAAATACAATTAAAACAAAACTCATACAAAATGTCTGAACCTATGAAATATTGTCATTACTCCATAAATTATTTGTTCTTTATGTCCTGGGTAAGACGATAAATTACATCCATCAGCAAGGCCTCTGATCAGGAGGTTTTGAGGAGCATGGAACCATCTCTTAATTGCTGGTGTTCCTAGGTCCACCCTGACCAGGAGTGGTAGCACCTGTTAGGGACCCAGCTATGGGAAAATAGTTAACTATTACCAGCAATACTTTTTTGAAAAAAAATTATTACCAGCAATACAATTTTGAAGGAAAAATATCACCAGAGACAGATTTTTGATAAAAAAATATTACCAGAAATAAAAAATGTTGTCAGCATTAAATAACCTATTGAGGTTGATATGCCATAAAACAAAATAAAAGAACAAATAGGTTTGGTTTATCATTTTTTGTTTTGGTGAGTTAAATGTTTTTCTTTTTTTGTTTTTTTTTTTTGTTTTTTTTTTAAGCCTTTTGATTAGATTTTTACATAGTTTTGTTATATTAATGAGTCCATGAAACCTCTTTATAAACACTTTTTCTATCCAATGTGTTTTTAAACACAAATTAAGATTTTAGTGTAGGACAGAAATGATCCAACAGTATTATTATATAACAAACAATTGAGATTATTTACAGATATTTTCTTTTGATAACCCATTAGCATCAGATTTAAAGTCCTGTTTTATCTTCAAATAAATTTGAATAGAATCCCTTATCACATACACAATTTCTTAAGCTTTGCTCTTAGAATTTTCAATTTTGAAAAATTCAGAAAATAGATTTATTCTATGCTTTTAATTTAGTAAAATTATCAAAAAATAAATGTGAATGAGAGAAGTGAGTGAACTGGTTGAGATATGCTCATTTTTGTTGCTTTGATAATATTTATTTGAATAATTTAGAGATTCATAAATTTGATGACTATCATACAAAATATTCAAGTGAAATCTGTTTTTCTAGCCACACAATCACAGGTTTTATAAAACCAGCTAAAATATTACCTACAGAATGACATTCCATTTAAAATAATTCTTAAAACATTAATATATATATTATTAACTTAGTTTGTTGGGTGGCATGTACTTAAAATGAGTTGGCCTCACATTAATCTAACACTTACCTTCACTCATTACAGGTGGTTAATCCATTTACAGGTATAAATTGTACAATACACACACACTATATATATATATATATATATATATATATATATATATATACTAAAAAAATTAAGATTTTACACAATCAAGCAAGGTTCTATTTAAAACGCATTCACTTGTTCAGGTTTTCTGGAAATCCATATGTTCAGTTTTGTATCCAAAATGTAAACAAAGCAATTTCTAAAGAATTAGATTTTATTTGATTGTGAATCTCTCCATAGCTGAGTAGTCAAAGCATACTGGATCAGACAGTGGTTTCTCTTGCAAAGGTGGATGCAGGTTTGAATCCTGTTGGAGGCCACATTTTCTTTATTGTGCAGACTGGTAGATGAAATATAGGCACTGTTTAAATAAAGATAGCATCTACTCAAATATGGGTATGCACAAAAAAAAAAAAAAAGTTTGAAGTAATAAAAGTATGTGGATTAAAAAATATACCCACTACATAGCAGCCACCATAGAAAATAACGTATCCAACAGTAACCTAAAATTCATTAAAGCCACCTCTAAAACAATAAGAGATCTTGATAACACCAAACAAGATAGCAACAACAGAACAGAAGCAGGAATATGCAGAATAGATTGTACAAAAGGACCAATGTTGTATGTTGAGAAACATCCAGAAACCTAAAAAAACGACTTTATGATCATTGCAGAGATGTTGCATAACAATACTTGAAAAACACTGGTGGTTTACTGTAATATATATGACCACAATTTTGACTAACCAAATGCCTGTCTGATCAGGAGTTAAAAGAATTCACAATGAAAATGCATTGAGAGTGCACTGATCACAATTCTCAAACTTAAGACCAGGGCCATGCATAATATCACTGATTATTGCAAAAGAAATATTAACACAATGTGCTATACAAACTAGTGATCTACTCCAAGTGGGTTGATTTAAAATCTAATACCAACAGCTCTAATATATATAAACATGCTCTACTTTCTGATTGTCAGATTTGATAAGATAATTTAATTTATTGCCCTTCTTATCCTGAAAAATTAAAACACATTTTCCTTAGTTTTGTTTTCCATTCCAACTTGATGAAGCCATGCCCAACAGACATTGGTGAAATGTCATAAGCTTTTCCTCTTTCTCATCATCTCTGTGCACACACACACACACACACAATATGTTGAAATAAGTTTTTACACCACAAAGTCATCATTTCAATTTCTGAATGAGGTGGTACACCGGGATTGAAGTCATGAATAAATTGTCCAAAATTTACGTTTTTTGTTATTTGAGTACTTTTGACTATCACAGTCATTGTCAAGAACAGGTTTTATCAATGAGGTAAGCAAGATTTATTACACAAACACATATTTGCCAAAGTGGTATTCGGGGCCACATCCACACAAGGATTTGAACACATAAGTAATCTAAGGAAAATTGAAGAACACTGTCTCTGTTCAACATTTTGTTTGTAAAAGCAGAGCAGGTTTAGTGTCTCACAGAAAACACTAACTAAAATGTGGATTAAAGTAAATTTTTGGCCTTTATGCATAAAAATGAGTTTAGTTTTGTTTCTGCTTAAATCGACCACTGTTGGGTTATTTAAGGCCAGATAAAAGTTTTGACAGGAGAGTCCATCACACACACACACACACACACACACACACACATATATATATATATATATATATGTTGTAGTTCATTGATTCCTAAACCTGACCTTGTACCAGTCACTATAGGCTTACTTTATGGGATTAGGGCTGTAATATCTCTACTCAATGAATAATATTCTCTATATTTCTTGCCATATAAGACAAACCTCTCTCCTTCTTTCTTTTTTCTTTTTTTCTTTTTTAAAATAACTCCTCCAAAATTCACTCTCCTTCATACCCAACTGGTTGTGTTTGGTTAATAGACTCACACCTAAATATCTCTTTTACACTCTAGCATTGTGATGGTTTCAGAATGAAATAGATATGATTAGAGATTATTATGATTACAAAATCAAAATAAAAAAAATTAAACTGAAGTGTTATAATTAGTTTTTCTCTTTGCAAATAACAGGTACATCTAATACCCTGGGGTATATGGTATCTATTGTTGTTCAAGTATATCAGTAACTAATCTTTTGTTATAAATGGAAATGTCATGTAACACCTGTGAAACTAATTTGTAACAAAGATTAAAAGCTTGTCAGTTGATACCTACTGAATTAATGAGCCTGTGAAAAAAGATATATTTTTAAAGTCATGCAGATAAGTGTAAATTGCTGCAAGAATTTCCCTCTAATAAAACTTTAACATGATATCCATGAATGTCTTAAGTTTATTCCAACTTCAGTGTGGCTGTAGGAATTTATTCAGTTATTAATTTGGAAAGAAGTCAAGCATTTTGCTAAAAAAATTGAGACTTTACTACTAGTTTTGTTGCTATAAACAAAGAATAAAAAAACTGGGATTAATTAAGTGTGCATAGTCACTTCTGCCTATGATCAGTATAGAATCTGTGCATTATGTGAAAGTTATTTTCATTCGGACTATTGTCCTCATCTTGTTATCACAACATTTTGGCCGTTGTGCCCTCTGGCCTATATGTCAATCTGGGTAACCTACAGGGAATTCTGAATTGAGCTTTTACTTAATCTACAGGGGTAGACTGTTCTTGTTCCACTGCACATATCTAAAGATATTTTGTCTAGTTATTATTCCATGGAGTCTAAATAAACACTGCCCGGCCCAAGGATTGAACTTGCAATTACTTTGTCACCAAATTCATGAACCAACACATTATTCCCCTAGGTTATTGTCTGGTAGTTTATTGTATACTCTAGAGGATTAAAGCGTTGATTTGTGAATTTGGTGATATAGTAATTGTGTTCAATCCCTGCACCAGGCAATGTTTACTTGGACTCAGTGGAAACAGGAAAGAAAATTCCCAAAGAAACCAGGATGAAGATTATGAACCAGCAAGCAATCACTAAGGAACTTGGAATGTCAAAAAGCAGCATTTCAGAAATCCCTTCAGTCTCAAAGCACTTGAATTATTTTGAACTGAATAAAACAATGGTTACTTTTGAAAGCTGCAGCATAGGATAATATTGGGACTGATCAGGATAGCAAAACTTTCAGTGAAAGAATTTTGATAGACAAGTGTTGGATGATTGTGACTTGTTCAATTTGAAGTCAGTATATAACTGCATTTTTCAAGAACATGAACTGAAGAGTTTCATTTTAATGAAGAAAGCAGCTTTAAACAAAAAGCATTTGAAGGCAATATTGAGTTGGTCAAAGTGGTATGAACTGTGGGATGTAAATACTTGTGAAAAGGTCACATACAACAATGAACTGAAGCTGCATCCTAACAAGTATGAATTTGTCAGAAGGCTGACAAGAAAGTGAAATAACCCACGTTACACAACAAAAACGGTGAAATGTTTTGCAGCAAGATTTTGATGATTTTAGGGATGCATAAATAGGGGTGATTAAAATTGATGATAGCTTGAATAGTGGCAAAAATATGCTGTTGAAGGAACATTTGATATCAGACAATGATGAAAGCAAGATTTTTTTATCATTACGGTGATCCATATCACTGATTGCATGCAACATAACAGAACAATTGTCCAGATTAGAGCCCAGATTTAAATCCTGGATCAAATGTTCACAGAACTAATGAGTAGAATTCATCAGGAGAATCCATGCAATCCTGAGTGGTAGGAGCCTAACCACATTCAATGGTACTTTGCCACTGTGAAAGATTTGTACACATTTCATCCCAGGAGCAGTGAAGCAATTATTCAAGCTACAGAAAGCCACAAAAAATATTAATAATATGCATAAACTTCTTGAGATCAACATTATACAATAAATTTTTATTACATTTTTCTATTTTAAAACACAGCACCTGACTTGGTCTATGTGAGGTGGCTGTAATTGTTTGCACAGCCATTTTAGGTGTCATCTTTCATTTCTTTTTTTTTCTCATTCAGGGCCTTTGCTCTTTTCTAAAAAATAATATAATTAGAGAAAATTACTTCAATATGACCAAAGTTTCAGCTGTAGTCAGTGCAATAAAAAACATTCACTTAAAAGATGACAATTATGAGAAATTTACTATAGTTTAAAACAACTTTTGCATGGTACTATATATTGAAATTTAGTATTCCTAAAAATGTCAGGATGATGCTAATAAAAATGTTCCTCAATGACACTGACAACATTAATGTTATTGATAACAAGCACAGAAGATTGAATGTAGACAAACAAAAACCTGAACTTTGAATAGTTTCTCCACAAATTTGATCTGGATGGGTGCCAACTTTATTCATGAATTGTGAAAAATATAATAAAAAGATAATCTTGTTGACTGAATTTCATAAAACTTGTTTGTTACCTGAAATATATATGTATATATTGCTAATTAAATATACAGTCTTGCCAGCCTGGTTTCTCCTACAAAGGGTGATGAAGGTTCAAACCTTGCCAGAGAATTCAGTCTCTTGAATGTACAGATCAATAGTTTTAATTTGCACTGTTTAAAAAAAACAGGGCATCTACTCAAACATGGGTATCCATTAGAAGTAGGAGGAAATACATACACACACACTGTGTTTTATGTGTTCTTTATTATGTAAATCTGTGGAGGCTTTCAAAAATAACTGAACAGATATTTTTTTTTTTTTTTTTTTTTGTGGGGATTGTGGGACAGAAAAACAATTGGGAAATGTCTTCTGATTTTGACAGTTATTTTTAAATTCATTTCAAGATGTGGGTGATCATGGCTCTCCACAGCTTCTTGTTTTTTTTTTTTGTTACTCTCAGCAATAATTTCTTCTTTATAACCCTTCTTTCTCTTTGTTACAGTTGTTCCATTTGCAGAAATTTATAAAGTAGGTAACTTGATGCTTTCCTCTGCTTCTCTTGCCTTTGATGTGTGCTGTGAGTGCTAAATTCTTTAAGCTTTCTTTTCTCATTTGGTGTCTCAAAAAGTTCAACTCTTTTTGATTGTTATCAACAGCTTTGTTGGAGTGGCTATAGCAACTACCAAGCAAAAATGTTTGTACTGCAGAGTAGACAATTGAAACCAAAATGGTGGCACCACTGAGAAATTGCCACCAGTGTCTTTATAGTAATTTATTTCCAGTAAATACCAATTTCCTATTTTTCCCCCAAATGGGCTAGTACAGGCAGTTTATTGCCCACATATATATATATATATATATATATATATATATATATATATGTGTGTGTGTGTGTATGTGTTGTTCATGAAAACCTCAAGAGATATGTTTGTAAAGGTCTTGATGACAATTTTCTTGAAAATGTTGCCATAGATTTTGATCAAACGTGTAATAAATATGGTGACATCTGTCTAAATAAGGAAGGGCTCAAAAATCTTCAAATATGCCACACCTAAAGTGAAGTCATTCATTATACATGTGGCATTTAAGTAATTACCACAAAAGTTGCCAAATGTTGTTAGATTTTCTCCAGGAGTATGTAAGACCCTAGCTTTTTAGCCACATTTGTGCTACCCATATTTGGAGATAGATCAAACAATGTCATTGCTCAAAATTGAGTTGCAACCATCATATAACTTCTATTATATATGCCTACACCATTTTATTTTTAACATCATTGTCTTTTTTTCTTTTGTGATAGAAAGGAGAAAAAATGAATTTATAATAAGTATATAGCCCCCTAAAATAACAAAGAAAAGAATCAAAACTTGAATGGGTCCATATATATTGTATATTTTTTATAACAGTAGGAGTGATAGAATGAGCTAAAGTACCAGGCTTATTGGATTGTAACCAATTGACCAATTTATAAGCAGACCAGATACAAAAATATGAATTTGTAGGGAAAGAAAGTTTTTAGAATGGACTGGTTGAAACAGTTAAAAAAAATATACAAGTGAGATAATGAAAAACAAAAACAATCATTGCATGTAAAACAAACTAATCCTAAAATCTCACACAAAAATAAATCAATAAGCCATAAAGTAACATGTGTCACTTGTAAATGTGTTTTGAGGAAATGTAGTGATATTTGTACACACAAATATTTTCTATAAAATACTTCTACAAGAATACTGAGGGTTTGAGATATATATGTATATATATTCTATGTACCTATCAATAACAGATCTGTATGTAGCAAGATAAGCCTAAAAATCTGTGTTCATTGTGCATACTATAAGCCTGTAAAAACATAGGCCTGAACTCATTGATATAAATGTGATTGTAAATTGTTAGCATGCATTGTTTAAAAGAAGTTTCCAAATTCTCTTGAGGATTTCTTGATTCTGTTTTTGAGCTTTCATAATTCTTTGATTTATATAATGTCTGTCATTGTGCTTTATACATTTGTCACAATCCATAATCTAAATACTATTGAAATGGTATGGGCACATTATAAAAGCCAAAAATCTTTCCACTGCCATCCTACAAGGTATCACCTTAGGCAAAACATGAGGAATACAGAGAAAAAAAGTGAACTAACAACATTACTGAAGTGACTGGAAGATCATTTACAGAAACTCAAACATTGGCACACAAATGAGATATATAGAGAGAGCTGGTCAGATGTTCAATTGTGCAGTGACCCTCTGACCACATCCTATTATGGGACTGATAGTAATGAATTTAAATGTTTTTTGCCAGTAGTTTTAAATATCCAAAGCATAAAATATATAAAAAAAACGTCAATTTTGTAAGAATTTTCAATTTATTGACAGTTTATTTCCAGATCTTGACTTGTGTATCTCCTTGCTGAAAAGTTCAAATATAATAATGTAAAATAATAATGACTAGCTAGACCTGTGAAATATCCATGATGTCAACAATTAGGATTATCCAATAATTCATGCCTCTACACTCTTTACTCATTCTCTTCCTTGTTCCTTCCAATCTTTATTACCTGACCATGATTTATCTAAACATTATACAAACATAGATTAGTTTCATATGAAAAGAAATAAGGAATGCAGAAATATTTTTGCTGCATTCTCTCTCTTACCTTTATTTTGCTCTATTTCTATAAAGAATTTTAATGTATTTTAATGTTTTTTTTTTTTTTTTCTTATTTGCTTTTCAATGATTCCTTTATAGTTTCTTGATATCAAAGCTGAAAATCTCCCTCTATATCTTTGTTTCATATCCATCCCTCCCTCCTCTATATATGTGTATATATTTATTTTTCCTTTCACATGGTAGTCTTTGCTATTCCCTGACTTTGTATAGCCCCCCCCCCACACACAACTTTCTCTTTCAGGTGCTCTTTTTTTCACACTCTATCTTCTTTTTTACTTTCCCCAATTTCTTTCTTGCTGATTCCAGCTCAGAAGAGCTAGGGATAAGATACACTTTGATCCTCTATAGAAAAGTGTTATGATTATTAGGTTGGTGCAAAAATATTGTCGTTTTTTTATGTATTTTTTTAACATCAAACAACGACAATATTTTTGCACCAACCTTATATATATATATATATATATATATATATATATATATATACGCACACACAATCATAACACTTTTCTATGGAGGATGCACTTTGATCTCCATAGAAAAGTGTTATGATTGTATACAATCATAACACTTTACTGTGGAGGATTAAAGTGTACTTTCTTTCTGATTCCAGCTCAAAAGAGCTGGAATCAGAAAGAAAGAAATTGGGGAAAGTAAAAAAGATAGGGGATGAAATGAAAAAAAAAGCATCAAGACATTCATTTCTGTAGTTCACTGCTACCAGCAAGCAGAAATTTTTTTTTTTTCTTTCAATGATGGTCATGTTGGCTGAAACTAGTCGAGGAATCTAAATGAAATAATAATAAAAATGAAAGAATATTAATATACAACCCAGTGTGTCTGAAGATTTTAATTTTTTAATATTTTTTATTATTCAATATATATATATATATATATATATATACAAACACATACAAGTAGAATATTATATTCAATAGTTGTGCTTTATTGCTCATTACATTTAGACAAGGTTTTAGTTCTTATCATTGCCTACTAACTTTATTACTACTCTACCACTTAAATGTTTTTTTTCTACTAACAAATATACTAATTTTCATATGGTGCGTGTGTGTGAGCATGTGTGGAGAATCTGGTTAAACACTGCAATTTTTTTTTTTACCTGAAATCTTTTTTTTAGAAATAATACAGTAAAAAAGATTTTGTCAAAAGTCAGAAATAAAGGCAAGTACAACTAATAAAATAAGGCTTACAATTCTTAGACCATCCACTGAGTTTTGCTTGAATTTATCAATCTGGTGTATATTTATATTAAGCATTTTTCCTCTACATAACTTTTCTGGGGTATCTATACAACATAATTATAGTGACCACTCAGATTACTGATAAAACCAGCAAAATGTTTCCCAATGTTGTCTGCCCGTTCTCAAGTAAAAAAGAGAAGATATTATCAATTAAATAGAAATGCTGTTCACCTTATCTTAATAGATAAAGATAGGATGTATACTTTATAACATTAATCTATGAGATTGAAATTCAAAGCTATCATCTTAACTTGATGTTATGGCTGGGCAACTGAAATTGATTGCTATGAGCTACATTTTTATTATTACAAGCTTAAGAAATACACTAACATCCAAAGAAATGACTTTGTAGTTGTTTATTTTGTAAAATTTAAGGCCAAGCTCTTGATAAATCCTTTACATATACACACACACATATATATATATATATATATATATATATATATATATATATATAGATATGTGTGTGTGTATGTATGTGTAAAGGATTTATCAAGAGCTTGGCGTTAAATTTTTTGTTTTGCTTTCTATATATAGAAATCAAAACAAATTCTGCTAAAAAGGATGTGAATAATTACATAGTTAAAGCCGGGGCTACCTTGAATAAAATGGATCTAATCTGGAAATATGACCTACCAGACAACCTCAAGTGGAGATTCTTTCAAGCCACTGTAGAGACTATTAATATATGGTGCCACTACTTGGACATTAACTAAAACCCTAGAGTCAAAACTTGATTGAACCTACACTGAGATGCTAAGAGCTATAATTAACATCTCTTGGAGACAACATCCAACTAAATCACAGCTCTATGGACCCATCCCTGATATTTCTATAATCTTATATGAATGCAGAATGTGCTTTGAAGGACACTGCTGGCAAGCAAAACAATTATTTGTGAGTGATCTACTATTCTGGACACCTAGACATGAAGCAAGACATGTTGGTTGCCCAGCAACCACCTACATTGACCAACTATATTATCACACAGAATGCCACCCTAATGACCTCTTGATCAGGACAGTGATGATTGGTGTGATAGACTCATGAATGTCCAAAAAGCTAAACTTTAACACAATATCTCAATAATAGAGGATATAATGAAGATGGAACTCATTTTAATAAAACTACATCCTGAAGTACTATTCTATAAAAAGTAGCTGTATGTTTGTGTGTAATTATCTCTCTATGTAATATGTACACATAAAAGTGTGCTGTGAAATAGCCATCTTGGCTCACTGCCCCAAATTTAAATACCTCTGGAAATCTCTGGGCAGGCTGCAAATTCTTTAGCTCCTAGTGTATAACAGGGTGCGATGGATAAATTGTCATCTAAGTTACGCAAAAATTAAAATAAATCTTGATATTTTAAAAGATACATTTACCAAAATTACACAAAAATATCTTGAAATACTAAAGAATAAATTTATTCAATAAAATCATCATTGGCTTCAACCACAGCCTCTAGATGACTTTGGAATCTCTTGCAACTCTTCTGGATGATCTCCTTGTTTAACAGTTCATTTTGGTCTGTCCTACAACTGTGCTCTACACATAATAATCAAGGGGGTTGCAGTCAGAGGAGTTAGGGGGCTGATGTGGTTGCAGAAATTATCTGACAATCATGACTGGGTTGGCCTCCTTGTGTGGCATGGTGCAGAGTCCTGTTGCTAGACATAGGGTCTTCCAGCAGCCACCCTCTTGACCGAGGGCAGCACTAACTCCTCAAGGCATTTGATGTAGGCTTCTGTGTTGAGTCTGTAGCCCTCACCAACAAATTCGGGAGTTCTTTATGAGAATGATCAGAATGAGTTTTCCAAGCTGCTGTACCTTTGTAATCACCATTAGGCTCATCAAACTCTTTCCAAATCCACTGCACTATCCTCAGGTTGACACCCAAACAATCTGAAATGTTCGTATGGGAGCTTCTGGTGTGAATGCCAAGTAGTACAGCATGCCATTTTCAAATTTCTGTTGGAGTGAATTGTCATGGTGCTCTTTTTCTTAAAGATCGTGCCTAATTGACATACTGTGCAGTTGACAAAACAATGTGCATGTGTGAAATTAAAAATATAAAATGGTGACAATTTACTCATTGTACCATGTAGTTATTTACATGTAAACTTCTACTTGAGTAGAATATGGTATAAGGCTACTGTTTGTGTGTAGAGGAGGGAGTTATAAATTTGGCTTTGGCTAGTCAAAGCACCATTTATACTGTTAATGAACATAAACTGCTAGGAACTGGTATTTCTTGTAATGTACAGCAAATGCTCAAACAACATCCATATTCTATACAAAAGTATTTTTAAAAAATTTTTTACATTCTTCAAAATCCTAAAATGAAGAATTCCAAAACTAAGATCTTCATTTTGGGTATCTGAAATTTTAAATATATTTTCAGGCTGATAAATACATTTAGCCCATCAGAATTTTGTTTGTATGTTACTTTATGCATGATGACATCATACTACAGAAACAACAAATGCCAAGTTTGAAAAGTATTCAAAAAATTTGAAATTAAATAACACCCACAGTTATTCTCTGGCAATGATAATGACCAGAAGGATGGTTAAAAATCCTAGATCAAACATTTGATAAAATTTCCATTCACTGGATCCAGATGTGTGTTCATTTGCAAGTAAACAAGGCTAACTAAAAATATCTTCAATAAAACGTATTTGTGTGTGTGTTATATATGACTAGTTCATCCACAGTAAATTTGCAGCCAGGTTTTTCTGTTTCATCATTCTTGGCAGATCTTCTGTTATCACAATGTGATATGTTTAATAACAAAAATGATCGAAAGAAAAATAATCTAAATGAAATTGGCTAGATTATAGACCCAAAACACATAAAAAAAAATTTTTTTTTCTAAATTTTAAATTCCCAGTGTCTCTTGATATTGTGTATGTGTAGTCAAATCAACATAAACAAACTTAGTCGGAAACGCATCACACAAAAAAATTTTCTACTTTGTTTTACATCTTTCCTTCAAAATTGTTTTTGATATATAAAAATTTATATATCATTATCCCATATATAAAATCTCATTGAAAACTACTGACAAGGCACTGTGATTGTATGGCAACAAGTAGTTTCAAGATTTCATGGAATTGTGCTCCATGCCACTGATGTTGTCCAAGGGAAAGCCAGAGGGCAGTATCTCACAGGAGTCGCCAGAATGAAATTGAACATGACATTGGGCTGTCTTAGGGACTCTGATGCTGGATTTTAATTCACTTTTGTTCTTTTCCTAGACTGGTTGCCATTCATAGCTACAGAACCCAGACTGCCCTTACTATTAGGTTGGTGCAAAATAATGTCGTTTTCTCACATAGTAACATATGTTAGAAAACGTCATTATTTTTGCACCAACCTAATATTTACCCATAGTTGGAGGTTTTGAATTCAGTTTTTCCTTTTAGAACAGTTGCCACCCAAGTCTAGAAGAATCAGTCTGTCTTGCTATTTATCCATAGTTGCGGTAGAAGAGATGGATTGATACCTTTCTCGAGAGTATTAGCATGTAAGTGAATGTAATGAGCTTGACTGGAATTCAAACTTGGCTCTTTGATTCTTCAATCAGAGCTACAATCCATTACTCCACCACGCCTCCATACTGTGATTATTATATTTTTCTTGCATTTTTACAAGTGATTTCTGTTTTTGGACATAGTGTGTAAGAACTGTCCAAAGGATCTGTGGCTCTGAGCACTTTTTGATAATCTGTTAGTGATTTGTTTGTCTGAATACATAGATTTTTTTTTTTTTTTTTAAAGCAACAGTCAGTATGTTGTGGCAGTGTTCATTATTGCTTTGAATATACGCTCTTTTAGCGCTAGAGGGCGTCGTCAGTGATGTTCTAGAAAAGGATCATTGGGCAGTTTCGGGTCTTTCAAACATCATACTGACCTCACCAAATCGACCCCTTCAGAGCTGATCGGACTCTGAAGCGCCCTCTAAAAAATGCTTGTTAACACTGACTTTTATAAATATACCCCGTAGTCACACATTTGATTGGAGATTGACCAACAGCCAATCACAACGAAGCAAATTCTTTATAAGCTGTTCACGGGTAATTTCTTTTTTTCTTTTTCCTTCTTCTCTTTACTTCCCTCCTTGGTGGACACCCCCTCATCGGATACTTAGAAGGTAATTTTTTTTTTTCCCCCCTTTGTTCCCACCCACTTCCCCTCACGTTTCATTTCACCAGCAATAATTACTATATACAGAAATAAGAAAAATAGCCATTAAAATTAATAAATAGATTACGGCGAGTCAAGCCAAGAGTGCTTATAGATAAAAATTGATATTATTGAGTTTTAAAAACATCTACATATTCAGACAAACAAAATAACATCCTTGATAATGGCTAATAGATTAGCCAAAAGTGCTTGGATCCACAGATCATTAGGGAGTTCTTACACACTCTGTTCAAAAAAGGAATCACTTGAAACTTATTTGCAATTAAATACAAGAAACTACTCTATAATTGCATTTAACATGCCTAACGTTTTATCCCTTGAGAAATAGGGACATTGTAATATCAGGGTGAGCACAAGAATGCTAGAAAAATATAATAAAAAACTTAATTGCAGAGTACCATGTAGTCTGCAAACAGCCCTCCTCAGATTTGAATTTGAGTTTTCCTTCTAGACTGGATGCCACCAAAGGCAAGAGAACCGAGTTTACCCTGCTATTTTTCCATTAGATGGGAGAATATGAAATGTACAATTACACTTTGAATGCTGATAACCATTACTATATCCATGCACACACACACACACACATATATATATATATATATATATATATATATATATATATATATATATGGAAGGGGTATTGTTTCAAGGCACTGAATCTTTGATTCACATTCTCTCCAAGTAAGGTTACATGCCAAGTTGTGATGAAATGCTTGCTCTTCATGAATTCCTTCAGTAAAACAAAAAAATAAAACAAAAGAAGGGGGGAAAATTAGAAAGTTATCAACTATGAAGTTGGCATGTGTTTAATTACCTTGTCCAAAGTACAATTGATTTTTTTGAGTGGTATTTGCTTCTATTATTCTGGCAATTATACACAAGGTAACCTACTTTTATTAAATCATTTTGGACCAAGAGCAAAGCTTAGTCAATACAGGAGAGCACATGTCCATTGTTAGTAAGTAGAAAAGCAATGGTATTTTTGAATGCTGTTTATATTATAAATTGTATTGGTTTGTTATTGGTTAAAACCATTTAAAGAAATGATTTTCTCTTGCATTTTGTGGTTTGTTGATGTAGATAATTGATCTCTTAAAGTTGCAATAGTTTTAACCTCTTATCTTAATACAATTTACATCTATTAATAATGACTTGTTAATTTTTTAAAATAATCCTAGTTGTTTTTTTTATATAGTAATACTGCTGCAACATTTGTCCCACTCCTAAAACCTTGTTTAGAAACAAATTGAATCTAATGAGTTCCACTTACTGAAGATCTCATGAATTCATTAATATAAATGTAAAAAAAATTGTTGTTTCTACAAAATTCAAATGGAAAGACTTAAGAAAAAGCAGTGACAATTATCTTTCCTAAATCTCCTCCCATCTATGGGTTAAATAACAGGGTAGATTTAGCTCTCTAGTCTTAGGTGGCAGCCACTTTAGGAGAGGGACAACTCTGAATTCAGAACTGAAGAAAGCAATGGGAAACAATGTAAAAGTAGGATTCAAATATACTATCTATTGCTATAAATACTGGAAAAATGGTCAGTTGTACCACTCAAGTAAATATTTAATTTTCCCTGCTATACTCTATTTTATAAGAGCCAGATCAAACCCAAAATGGAGTACTGCTGCTATGCCTGGGCTGGAGTTGCCCAATACTAACTTGTCTGTCTTGATAGTTCAAAAGCATCTATGCAGCCTTGTGGGTGATGAATTATTTTCCACCCTACAACCTCTTTCTCACAAATGAAATGTCAGAAGCCTCTTGCTTATCTATTGCTATTTCCATGGCAAGTATTCTGATGAGCTACATTGTTTGGTTCCATCAGTTCTGACCTTTGCAGCTGTGACCCGCCAATGTTGCATCATCCTTATTCCCTTTCTATTCCATTAAATGTCAACTTGGACAACTTCATACCAAGAACTACTGTTTCGTAGAATTCCGGTAAGATGTTGTTCCAATCACTACAATTTTGACTTCTAGGGTTAACCATTATCCTTTCCTGTATAACACCATGAAATTCACTTCTTGCTTTTTCATATGCTCATACAATATCCTACAGTGACTGACCTTGAGTAGCTCTTGGACCTTGTATTAAGGGAACATTAGTATATAAAAAAATTATTTTACACAACAAATATTTTTCTTCCTTGTCAATGCACTTAATGTGACCTATGTCATTTCCATTTAGTGCAAGAGGTATATATTGCTCTGGAGAGACTAAATACCATCTATTTTTCTGTTCTGTCTGAAGAAAAGATAGATCTGATCCCAGCCAATGTGCTAGTCTGTATTCATCTCCCAACAGAAGCAAAAAAGTTACAAAGTTGGTTAAATGTGGAGCCCCATATATTTTTTTCTTTTATAGGTGTATTAAAAAATTATCGAATAAAAGTATTATTTTTGTGGGGTGATTGGGTGAAAAGAATGTCTTATCCCAATTATAGAATTAGGCACAAATGAAAACAAACAGGACTCAAAACTCCAATGTGAAATTTGGAAGTAACAAACATTTATTACATTGATTTAAAAAAAAACAATGAACAAATACAAGTTACACAAATTCCTTCACAAAATTTTCATTTTGTGTGTCTTATTAACAAGGCAAGGTAACCAGTTCAAAATATAGAATTATTGGCCTATAAAAAAAGAAAGATATACTTGATTTAAATTTTCAAAAAGAAAAAAAAACTTGAAGGTACAACAATTTTTTAAAAACTATCCAAAATAAACTTTCAAAAAAGATGCAAGCATCTAATTGAAAATAGAATAAACAGAGACTGGCTTTGGCAGGGTTCACTTGTGTCACTAGAACTTTTAACAATTTTTTTTTCTTTTTCTAGACACAGTTCAATTCACTTCATTTTGGTTCTGCTTCTTTTTTGTTTGCTTCTTCTGTAAGAAACAGCCCAACTCATCCATAAGTGACATGCTTTTTCTTTCTGAAACCTTATTTTTATACCGTCTGGTCTCTTTGAAATTTTTACATCTTCTGAAGTTTTCTGTAAATCTGTCTTTTTATATAACCTCAAAAGAGGCTCCAGATGTATCCAAAGGTGTATATCTTTTTCAAATTTGAAAAAGAAATCACAACCCTTTCACCTTGACCAAATTATTTCCAGCAGTTCTTTTTGAGACATTCTATTTTAAGAAAATTTAACAAACAAATGTTTCACATCAGATTTATTTTTTAACTGTCTGGCTTTCTTTCAATTTTATTTTAGAAAATTTTTTAAAAGCAAGTGTAAAAGACAAACCTAGACTATTATATTTTTTATCTACACATTTTTATTAATCATTTATTTAATTTACATTATTTCATATAAATTTTTATATTCTCACCACAATAAAAAGAGCAATAAACAAGCTTAGTGCATCATATATTTATAATTATTTTATATTCATCTTCTTATAAATTTTTTTTTATACCAGTTGTAGTGGCTTTTGCTGCAGGTGTAGTTTAGAACACCCTTGATTCTTCTTCTCTGCTAGTGAAATGAATACCCGCTTAGATTTATGCCTTATTCTGCCTTGAAGACAAGACAGATCTGATCCTAGCCAAGAAGCTTCACATTTTTATGTATAACATTGAAAGCAAAAGAACAGATACTTTATGAGGATGTTAGGTCATTTGAAAAAAATGGAAAATTTTATTTAACATTGCTATTATATACACAGGTCTTTATTTTTAAAAAGTATTTTGTTTTTGTCTTAATAAATTGGAAGCCTCACCTGAATCTGGTAGTTTGCAGATCATTGTAAGAACAAGTTCATTTCTTCTTGTCTATTCCAGTGAGACAATTTCATGTCAGAAGCTCTATCTAATATTATTTTATTATACCTCATGTAAAGGATGACATTGGCAACCATTAAGCTTAGTACCAAGTCACTTAGTAGATATAGAATTTATAATTATTTACAAATAAACAAGGGAAACTATTTAAATAGTATTTAATATACTATAACTCTAGAAATATATTATATACTATAACTATTTAAATTGCATTTAATATACTTTCTGTTGATTCCAATTTATATTGGAATGACTGCAAAAACTTTCTCCATCCCAAATTTATAGATGAATTGTACAGATGCATGCTGCTATTTCTTCCTAACCAATAAGATAGTCCAATTCTTGATCTCATCTGCCTTATTTTTGTTATTTCTTGTCTTGAAGTCAGAATGCTGCGACCACTTGTCTGTACTCATTTTGTGAGTTGACATCATTCTTACTTTGTAAAGTTTTTGCTTTATTACTGTTGCTTTGCCAATTTTTGTCTTGTGTGCACACACACACACACACACATATATATATATATATATATATATATATATATAGTTTTTTGGTTTTGTATTATTTTTTCACTGTTCTTTTCTTTTCTTTCCTTTCTTATTGTTTATTGGAAAGATTGTCACTTCTCTTTGTTGGGCATTTCTGCCAATTACTCTACACTTTCCCCATTGTGAAATTGGCTCATTCAGGGTGAGTGTGGATAGAAATCAATATATTATAATGCAGACACTTATTTGCAAATAAATAAAAGAAAGTACTCCATAATTGCATTTAGCATACCTGACGTTATCTCCCTTGAGAAATCGTCGTTATTCGACTGTAGTTGGGATCATCAAGCCAATGCAAATGATCCTTTCTTTAGCTGTATATTATATGTTACACCAAGGCTACATACAGTTTTAAATTCAAAGTTACTCTCTCCTAGACCAGTTGCCACCCAAGGTTATAGAACCCAGTCTGTCCTGCTATTTTACCCATATAATATCAGAGTGAGCACAAACACAGATCCATACTATTAAGTTACTAATTGTACTGGTAATTGCTTAGTAAAAGCATTTTAATAGTATGTTATCATCTCCTCCAACTCCACCCCCTGCAAAGAACCTCCTACCACTAGAACTTTGTTCTACTTTCAAGGAGCTGACTGGGACTCATTCCGTGATGTCCCCTGGGATGTTGTATTTACACTCCCCGTCCAAGAATGTGCTTCTGAGGTCTCATCCTGGGTTAAAGCTGGAATCGATGCTTTCATCCCCTCAAGGAAATATAGGGTCAAGTTGTGCTCCTCCCCCTGGTTCTCCGCTGCTTGCTCAGCTGCCATTGCCCATAGGAACCACTTCTTTCACCTATTTCATAGCAACATGTTGTACTGCAATAGACATCTCTTTGTCTCTGCCTGTAAGGAGTGTAGGCATGTCCTCAATGATGCTAAGTCACTATTTGCTGCTTGGATGAAGGAACGTATTGCATCTTGCAAATTTGGTTCCAAAGATTATTGGTGTCTCTGAAAGAGCGTACTGAACAATAGCAAACCCACTATACCTCCTTTGTTCAACCAGTTCGAGGTCCTGACCTCCTCTGCCAACAAGGCTGAATACTTTGCTCAGAAATTTTCATTCAACTCAATGCTTGACTCTTCCGGTGTACCCATACCCAATTTCCCTTTTAGAACTGAGTCCCTATGGAGCGGGTTACACATAACCCAGTCTTTGGTATTGGGCGTTATCTCCAATTTAGATCCCAACAAGGCTAGCCATTGTCTTGAAGAAATGTGCACCTGAACTGGCGCCCGCCCTCTCTAAACTATATAACTACTGCCTCAAAGAATCTTGTTTTCCTGACTGCTGGAAGTCCTCATCGATTGTTCCTGTCTTCAAGAACTCTGGTGACTCCTCCGACCCTTCTAATTACTGTCCTATCAGTCTCCTACCCCTCTTCGGAAAAGTCTTTGAAGCCCTAATCAATGCCAAAGTTGTTAACCACCTTACATCCCATGATCTGCTCTCGGACAAGCAATATGGCTTCTGCTTTGCCTGATCTACAGCTGATGTGCTTACGGCCATCACTGAAACTGTCTACCAAGCTCTTCAAAATAACAAAAGCTTGTGCTGTGGCCCTAGACATCTTGAAAGCATTTGATAAGGTTTGGCATGCCGGCCTTCTTTGCAAGCTCCAGGGTTATGGTATTACAGGTCGACTGTTTGACCTAATCCAATCATTCCTGTCAAACCGTGAATTGAAGGTCGTTCTCAACGGATTCTCATCCTGGGCTCTACTCTATTCCTTATCTTCATGAACGACCTTCCTGATGCCATAGATTCCCAAGTTGGCATCTACGCGGATGACACTACAATTTACTCCTACCTCAAAAACAAATCTAGTGTCACTGACAAAACTAACCTGGCCATGCGTCTCGAAAAGGACCTCCAATCGGTTGTGAACTGGGGCAGGAATTGGCTGGTCAACTTTAATGCCTCAAAAAAAAAAAAAAACTGCTCTCTATTAATCACCACACAGATCCCTCCCTGCCCCCCATTAGAATGTCTGATGCTCAACTTCTTGAGAGCACCTCTCTGCAGCTGCTCAGTCTCATGTTGACTGCTGACCTGAGATGGAATTAGTACATTGAGTCAATTGCTTCATCCACTGCAAGGAAAGTTGGCTACCTGTGCCATGCCAGGAAATTTTTCTCCCTGGAATCGATCCTTCAGATCTACAAATCATCAATTCGCCCTTGCATGGATTATTGCTGCCATATATGGTCTGGAGCCCCTTCTGTTTGCTTTGGGATTCTTGACAAGATCCAGAGGTGGATATGCAATATAATTGGCCCTGTTCTGGCATCTCGTCTACAGTTGCTCTCTCACAGATGCGCCATCGCCTCTCTCTGTTTTTTTTTTACTAATACTTTCATGGTAATTGCTCCGAGGAGCTGCATTCGCCGGTTCCCAGACTTCATGAATTCAAGTGCCCTACGAGGCTGGCATCCCGCTCTCACCCTTTCACTGTTGAAACTATTAAATGTAGCCGTCTCTTCTACTCCAATAACTTCATATCTCGCACCTCTCGCCTGTGGAATCCCTTCCCTATTCCAGTTTCTCTGAGAGCTATAATCTCCAACTATTCAAATGTAATGTCAATTGACATCTCCAGTTGCTTTGATCTATCCACTATCCTTCTCCTCATCCTTTCCTCTATCACTCCTATCTCATCTTGCACCAAATCTTCTGTAACCCTTTGCGTCCTAATGGCTTCCCGCCTTCCTTGGGATGAAATACTTAAAAAAAAAAAAAAAAAAAATATGCTAGCAAAATTCTGTTGTTATTTTTGCTGTGTATTATAAGCAAACATCCAAACAGAAATCAGATCATTATAATATTGATTAGTATACAAGTGCTGTCAAAAATGATAACAATTGTTAGGAATTTTTAATAGTGAGGTGCAAGGAGATAGAAGTCTTGAAACAATTTATCAAGATTCAATAAAGCGAAGATAAAAAATTCACAACTAAAATAGAGGCCAACACACTGTTTAATTAATTCGTTCCTTTTATATTTTTTTAGACATTCAGTGGTATCTATGATACGTTGATACCTGGGTATTATATAAATCACTTTTGCTCAATATCTTTTCATGTTAAAAGTTTTGTGTGTTTAATATAACAGTGAAATAGAAATCTCTCTCGTAAGAAAAAGATTAACAACAACAAGGCCTAAGTTGAAGTAAGAAAATAACTTAATAGACAAAGGTATCCGAGTGCCTCACATGAAAGGCTTGAACAAATAAGACTGCAATCTAAGAAATATAGGAGTAAATAAACTGATTAATTAAATGGTACATTTTGTATGGGAAATAATTTTGTCTAAATGCAGATTAATATTTTTATTTGTATAGATTATTAAAATGACTAAAGGAAGTAATCATTCATAATTTTACTAACTTAAGTTGATTTACCTCTCTTTTCACTACTGATGGGACAGGAAATATATAAATACACATTGATAATTATTATATGGTTTGATTATTTTTCACTTCCTTATTTAATTAAACACTATGTAGAGTGTAGAGAATAAAGAAAATAATAAATTTGTAAGTAATTGAAATTAGATTACTGTTATTTGTATTTAAGGATTAAGGATTATCATTATATGACCTGTAGTTAACCAGTGTCTTCTATTAAATTGTAAACAGATTATTTATTTCTGTGTTCTGTAGATTTTTGAAATAAAGGAAGAGACTGTTTTATCTTTAAGGTAGATGATTTTTTTTTCTAGAACTGATTTAATAAAAGAATAAATAAAATGAATAAAATGCCAGACTAGACAGGTTTCATTTCTTTCCTTGTCAGGATTGACTATTTTAGACATATGATGATTAGCATTGCGTATCATTTTCTAAGATATTTTTTAATAATTGATACACACACACACACACACACACACACACACACAAAAAAAAAATTTATACAGGACACAGTGTAATGAAAGATTCCAAATTCTGGAGGCTGTTGTAATAAAAGAAATGCAACCAACATTAAATAAGGTATCTTTCTCCATAAAACCATATATTGAAGTGTGTGTGTGTTTTTTTTTTTCTTTATTTTATTTTAATAAACACACAAAAATTTCAGCTTGGATGTTTATTTGACGTCATCTTGAGTGACTTGAAATTGGTTTGATCAAATGTGAGAACACCAGAATTAAAAAAAAAAAAAAAAAAAAAATTTTATCAATATACATGAAACAAATTCTTGAAAATGAACGTAGCAACATTTGAGAAAGTACTTGGAAAGAAAATAATATAAAATAAAAATAAATATGAATTTTGGCATATTTACCAATAGCACAAAGTACCTAATTCAGAAATTTGATTGAGGTGTGTTTTTTCTTTAGAAATAAAAAGTAAAATTGTTGAATTTATTATTTGTACAAGAGAACTGGTGATGTATTAGGTTGGTGCAAAAATAATGTCGTTTTTTGATGTTCAATTTTATGTGAGAAAACGACATTATTTTTGCACCAACCTAATACCTCGAAGGCCAAACGACTCTGCTCTAGTCTTGCATATTATTTTTGTGGGAGAAGGAAAAAGGCTCTCCACTTGATGAGGTCAGTGAACATGCAAATTCATTTCACTCATGGCAAATAATAAAAAAAAAAGTAACTAGTTCAGTAGACTGCTTTAAAATCTGCAGATTTTCTTTTGCAACAAGTTATTAGTAAACTTCTCTTGGCTGGCTGCAAGTGAGTGAAGTGAACTTCAGAATTTTTATTCATTCCTTTACATCATCCTTATCATCATCAACTACAGGACAAGCTTTAGCCAAGGTTTGCCAGACATGTGGAGTAATGGTCTTTATTCTACCATGCTGGTCCATGCTATGTTGATAGAGGAATTGAATTCAGAATTGTCCTTCTTGACTGTCTTAATAAGGTCAAATAGTCCAAATCTACCATCCTATTTTACCTATAGCTTGCATGAGAATAGATAGCTTCATGTCACTTCCAATGGTATTATTATAAATTGAATACATCTGCATTGGCCAGAACAAGAACTTGCCCTACTGATTCCATTTTCTGTACCAATAACCATTATTCCACTTGTACAGTTATTGAATGAGATGCCTTCATAGACATGATGACATTCTAAGTATTTGCTTGTGGATCTATGTTGGAATCATTATTACTTAAATTGAATTTGTTGACATACTAACTCTTAATTAAATGGATCTGTAATTGTAGCAGTCAGGAATGTTTGAACTTGAAGGATTTGTACTTGAAGCTTGTTTGTATAGTGTGATGGCTGGGTTATAAATATCAAGGTTATCTTTTATAGTTGCTGGTGAAATAAAACTAATCCCCATTAGTGTTATCTTGACTTAGTTGCTATTAAATGATTATATTTCAATTCTTTAATAAAGTGTTTAATGTGAAACTTTACCATAACATTTAAGTTGATGTACTCTGAAGGAATTTGGTTGGTACAGTTGCCAAAAAATGGTGAATAACAGATTTGTAGGAATTGATCTGAAAAAGTCAATATTTGATTGAAAATATTTCAGTTTCTGTCATAAACTTAGCAGTCCTTCTTTAAGATAAGGCTTCATTTGCAGACTTATGGAAATATTTAATTACAAGTGGGATATTTTTTTTAAATTTGGAATTTAGGATTAACAGTTCGATTATTGACAGTAGATTTCGCTAAGCTGAAAAAACTCAATATTTTCAGTTAATTGAATGAATTTTGTGCTTTCATAAATATCAATGAAAAAATGTAGAGAGAAATTTCATAAAACACATAAATTTCTATATTCTTTAAGGCTATAGGCTACTTTTTTCTTTGGACATTAAAATCCAGTGTTCAGGTGTCATTTCTCAACATCAGTGATAGCATGCTGTTGAAGATGAATTATCAGGTTTTGTTCAGTCTTGATTCTTATCTTTTATGTCTCTATTCCTCTCTCATACTTTTATTTTTTGGTATAATTTATTGGATAATAGGACAGTAGCCTGTTTCAGAAGTGCTTTTTTATTTAGATTATTGCATTATTTACTGATATTTGAGACTTGTTGATGTTTCATTTGTTTTGGTAGAATAATTACTTCTTTTTTCTTTTGAATTTTCTGTTTTACTTCAGGCACTATTGCTTTAAGATTTTTTTTCTATTGTTAATCTCCAAAGACTCTCAGACAAATGTATTAGGATTAAAGCAAACATATTCTTCTTATAGTTTGTTAGCAAACTATTGATTTTTGTGTATCTTTATTTTGATTTGATTTCTAATCCAACAAAATATTTTATTTTTTCCCTGTATATTTTCACTTATTGATCTTTTTCTTAATTCTAGTTTTTTTTTTTTTTTTTTTAATTTACAATTATTTCTTTAATTTTATTTTTGTTGTTTTTGGCATTCTCTTTCCTTGGAATTTTTCACTATTTCTAATTTAGACTTTTCACATTACTTTGCTTATTTTAGTCTTTTATTCTTTATTATTAATTTCACCATTTTCTTTTTTTCTAATCACTTCCTGTAAAGAACTTCATGGTTCTTTCTGAAAAATGACTAATGACAGTTTTGTTTTCAGTTTAAAAAAGAAAATTTTATCAGTGACAAATTATTATGATTCATATAGAGATTAATGTGCCAAAAAATTCAAATTCCAGTCGAATGCATTACATTCACTTACATGCTAATACCCTTGGAAAAGGTATAAACTCTCTTCTTTTTCCCCAGCAATGGGTAAATAGCAGGACAGACCGGGTTCTATAGCCTTGGATGGCAGCTGGTCTACCGCAGAAAGAAATGGCAACCTACTACGGGAAAAAATCATCAGTCATGTATAGAAAGATACATGATCACATAAGTGTGTATCCTGCATGGCACATAACTGACTGACTATCTTTTTAATTCTAACTTTTAAACTGTTAATGAACAATGAATAATTTTCCAGACTTTATTTACATTGTTCGGACTATTGTCCTCATCTTTGTTGCCATATTTATCACAACGTTTCAGCTGTTGTATGCTCCAGCCTTCCTCAAGTAGTTGGAATGTCGAACTGAACCCTTTATTTCGCTCACTGGAGTGTGAGTTCAATACCTGGTTAAGGCAGTGGAGAACTTGGAGAGGGGAATTAACAGAAAAAGAAATCACATTTAATAAATAAAACCTTTTTTTATGTGTTAATTATATTTTTTTTTTTCCAGTTAAATACAAGTATATAAATCTTTTAAGATGTTTTTAAGTGAAGCTGTTCTGTAATTCAGTGTTTTTATTCATTGTGCTTAGAAGAAACTAGAAATAAAAAGATGTCCAGATTCATTTGAGCAGTTAAATTACTACTTAGCATATTGTGCAAGTCACTTCAACAGTATTTGCCACAAGTATTAGTCTGGCTTTGCTGATTGTTTTAAATTTTCTTAATGATAAATAACCGCTGTTGTCATCATTTAAAATTTAATCTTAAATGGAAAAAAAAAAATGAAAAACTTCAGAATAATAAATAAATGATTATTTTTGGTAACTTGAGATGTTATCCATAGTAAATTGAAAAGAAAAATATTGCAGTAATTAACATTTTTCATTAACCCATTGCACCCTGAAACCTGACCACTTACCCATATCTTAGCCCTGGTCATTTTTTATAAATTTCCCTGTTTTAAAACTGTCTATGTAACAGTAAATCCACAATAAAGTGTATAAAATTGTTCATGTGAACAGTCTTATTATATTTATGTGTGACTATGTCATTCTGTTTTGTATTCCAATCCTGAGTGCAGGAATTTTGCACAAATTTATAAATCACAATATCCACATGTGAAAAAAAAAAAATGATCACTGTTTTTTATCTGTTTTCATAGAGACAAAAAAATGTTTCAAATTATTTTCAGAAATATGTAAAAGTCTGCAGCCATTAGATTTACCCCATTCCCAAGGGTATCAAGCAATACTATGGTGAATACTAAATTTCAAGCTATTTTATGGGCACTAAAACTGAGGTACGTGCTCTTACCAGGTAGTGTGGTGATTAGATACTGGTTTGTAGTCTTGTAAATTACAGGTTAAACAGGTTGCAAAAATAAAGCATATAGAATAACTCTGGGTGACTTGTTTTTCTGACTAAAACAGTTGTGTATCTGCAAATGAAGTAACTTTCTCCTATGTTCTGGAAAGGAGAAAAAAGCTATTGTAGTCTTTAGTAGATTTTCTTTGCCTAAAAAATATTTTTAAAGACGTATAAAAACTTTGTCTCAAAGTGTGAAATTGGTGTAGCTATAATGAATTTAAGAAAATTCACATACCGAAAGGGCAGGGCATCTAAGGAAACTTTGATATGAAAGACAAACTTTATGCTATTGATTTTCCAGTTACAAATCTTAGTGTCTCAAACTAAGATCTATGTTTAAAAATCAGTATTGTTACTATTATACATAGAACATTTAGGATCACAATTCAGGTTTTGCAGAAGATCTGCCGGTAATGTAATAGTAACTTGGACAATGAAAAATCTTCACTCCCAGTAGCCTCTTGTGTCTTAGTGGCATTATCATCTTACTTGTGGTGAATTGATTGAATAAAAAGCAAGTTTTGTAAATAAAGTGCTCAATATTAAGAAATAAAGCATTAATAGTAAACAAATAAAATGTCCAAAACTTTCTGACTTCGTTTTGCAGCCATCAATTATATATGATATCTGTTAGTAAATTTAGTTTAACTATTTAACCTCCTGATAAGTGAATATCATCTATGATACTTTAATTTGGGATTAGTCTTGACCATTTGATTTTACTCGGTTACTATATATATATATATATATATATATATATATATATATATATGCCAGTTTAACTCCATGTGTGACATTTGAATTGGGGTAGGGTTCAATTTTTAATTTTATATAACTGTTAATAAGTTGGCCAAGTGTTCTTGAATTCTGTTTCATATCACCTGCATATGATGTCAATAATGATACTCTTGTTAGTCAATGACTATGAAACCCTTGGTATACAGTGTACTCTGTTTAATTTGTTAACTGGTATGTTGAACAGCATCTGTGTTGAATTTGGATGGGATTTGATGTAATGATCTCTATTGGTGGGTGGTTAGAGTCTTTGTCAGCTGGCAGTGCCAGTCTTGTTCTTGCATCATGGGCATCTGCACTTTTTGTTAACATATGTAAATCTACATGTGCTACAGTGAATGCTGCCAAATTTGAATTACACAACATGTATGTGCTTAAAATTGTTCCTTTTAATAATAGTTTGGGGCAAACATCCAAATGCTCAATTCCAAAAACTGTTTTACACTCTTTTATAGGTAGCTCATCAACCTTCACAGAAGAGTTCCAATCCAAAATAGTAGCATTAAAGCTAACTCAGTTATCTTTCCTTGAACATGATATTGGGTCAGAACAAAAGTTTGTAGCATTTTTAATTGAACTTCAAAGACAATGTTTAGATATTTCTACATGTATTTAGTCAACTAAATATGTGCCATTTTGTATGGATCAAAATAAGTGGTAATTTGAAGGTGTAAGGTCAGGTGAGTATGACAGGTGTAATAGGACATCCTAGCTAATCTGTACCAATTCCTGCCAGGTCTGCATAAGAGACATGGGATTTGGCATTGTCCTGATAGAAGAATACACCCTTTCATGAAGTTGACTGTAGTCAGGATCATAGTCATTGCGAACTCCACAATCTTTTCATTAGCTGCTTAGTATGTGCATTAGAAGGGCTACATATGGTTTATGAATTCAGAGTTGTCTTTCTTCTAGACTGGTTGCCAACCAAAGTTGAGGAGTCCAGATTGATGTACTACTTAATCCATTGCTGAGAAAAAAAGGATGGATACATACCTTTCCCAAGGGTATTTGGACATAAGTGAAAGTAACAAAATCAACTGAAATTTGAACTCGACATTCCAGTCTCTCATTCCAAGCCACTATCCTTTGCACCACCTGTGCATAGGATATGACGCCTTTTCAACTGGCCAATTCTAGATACTTTTCATTGGTGCTGTTTTAATCAGTCCAGTTGGGAACAGTACTTGTTTGATTTTGTGGAATGAGCTTGTAATACATAGTGCCCTTTAAATCCTGCTAGATACACAACATCACCTTTAGCTTTTGGAGTGGTTAATCGTGGCTTGTTTCATGTTCCCCAAGATCTTTTTTTTGCTTCACATTGCTGTAAACAATCTGTTTTTCATTGCCTTTGATTGCTCTTTCCAAAAATGTGTTGTTTTTGTTATCTGAGCAGAGAATCACAGATGGAAATGCAGCATGCTTAATTTTTTTTTTTTTTTTCATTACATTGAGAAGTATCCAAACATCATAGTGATTCCCATATCCAAGTGTTTTTAAATCTCTTACTACTTATAAGATATAGGTTGATTATCAGTGTCCTGTTTTATATGACTGAGGTTATTTTTAATCAGGGTTTTGATTTGGTTATCATTAATGACTGCTGGCCTGTCAGAACATTTTCAGTTTTCCAAATCAAAATTTCCCCTTTTGAAAAAAAAGCACATATCTTCTTTTTTTTTTCCTTTCAGGAAAGAGCATCAAAATACAAAAATGAATCTCATTTTTGACTTTTAATGTTAAAAACAACCAAACCAAAATTCACAATCAACAAACAAATCAATGTATATATGTAGAATTTCAATCATTTTACATGTGAAATTAAATGTTTTTAACAAATGCTACCTATGAAAAAATGCTACGAACTTTTTTTTCCATTTTAATATATTAACATTAATTTCACTTTCTGTCTCTCCATCACTTTTTAAAAATAGTATTTTTTTTATTAGATTAGACAGTCCTGAGAAAACATGACAGGAAGAGTCAGTAATTATAGAAATTTGCATTATTATGATAACATGATGTACAACTATATTGTGACAATTATAGGATTAGACAAGTAAATGTAAAGCGTCAGACCATCACAAGGTTAAATTGCCCCCCCCCCCCCCCATGAGTAAATTTATTGTTCTTTCACAGATTCACAAAACATTCCTACCAACTCCTGGCATTTTTAGTTTTTGCAAAATGTTTCGTAGTTGATTTGAGATGTTCCTTGTTTTGTTAGGGAATTAGCAAGCTGGGTTTTCCTGGCCATGATTTAACTGAAACACAGTTGTGCTGCATTTCACAAAGTGCAGTAATATTAATCCTCAACCACGTTATATACACATTTAATTGACTGTAATGTTTTGACAGTGCTATTGTTGTTGATGAAGCTGATAATTAGTATGTCACTTGGCTTCAACACATTGATATCTGCAAGTTATTCTCTCTACAAGATTGCAGCTTTCAACTTTTTTTAATCAAACCAATCTCTTACCTACTACTGTAGATCATATTACTTTCTTGGTTGTTTTTTAGTCTTCCAAGTTATGGTGCAGTAATTTCCTATCCGATCCAAGAACAATAAAATATGACTCTCAACACTGCCATTTTTGGTGTTTATATTTTCTAGTGTGAAATCAATAAAAACAAAGATTTCCCAATCTTATATTTTCTTTGATCTATGGAAACAACTGGACAGTCCCAATAACTTTGATAGCATGCACTAAATAGTGCTGCCTTGTTTAGTTTTGTACTCATATCAGTCAGCTCAAAAGTTAAATCAACTTTCAAACCTTATGCAGTCTAGTTTAGCTACCCAATTAACTTTCAGTAATCTGTTCCTCTATTGTAAGCTGATCCAACCTTTACAATAATATTTCAGGTTACAGATAATGATCCAAGTTTTCTATGTACTCAGAAAGTCTGATCCTATTCACTTTGTGAAAAGCAATATAACAAAAGTCCACACCTTCAATCCTCCCAGTCAGAAATCCTTTGTGCATAATAGTCTCAAAGGATTTCTCTGCATGGCAACATATGATTCCAAGTACAAATCATCATAATAAACACAACACGAGGAAGTTTTGATTGGGTACATCCGAAAGATATAAGTTTATCATGCATACTTAGATAAAACTTTCCAGCTCCATCCTTGTGGATATATAGTTATGCTTACATTTCCAAATAAATTCTTGTGAAGTCTTACTCACCACTGGCAGTTAAATATAAATGTCCTGATCCAGGTGTTTTCCTTGTAGAAATACAGCTTATATGTAGTCATATTAGACAAGCATATAAACTGTTTCTTACTAGAGGTGACTATAAGAAATTTTCTCATTGGGAATCAAGGGATAAACCTCTAATACTGATCAAAAGACTGGGAATGAGTGTGAACCAGACAGTAGGTAAACCTATCTACTCCTAAAATGTTCTTCAAATTCATATGCCTTGGTGATTCCATCTTGATCAATCATCGATTAGTTATTAGATATTGACCAGTCTTTTACCTCTTCATAGGTTCAAAACCCAGGTAGTTTCTGTAATTCTGTCTATTTCGCAATTTAGTGTGTTGTTTTCTTTGATTTGAAATTTTCCACTTGATTTAATTTAGATCCAATTTTTTTCCTGTTGACATCATTCATATGGTATTGAACACTATACCAAATTCTATTTCTTCCAATAGAAGAGTACTAGTACTTCTTAATATAATCATTGTCATCTATTCCTCCATATCCAGCAACATATCCGGAATTTGGCTTCTTTTATTTCAACATATTTCTTTTCAATTGAGTAGTTGACAGGAGTTTTGGAGATTACAATCAGCAGTTTTTTTTTTACTACATGTGTATGTTTTTTAATTTCATTTTCTCTACATACCTCATATAAGTATTGTAAGGCATTTGAGAACACTTGGATATGTAAAAAAAAAAAATGTTGTGATGTTTGGATGCCTCCTAATTTAACAGAAGAAATTTAAATGACATTTCTATATGATTCTCTGTATAAACACAACAAAATGTATTTTTTAAAAAGGAATAATCACAAGTGATGAAAAATAGATTGTTTACAAAAAATGTGTTGTGAAAATAATCCTGTGGTAACAAACTGAGCCACCATTAACAACTCCAAAAGCTCCTCTAAGCTGGTGCTGTTATCAAAACTTATATTTATTTTGTAAAGTCAGTAACTATCATGAATACACTGTCATACCTGATAAAACCATTTTCGCAAAGTTTAACCTTCATGTCTGCAAAAAAAAAAAAAAAAAATGATGTTTTAAAAAGAACACTTTGCTGCTATTAATGTGTTCTAACTTGACAGTTTATTTACCAGATTATAAAAATGTGAACCAAGTACAATGTGATATTTATTATTTACCATTTTATAAAGATTTGTTATTTAACATTTTATACAGAAATAAATTTGAAAGATCTTTTTACTCAAAAATTTACAAAATTATTGAAATATATGAACCAACTACCATACGATTTTTTATTTTATAAATAAAAAAAAGCAAGGTTTTTATTCAAAATTTTATAAAAAATTCTCTGAACTATAGAGCAATAAAATTTAAATAAACATATGATTCTTCCAGACATTATGCATTTTCTTTACAAATTATTTTATATCTCAGATTACTTCTTGTTTTAATTTTCAAATTTATTTTATAATTGTGATCTAAGATCAAGGATGCCTAATCAATAGAAATTCAAGGCCTAAAACTCAAGCAATTATAGGTTAACTTCCTAACAGCTCTTTTTTTTGAAAAACAATTTTGAAAATTTTTAAATTGTTGCTAAATTTTCTAAAAATGCCTAGAAAATATGCTAATTGATTATTTATTGTCAGCCAGCTAAATGACGACTGATGAACAAAACTTGGTTCACATACTTTTATAATTTATAAATTTATGAATAAAAAATTTTTTTTCTTTATAAATTAACAAATGATAAACATTGTTGTAAATAAACAATGTAATAAATAAATAGTGTTTAATATTTTTGTTCTAAATTTTCAAGAACAAAGAAAATTTATAACTTTTTCATATGATTGGGTTTTATTAAAATTCTAATCATTGTTTTTAAAAAAATAAATGTTGCCAAGGGAGTTTAGGTTGTATACGGTAATAGAAATGTCAAAGAAAGATAAAATCCTTTTGACACAGTTTTTTTTTTTTTTTTTGGTGTGTGGATATGAAGGTTAAATTTTGCAAACATTTCCATCTTGAAAGACAATTTTCTCAGCTAATATTCTTTACTATTTTGCTTGTAGAATACCATGTCCCCAGTCTTGAAACCTGCTCCAACACTCTTCTGCAAAGTTTTTAATCCTTTTATCAACCTCCAATTAAATAATGGGTCTTATATAATCCATTCACATGTACAGTTTCAGTTTAAAACTACCAGTTAGCAATAATAGTTAAATATTGTGATGCTCAATGCTATCTCCTTTGCTTCAATAATGATTGTATCATCCTGTATCAGTCCATAATGACTCTTGCATTTTTTTCATTAATGACCTTGAGAACAATAAGAGAATATCAGTTTGCAGCATCAGTTTTAACCTGTACATCATTTCTAACAATACATTGTGGCAGCTCATAGTCTCTCTTTGACTTTAATTTTTTTCCTCCTCCAAATTTAAACATTTTGTATCCTTTTTAGTGGGAAACTCTTTCATAGTCCACTTCATCTCATGAATGAGATAGCTAAATACAACCATATGTTATATTCTAATAGTTTCTTCTCCTGCACTTCCCACCTATAGAACTCTCTTCAGCTTCTTGCTTTTTCTGTCAAATAACAAAATCTACAAAAATTAAGTCAGTTGTCATCTTTTGTCTCCTTGAATCCTGCTCTTTTTATTGTCTTTTTTCCTAAGTAATGTTTTCTCTACTGTATTGTCTTTCATCTTTAGTAATCTCTTGCGTCTTAGCAGCTTTATTGCTTTGCTTGAGGTGAAATGTTTTTTAAAAAAAAAAAAAAAAGAAAACAAGAAAGCTGGTCAGTCAGGTTTTGCCACAGACCATACTGCTGCATGCATTATTTTGCACTGCACAATTTCAAGCATCATTTCTGAAATTTTATTATGGCCTATTTGTGATATCCTATGAACAGCATGACACTTTCTTTCATTATGTTTACTTTTGCCATCAGAACATTTTTCTGCCATGTGTTTATAAGATCCACATGATCTGTATGCTGAGATTTTTCTCTCAGCTTTTGTAGGATTTATATTTTTGAGGCCTTATTGTGATGATTGAAATCTGGATTCTGATCTCTTACACTTGAACTTACTCTCTTTGTTGACTAACTATCTCTTTTTAAGTAAACAAAACCTTTTCATTTTCCACTAAGAAAGCAGGCTCTATTTTTTATTTGGATTCTTATTTTTGTTGCATCTTTTCTCTCCTTTAAACACTTTTAATGAATACTTTGCTCCTTCATATACAAGCTGCATTTTTGTTATGTATTCCTGTGAAAATCAGCATGTTTGATATATTTACCTTTTTGAAAGATTTGAATGCAAAGATTTCAGGTGTGTTATTTTCTTTTCTATTTTTTTGATATTTGGTGTCAAACAGCAGTATATTGATTAATGGACTGATTTTTATTTTGCATCAAATTATTATTATTCAAACTTTTTGAGGCTGTCTGTAAAATCATCTTTTGCAAGATATTTATCCAGGAATACAATTAATGTACTTAAACCAATATCTTTTTTTTTTTTTTTTTTTTTTTTAAATAATCAAATTTGATTTAATCACTTTTTCTCTTATTTTATTTATATCTTCTGGTAAAATAAGTGCAATGGCTACTCTTTTAGATTTTCCCAACTCTGTTATTTTCCTTCATGCCAGTAATTCTTGTTTATAGAGTTTATATTCTTTGACATGGAATGTTGGGAGATTTATTTTTGTATTAGGTTGGTGCAAAAATGATGTCGTTTTCTCACATAGTAACATGTGAGAAAACGACATTATTTTTGCACCAACCTAATAAACAGCTTTTCTTAATTTCCCACTATTACTTTTTTTTTTGTTTCTTTCCCTCCCCCTCTTCTTTTTTTTTTTTTTTTTTTAATAAATAAAAATGGTTCACTCTCCTTCAACATCCATGTTTTATTAGACAAAAATGTGAACATGAAAATGTATTTGCTATATTCATTCCTTGAATTATTCTTTACTATCATTTGTTAATATAAGTAAATCTGTGTGAGACAGTGTATGTTACCACCTTTTGAATTACACAATACACATAGAAAAAAAACATTTTGTTCCTTTTACTAATAGTTTTGGGCAAATACCTGAATACTCAATGAACAAACCTGTTTTATATTATTTTCTACACAGCTCACTAGCTCTACAGAAGAATTTTGTCATGAAATAATAGTATTAAAGCTAACATAGCTCTTTTTTTTAACAAGATATACCTACAGTTTACTTATGTTGCTGCTATTTGAAATTCACATTCCTGGTATTCTGCTGTTGGGTGGGAAAATAGAGTAGTTGTCCTCTTTTTGCTTCCTATAACAGTCATTTCATATTCTGTGTCAAGTTCTGTCCACACCCACAGTTGCAAAAGCTACACTACCACTTTACCTATTATGTTGCACATACATCATTCAACTGAGTTCATTTCTACAAGTGGGGGTGTGAAAACATGTAGACCTTTTTTTATTCATAACTGCAATGTTTGTATCTGAAAATTCTTGAAAATTAATTAGCATAAGAATTTGATCTTATATATTCTTACATCTATAATACACATTGTATGAATGTATAGCAACACAAAAAACTCTAAAATTATAGCTTAGGAACACTATTAAAAAAATTTTAGAAATGAAAGAAAATGAAACATTTTTTATAATGGTTATTGATTTAAGTAGTTTCACTACCATTAAACATATACATAAACATTTTCTTTTTTATAGGAATAATTTCAATTAAGTTTTAAGTACAATCTCTGCTTTGAATAAGTTTAATTGGTTAATAAGATTTAAAAATATTGCATAAGTTTAAAAATATTGAACTGAATTTGGTACACTCTATATTCCTGTAATGAATTCTTGCCATTATATTTTGGATTATTCTAACACTTTATTGCTTTAATCATTGTGCATTAATTAATGCATTTCAAAACTTATTTAAGTCTCTCTATCTCTCTTTTTATTTTTTTTTTAAATTTAGATTTGGTATACTAGGGTGTGTTGAAATGTTCATGGCTTGACCCACTTTCCAAATTCTGACCCATTAGATCCACACTTACCAATTCCTTATATGGCATCTCCTTTCCAAGTAACAGAACAGACTGTTCTTGGTTACATTTTACAAGCAGCAAAGAACAATCATCAACAAGACCAATTATTGAACACCCAGGATGGATTGCCTTTGCATGGTGAAAAGGTTCCAGCTACCCTGAGAGAAGGAGATTGATATTTTTCTCCAGGGCATTTTTTTTTTTCAAATGCCATGTTATTTTAGGATGCAGGCATTCATAGCTCTTCACAAATTCCTTTTTTTTTAATGTGTGGATTACCATGCATTCTTGGAAGATAGTGGAATGGTTTCCAATTGCTTTCTCCATGGTTTTGGATTTCATTTTATTTTTCTTTTAAACTTATTGCCACTCAAAGCTACTCTACTGTTATTTAACCCATAGCTAGGTGAGAGAATAGATGGATTTATGTGTTTCCCAGGGGGCATTTGTGCAAAAGTGAACACAACAAACCAGACTGGAATTGTACTAAATTTTACTTTCCATGCTGACAATGGTTATGCTACTTTCACATCCACCCAAAGAGTATTAGAGCAAAATTATTACAAAGTAAATACAAACTGTTCCTGCTGGAGTTTAAACACAGGTATGATTCCATTCTTTGTGCTGTTAACCATCAGACCATCTGTATATCCATAGTCAATCTCTGAAGCCATTATTTTTCTATTTGTGAATAGTTAAAGTAATAAATAAGTGTGAAATCTTGAGTTATGAGTTAGTAGTTGGGGGAGAACCCAGTAATTTACATGGGTGAAGGGAGAAACAGAACAGTGTAGGGAGTAGTCTTCTTTAACAATTGTTTATTACTTTTCATTTCATGGGGAAATATCCGAATGTCATCTTCAATAGAGAGCTCCTTTTCATCCTATATCCCACCCCCAAGCACAGCATCCAAATCTCTGTCTAGCCTCATTTCCTCTGCCATCTGCTGGTACAGAGGTCTATATTTTCTTGGTTTTATTTCCATTCCTGGAATACAAATGACCCAACTTCCAACCAGGTGTTTTTTAACGTCGAGATCATTTCCAGGTCAACCCTTGATCTGTGCCATGGTTCTTTTCTTAGATTATTATATCTCACTTGTCAAACAATAACAGATTGAGGTAAAGCAAATCCTCAAAATCAAAAGTAAATTAACTATCATAGAACCAACATCCAATTGACTCAATATCTATGCAGCTGAAAAATGATTAGTGAATCCTTGCAACTCATTAAAATATTGTATATAATGGAACTGACTTACCAAATGCATAACTATCTGTGCCACTGAACAAGTCACATGAATGAAAATATTCATGTGTATTATATATATATATATATATATATATATAATTTTTTTCTTACCGTTAGCATAACTCAGGGGTTTTATGCACAATGCAATCTTCAGGTGTGGAATAGAGACTGACTGTTACATAATTTGTATTTTAATAAATATATCTGGTTAATACAATGTTGGCACAGTATATATATATATATATATATATATATATATATGAGAGAGAGGAGTTAATATAAAATTTGCCACTTAGCTGATTCATATATTCAGCATCTTGACTCCAGAGTTTTATAGATGAACCCTCCAGCAATTGCTCCATTCACTCGTCAGGAGATACCAGCAATTGACTGCTTATTTTGTTGTTTTCATTTTTATATTAAAAAATAATTTATACACTTTTTTTCATTGTGTGTTTGTGCATGTGTGTATGTATGCACATGTTTGCCCATACATGTAGAATATCTATATTTTGTGTGTGTTTATGAAAGTTTCAACATTTTCAACGATTAGGTAATTACTAACATGCCAACATTTGAAACTTATCTGCACTTCTCCAGGGAGAACTTATATATGTAGCATATAAATACTTAAAATCAAGATCAATGTTTATATTTGCTTGGGGATTTCCTTCCTTATAAAACAGTGCAAAAAAAAAAAAAAAAAAAAAAAAAAAAGCATATGCTTTTTATTTGCGTATGGAATGCAATAAAGATATGTACACAAGAGAATGAAAATTTTACAGCCATTTGTATAGGTTTAAGAAGTTAGTCTATGGCTGATAATTCATATGCAGACATTTTCAAGACAGAAAGCTGTTGTAAAGATTTCTAAAGTAGTAGAAATCATTCATAAAATAGGCTTAATTTTTATTAACAATTGTGTAGGTACAGTTACTGGAATACAATCTTGTCTAATCCACAAAAGAAAAAGAAAGTCAAAAACTCAAAGAAAAAGTTAACTCAAACAAGAAATCAGGTAAATTGTAGGTCTCAAATTTTATATTTCATAAATTATTCACAATACAAGATTTTTTTTCACTCCAAGTTCTTATGAAGACAGTTTTGCATAACAGGGAATAGACTAGACACAGGAAAATTTTTTTACTAAATTTGACTTGGATTATGTAGCCCTGGGTCAATCCTGGTCAATGGCAACCAATAATAACCCTATCCTCCACTGCATTGGTCTTTAAGTTCCTTCAGATCACCATAGTTACCATCTAGCTGACTCCTCACTTGCTGGTGTATTGCTGGTATCATGTTGAAAAGCATGGTTCCACACAATCTAGCTGGCATTTGTCTGCTTCCCGACCCTTCACTTCTCTGCTACATTGTGTTTTTGATCTCAGAGCGTGAGAAGATCACTGGTAAAGTAAACTGGTGTGAAGTACAGGTTGAAAGTGAGTTACACAAAAAAGAATTCTTTGAAATACAGAATTAACTCTGGTTAAAAACGTAACAGTGATTTGATTTATATATGATTTGTCATAAACAACCGTTTTAACCCTTCCCACTTACTATTATAATCAAATGATACTGGGATCTCCTTTTGGATTTTGCAGCTTGTGTTACTAGTAATTTCAAATGTTTTAACTCTAAATTGTCTAAACTTCCAGTTTATATGTAGTCCTGCATCTGGCATGTCTCAGGTGTGTCTGGATTCAGTTATTTTTTACCCTTAGCATCAACCTTTTTTTCTAAAGTTCCATATCTTCAAAATATGTTTACTCGAGTGATTTTCCAAATTTAGGGTTTGTCCAACCACCTCTTGAGTGATCAGAGGAATCAAGCAGCCATATAGCTCTAACCCTTTACATCTCATCTCACACCATTGCTCTATATTGGTGGTTCTAATTTCTCACACTTTCTCAGCATTTAAAATCATCCCACTCTCAGGGCCAGCATGCTGTCCTTGTGAGGAATCCATACTTTCAGAATGCATAGGCAAAAAGGAAATTTCCACTCTTTATTCTTGTCTCATGCTGTGATTTCTCAAAGCCAGAGACTTGCTTGGAGCCCATCCAGAAACCCCCACTTCCCACCACCACCAGCCAATCTCAAGAGTTGTTTTGTATGGGCAGGAAAAGAAGACTATTCGCAATCTTTTTAGTCATAAAAAAATATCTTTCTCTGTGTTTCAAGACCACACAGCCTTTTTTGCCTGTGGTCACTCCAAGCTAGTAATTAATTTTTCTCTCTCACTTGTATCCAGAGGATGTCACAGAAATTAAAATGAACAAATCTATTTGGCTAATCTGTTTTTGTAGGGATATTTTTCTTCTGGGTAGCCGATTCAAACCAGATTTTTTTTTCCTGGCTCTTTGTCCAGAAGAATTGTAAATGTTATTTCAGTGACTACAGGGGTTTCCTTATGGACATGTTTTTCTATTTGATATCTTTGATGATACATTAATGTTCTCTTTCTTATCACCAGGAAGAGAGGAAGGATGTGTAGTCTTGGTTTTGCTCAATCATACTGAATTCCATCTACTTAAATTTGAAAATGTTTGGGATTTCACTCATTATTTGGAAACGTGATTTTTCAACGTATTTAATCTTTAAATTTAACTTTTCAATCCGCCTTTCTGCAAACTTTAACAATTTTACCTTTTTTCTTTCTTTTTTTTTTTTTGTTTGATTAACCCCCCCCCCCTCCCCGAAGTTTAGGTGCCTGTGGTTAGATCCAGCTGCTACTGCAACTCCCATGCAAACTCTCACTTGGACTGAGTACATGATACATTGTCCTTTTATTTACAGGGTGGGATATATAAATTGTGTAAATTATGCAAAAATGAAAATAACACTAGCATCTCATTTTAACAGATATTTTTACCAAAATTACACCAAAAAATCTTGAAATACTTAAGAGTAAATTTATTCAATAAAATAAGCTTCAACCACAGCTTCCAGATGATTTCGGAATCTCCTGCAACACTTCTGGATGGTCTCCTTGTTTAAGTTGGTGAATGATGTCATAATACTTGCCATCAATTCATCTTTGGTGTTACAAAGAGTTTTGTTGGTCTCTTGCACAACTGCACCCTGGACATAATAATCAAGGGGGTTGCAGTCTGGAAAGTAAGGTGGCTAGATGTAAGGGGTGATGTGGTTGCAAAAATTGTCTGACAGCCATGACTGGGTTCTCCTGCTTGTGTGGCATGATGCAGAGTTCTGTTGCCAGATATTGGGTCTTCCAGCAGCCACCCTCTTGAGTCAGGGCAGCACTACTGCCTCAAGGCACTTGATGTAGGCCTCTGTGTTGAGCCTGAGACCCTCACCAACAAATTCAGGAGTTCTTTTCTTATGAAAATGATCAGAGTGAGTTTTCCAAACTGCTGTACCTTCGTAATCATCATTAGACTCATCTAACTCTTTCTGAATCCTTTGCACTGTCATCAGATTGACACTCAGTTTGAAATGTGTATTGGAGCTTCCATCACGAATGCCAAGCAGTACAGCATGCAGTTTCCAAATTTCTTGTGGAGTGAATTGTCATAGTGATCTTTTTCTCATAGACAATACCCAACTGACCCTACTATACTGTGCAGTTGAAAAAATCAAAAACAATGCATATGTGCAAAATTAAAAATATAAAATAGTATCTTATGTGCAGATGTATATTAAACACAAAATGCATGCAGATATTTAACAGAAAATGCTTAGCTCCATTTTCAAGTGTGTTATTTGAAGAGTATAACATTTCTAATAACTTAATAACTATACATGCTTAAAAGCTGAAATTTTACAAATTAATATTTGAATATGTTATGAATGCTGTATAATTTTTATCTTTCTCCATAAATTATAATAGCTAGTACTTTCAACAAATTCAACATATTGAAAAATTCCTTAAAGAGTTAAATCAAAGCCAGAATTGTTCTTTGATCTTGGAATATGGAATTTAACTGAAAAGTAGCATAGTCATAGAAAGCCAGAGAAAAAGATTGAGTAATGATGTTATTAGTTTATATGAATAAGATTTTGTAAAGAAAAATACAAGAAACTTTTGTATCAAAACTACAGGTTGACCCATATCAATATTGATGTCTGTAAGAATCCATGCTTGTATGCATTTTTGTCTTGCAACATCTTTACATTTTACTGTCATCTCTGCAGCTTATCATGTATTGTGGGTAAAAGAAAATCTTACTTTCATTAAGTAAAAAAAAAAAAAAAAATTACCATCTTATGAAGTGTTTTTTTGATAAAACCTTTCTAGGAACACTTACACATTCTATTTTGAAGAGACAATCATGTTATATAATATGTGTATCAAATTTATCTATTTTTTTTATGACTTTAGTAACATTCTTCGAGGTAAATTGGGCAGCAGTGGCAGTTCACAAATGTGGGAATTTTCTTTTTTTTCTTTTTGGGTTTCTATATTTACTGAAGATTAAATGTTATAGCCACCACGTGTAGGATAAATAAATAATTCTCTAAAGGTTTCTCGTGATGCTGGTGTTCTCTTGTTCTTATTGATCTTTACTCATGTTAAACTAATGGCACAAGGTAACACAGATGGGTCACCTGGTAAGAATCAAATTTACTACCATATTAATGGTCTTTGAAACTAGGTTGGTAACCTGTGTTCCATTGTAATGGATCATTTTTGTTGTTTTTATGACATTGCATACTTGTTTGATAAAGGTGGATGTCTTATCAATCTAATTTATTATAATGAAAGTGTGTACAAATCTCAACTTTTTTTTTTTTTTTTTTTGATTGGCAAATACAGAATTAAACCAAGTTTTACATCAGATGTATGTATTGTCCCAGAATACTTTGAAATGCTATATTCCTTCAGGACACAGATGATCATGGCTCTCCACAGATTCCTTTCCTTTATCTGTGAATAGCCATGTCTCATTAGGACATAGGGTAGCATGGCTCACCACAGATTCCTAGAGGAACTTACTTTTCATGAAAAGGGAAGGCTCTACTTGAAACAGAAATCGCAATTTTGAAATGGAAATTTTTTTTCTAACAGATTTGCCAACTGTCTTCTTTATTTGTTACTGTGTTTCCCTTAACTCACTTATCGACAGACATCAAAGGATAAAGTCAGTAATGTTTTAATACATACCCCTTACCTACTGTCCCCCTACAGTATTTAGGAACCAAGTTTTACAAAGTTGGCTTGATTTAGTAGTAGTAGTAGTAATAATAATAATAATAATAATAAAGGGATGGGGGACAAAAATTTTGTCCTTTCCTTTTCCTATGACATATGGTAATGGCGGTAGGAGTTGGTTTATCTTTTCAAAAAGCCAAATTTTGCCAATTAGACTTTTCAAAAATTTTATTTAATAATTTCAATAAAGTGACAAAGCGATAATGTAGCTTTTTGTTTCTAGATGACTTTTCAACAATTTATCTATGGCAATTAATTTAAAACTGGGCTTTTTCTATTTACTTTATTTCATTTTTTTTTTTTTATTAAGCATTGTTTGGTGTTTTTACTGATTTCAATCTGGCAACCCTGTGCATGCACACCCAAATTAGTTTTACTCTTGTAAAAATTCAAGTGAGATTTCTTTTAAGAACAAAAACATTAACTGAAGTGCAATGTGAAACAAAAAAAAAATCTTTGGAAGACATCACATTTGTTTTACTACAATATCCAGTTTGTGTGTTTGAGTTAAATATTTTTGTTACAGTAAAATTTTATGCACACAAACCTTTTCTAAAAAAAACAAAAAAAAAAAAGAATTTTTTTTTAAATTACCTATTAGCTAATGGTTGACTGGGGCAGGAAATGGCTTGTAAACTTTAATGCGTCCAAAACAAAACTGATCTCATTTACCCACCATAAAGAATCCTCCCTGCTTCCATTTAGAATGGCTGATACCCAACTCAACGAGAGCGCCTGCTTGGTCTTGTGCTTTCCACTGACCTGAGGGGGAACAACTATATTGAATCAATAGCTTCATCTACTGCAAGGAAAGTTGGTTCTCTGTCATGCCAAAAGGTTTTTCTCGCCTGAGTCCATTCTTCAAATCTACAAGTCAACCATTTGTCCTTGTATTGAATACTGCTACCATATATGGTCTGGTGCCCCCACTGTTCATCTTGAGGTCTACAGTCACTTTCTAACAGACGTGCTAAACTTCCCTCTGTCTTTTCCACAAGTATTTTCAAGGCAAATACTCTGACAAGCTACTTTCACTAATTCCCAAGCTGCATGAATTTAAGCGTGCTCCTAGGTTGGCATCTCGGTCCCACCCTTTTTATTGTCAAAACAGTTAAATGTAGCCATCTCTTCTACTCCAAGAGCTTCTTATCTCATACATTCCATCAGTGGAACTCCCTCCCTCTTACTTGCTTCCCTGATAGCTATAACCTTCAAATATTCAAATGTAATGTCAATTGACATCTCCTGATGCCATGATCCTGATCCCCATCCTTCTGTGTCCTTTCCTCAAACACCCTCTTTACTCCTGCTCTCACTTTCTGTAACCCCTTGCATGGTAGTAGCACTCCCACCTGCCTTGCTTATAAAAAAAAAAAAACATGGAAAAGCATGCTTTATATGAACAACCCACAACCTCATCCTCAAAAGTGGGACCTTTAAAAAAGAAACAACGGCAAATGACTGCATTTGACGATATTACTGCATTTGTAACTGATTCAGCAGCATATTGTAAAAAGGTGCATAGGAATGTTTTATTCAATATATTTGTAAACAGTAATCATGTCTTGTGTTTAGCACTCATTTTACCTCTTGTTGGTGAGGTATTCTCACACTGGCCACAATTTGATAATGTTGCTTAGCTCAATATTTTCATAAAGTCAGTTTAAAAAAAAAAAAAAATTTGAACAAAAACAGCAATATCTGAGATGCCTTGAAGCCTGCTTGCTGAAGCAACTGGTGAAGTTCCCCTCTGTTCCATTGGCAACCCAATGGAATTCATGGTTCAATTCAGCCAAGTATCACTTTTTATATGTTCAATTTTATGAAGGATTCTCAAAAAAAAAAAGCTACAGCCTGGCAATAGACCAAATTTTGGAATTAGTAGATGATAGTAAACTGCATTGTGCATCATACCATAATCTACATTTCAATCTGCATTTCATCAATGAGAACTGCACTCATTTTATTAAAAGCCATGATAAGTTTAGAAGAGACCAAGTTACCACTTGCATGCATTGCGTACAACCTAATGGAAGATTTAAAGATTTACCTTGATAGTAGTAGGTCAAAAACAACATTTGGTCTAGTAACTGACTGTTTTCTGTCTGAACTGGAACACATGGTGGAATCAGTTTATATCAAATTTGCAGGATGTATTGAGCACAGAACTTTCATAGTTGAACAAATGCTTGGATACTTAGCCAGTGTATAAGTTTTACAAATCAGCTCATCTATTTGATCCTAGACAGCTACCATGTATTAGCTATAAGATTGACAGTTTTGCAGCCATCAAAGATTTGCAAGATCTATCCACTGAACTCTTTGAATAATTTCAAATTTATATTAAACAACAAAGATGACCTACCAAATTCCTTCAGCTTTCCAGTATTTTGGAGTGCCAATAAGAGCAGATTTCCCATTCTGTTACAAATTATCACTAAAGTTATTTAATTCTTTTAGTAGTCTGTGGTGCTGATTTTCTTTAGGTTTTGCCACTTTCACTTAATTCTTATTTGGGATTATAGCATTCTTTGCAAGGGTTGTCCTGGAAACTCAAGTTAGATTAAAGGCAGAAGTATGAGTTACAAAACCCTATCAAGCTGGAACAACTTAACCAATGGGTGGATATTTCAGCTAGTAAAATTTTTTCATTTTCCTTTTATTTTCTTGTTTTAGTAACATGTATATATTGTTACACTTTCTCACTTAGTATTATGATGAAACAAAAATAGAAATCTATACTGAAAATGGGGAGTGGGGACTGAATTCTATACTGAAAATGGAAAAAAAATTGGAATTCCCTAAAAGCTGAAACAGAAAATCAGTCCATCTTAGATTCCTTTTCTTCATTATATGGGAATTGCTTTGATTTCTCAAGAAAGATAATGAAGTGGTTTCCACGGATTAATTCAGAGTATTTTTTTTTCTTAGATTGGCTTCTACCCAAGCCTAGAAAGTCTAGTCTACCCTACTATTTAACCTATAGCTAGGGGGAGAATAGATCTGTTCTTTCCCAAAGGCTTGTACAGTTATCAGCACTTTCCACATCAATAACTGTTACACTATGTGCACACTGTCCTAGAATCTATATCTATAATTATCAAACTGTCCATTTGGGTATGTACAACAGTTGCACCCAATTGTTGTTACTAATATTGATAGTGGGCTGACTTTAAACTTGAACTGCTCCAATTAAATAGAAAAAATTCCCAGTAATGAAACACCCAGTTGAGGATGGCTTATACTGCTAGTAGATGTATATATTGTCACAAATGCAAATGAACTAGAGAGATTTAACTTTGCATTTTTGAGGGACATTTTTGTTAGCTAGTACCTTCTTAAGGGAATCTATAAATACAGAACATAAAGCAAACAAAAACTAGTTGGAGCATTGATTCCGTGTTGTCAACTCAAATGGATTACTAATCAACTGAAACATTTCTCGCCTTTCTGATATAGATTCTACAATGAAACCAAGGTATAAACTTTTCCCCTTTCAAGAGGCTTTATCATTAAACACACCTCAATGTGTGTCTGAACTTTTCCATTTCTTATGGAATTCATTAAACACACCTAAATGTGTGTCTGGGAAATTTCCCTTTCAAATGTGTATTTAAAAACATGTCAGAGTTATATATGTGAACTCGCTTTTCTTTTCAAAGGTCTTATTATATTCACCACACATATATAACGTTCAAATAAATTATTTGTTGATAAATAAATCTTTGTCTTCAGTTTCATTTTAAATTCACTTGTTTAAATGCATTGCTTCACCATTATATTACATCTGTTTTCTATGTACATTAGGTCGGGAGTATTTTATTTAGGACAGAACGTGGAATAATTGGTAAACATTGCTACTACTTCAAATGTGTTAGCACCAAAAATATCACCATCTGCACCCTATAAATCAATAAGTATCATCTGGCATCCCACAACACTTTCATTTAGGTGGAAACTTTTAAACTGATTTGCATGCAAATGAAATATTAAGGTCCAAGTATTTTTGACCATTGTTCATTGTTTTCAGGGGAAAAGAATGAAAGTTCAAAAATAGCTAGTATGGTGTTTGTATTGTCAGTTTAAAGTTTCAAATGAATGGGAGTTCAATTGTCATGAATATGAAGTAGTAGATACTATCAGTCTTCCTTGACTAATCAAACCTCCATTATAAATGAAAAATGAAAACCATTTAAAAAATCCAATTGTTGTCTTAGAGAATTGTTTGAAAGTAAATTAGTAAATTTAAGCATTAACTGTATTTTGAAAAAGTAATGCTTACTTTTTGTTTAAAACCTGGTGAAAATATTTATTAATGCACATTAGCCCATAACCTGTCATTAAGGTCCTAGGTCATCAACATTAGTTTTCACTGTAACACCCAACAATCAACATAAAGCACATGTCAAAATTTTTAAAAGTATGAAGAATCATAAAAGCTACAATCTAGAAATTGGTATTGGTTATGCTTAAAATAAAATTATTTTTAACCTCATATAACCAAGATGATAAGAATATATTTTGTTTTTATTCTATAGGCTTTTATGAAAGTTAGTAAAATAAATTTTATTTTTATACTATATTAAAAGTATAAAAAAGAAATTAAAGTCTAGTTAAGTGATACTTTTGAGTTTAACTCATTGCTTTTATTTTTTTGATTATTCTCTTACTTGTTTAATTTCAGGAAATATTGCACTTAAAGAGGTCTTTTCAATTATTCTGATTTTAAAATTTATTAAACTAAAGTAAGTGTTACAAAAAAGGAGTAGGGGTGATTGTTAAAGACTAATTGATTGCATTCACAGAATTAGTTCTTTTTTGAACTTCTATACAAAAAATAATCTGTTATATATAAAAAAAAAACTTTTTTTAAAATTCTCACACTTGAAAATGGCATTAATCTTTACATTTTTTTTTATTCTTCAAACATGCCTTTATTTAATAAAAAATTGTTACAAACAGCAACAGGATGAATTTCAAAATTGCACAGAAAAATAAAAAGTAAATTTTTTAAAAGTAAATATACAGTGTAGATTTTTTCCTGTAAAATATAAAAATTAATTTTTTTTATTAAATCATGCAAGTATGAACTCTCAGAATGAGTTTTATTGAATTTTCTTTTATTTTATTTTATTTTTTTTTTCAGTATAGAATTCATTCATTAATAAATAAGTACTGAAAATCATGTTTAAATTGGATAATTCCATGTTTTTTGGCAATTTTCTAAAACTGGAGTTGGGGGTAATGTTTCTTTGCTTTCATTTCAGAAAAACACTTATCCATTTTGGTAGTACCTGTGAAATAGAATTTGCCACTTTCAGCTAATTTTTATTTCATAATCATGACGCCTGTTCTATTTAAGTGAATTGTCAGGTGGAAACTTATGTCGTATGTTCTTAAGGTTTCACAAAAGAAAATTATAGGGTATGTTCCTATGATTTCACAAGCAGTTTTCATATGCTTTCTTCCTGTCTTCATTTTCACCTCTGAAACACTATGACAGGTTGTAAAAAAAACAAAAAAAAAAAACACTTTTCAGTTCTTTGAACTCTGTTTTTTTTTCTCTTCTTTCCTGTTTTCACTTCAGCTACCCTCAATATCTATCACAACTACACACACCATAACATGTTCATAAAAATGAATAAGTCCCGGCTCTTCTCTCCCTTTATTATCTCTGACTACTACTACTACGAATCCCTCCCATCCACATACCACCCAGGTCTGTGTTTTTTTGTTTTTTGTTTCTTTTTCTTCTTCAAATTTAAGAGCACCAACCAGTACCTTTGTTGGTTGTTTTCAAAGAAAGAAATTAGAAAGTGAAGAGATAACAAGTAAACCTGTGCATTTCAAACTTTGGACCCTTAACAACATAAACACTATACTGGCTATCTCAACTTTTGACTTTCTTTGCTTGATGATAAACAACAATAGTTTTGTCAGAACATATGACTGAATCTTGGCAAGTTCCTTCACAAATTTCTATCTGACATCAAACAACTTAAGTTGACAACCAGAGAAACACACCAGAAAGCTTAATTTTTTATTTTTTTAATTGAATTCATCCCAAGCAAAGCAGTAAAGCCACTAAGATACAAGGGTTTACTGGGTGTGGAAAAAGTATAAACAGAAACATTACTAAGGAGCGAGAACAAAAGAGTAGTAATCAGGAGAACAGTAGATAGCGATTGCCAAAGCTGGAAAGCATGGAGCTAGAAGTGAGTTCCTCAAGTGAGAATAGCGATAAAAGAAATTGTTAGCATAGAATTTATGGTTATGTATAACTAACTCAACTGTAAATTGATGAGATCTTGATGCCAGTCTAGTACTGCATTTAAATTCAAAAAGATCCAGGTTATTTGATGATAGAAACCATAGAAGGGGTTATATGCATATTGCTCAATAGGGATTCAGTTCTAAGTCGGAAATTAGTCATGGATACTCCAGATGAGTCAAGAGTAGAGTTTAAGGGGAATTTACAGGCAATGTATTCAGCTTTATCAGTAGAAGATGTTAACACTTCAAATTGATTGAAGAGAGGAAAAATAAAAACTTTACGCTTATTTGATACACTATTACAGAGCCACCAATAATTGCAAGAGCCAAAGTTGTTAGATGCAATGCAGTGCTTCATTCTCTCATCAAACAGAGATTTTGCTCCTTCGAGGACCTCTTTACATTTATTACAAGCAACAATGAATAGGTATCTGTTGTGACGGGAGCTGTCATGATGATATAGCTGATGATACAGCTGCAGAACTTGCTGGTGTTAACCATAGAGAAGTCTGAGGTTTCACCTTGTATTTCTGAAAAGGAATGAAAGCATACATGCCAGCTTTGACCTAAGAGGAAACCTCAGTCATGCAATTCTTGATTTGAAGGTTAAAGATGTCGGTCCAAGGAGTATCTCAAAGAAAATCATGGAGTGAGTCCCAATCCGTATGCCTGGTTACAGAAAGAGGTCTTATGAATAGGAGGTTCCTGTTTACTAGATTAGAACATAATATCAATAGATACGAGAGAGTGATCCAAGTTTTCAAGAGGACAGTATTGCAAAGCTTGGCAAGTACGAGGAGAGAAAGTAAGAAATAAATCAAGTGTTGCTCAGTTTTACTAGGGAAACTAGTAGGGTAATCCACAATTTGAGTAAGGGATTGAGCAATGGAAAAATGTCTGAATACTGGCAACATCTGTGATACATATATAATGTGCATCTGTGCGAAACACTTTACACAGTTCACAGATACTACACTTTGAACCTTAGAACCTTGGCCAAAGTGTCTGATAGTGACACTTAGGACCTTGGCTGAAGTGTCTGATAGTGACACTTTGATTCTCTATTTGTCTAAATCCCAACCATCAATGGTGATTAGGATGTAACATGATTTGTTTTTCTATATATGGGTCGAGCAAAACTACCCACACTCTGCAAGTGTCAAAATATGCTCAGTCTTTCACTTTTATACAATAGTGAAAATATTGTTTCCGATAGAGAATTATAGGATTTGCCTCCCATCATTACTTTACAGCTGTAGAAGCAGAAACGGTGTTGATATCTTGCACTGTAGCCCAAGAACATGTTTGTGGAGAATAACAACTACTAGCCTGGCCCAGTTGAACTGGGTGACTTGAAAATTAATATTATATACTTGAGCTTCAGGTAGCCATCCCTCCAGCTAATGACTTGCTGACTGTCTCACCATGTAATGAATTGGGCCTTCTCTCCTTCAGGAACAGGCCTGTGAACTGAAGTGCCCCAAAAGGGAAAGTGTTGATGGGGCTTGAACAATTTTTGTCCCCTGTCCGCATATAGATAGGCTACCAACCCACTTTGAATTTAACGATGTGTTATATTCTGCTCAATTGGACATGCAGATAGATACCTCCTGCATTTTGATTCCAGCATGGATGCTAGGGAGTAACACTTTGATCCTAAATAGGTCATTCAGATACTATGATCTTAGACAGAAGTACTAATCTAGATGCAAATAACCCTGTCATTGTTTTATGCTAGTTAATTACATTATACTCAATATATTTGTGATTTATTTCAGTTTTTGTATTGTAATTATTAAGGACTAAAACTAAAAGTGCTAAACACTAATTAGCATATTAGTTCAAACTGAACTTTTATTAAAAATATATTTTCAGTCAGTAGAAATTAATAAGTCTTTTGACTGAACTGCATTAGGCATGGAATGACTGAGATATCACCTGGAAGATAGCATTACTGTGTCTCAAATTGCAAATACTATGAATTAACTTTAATATGTAGTCATAGAATCACATCTTAACAGATCAACGAAAATATATAGAACTCATTTTAAAACCTTAAAATCTTCTATTAAGAGATGTTGATTCATTTTAAGTTTAAGGTTTTTAACATTTAATATTATGAGAATATTTTACTAAAATATTATTAAAATGTTACTACTTGATTATACGTTAACCTATTCAGACTTGTATTCTCATTTTGCTGTTTTTGGTCATTCTAACCTCTGACCTTCACGTATTTGTTGTAATCAGTAAACCTCTAGGAATTTTGAACTCTTTATTCATTACACAGAAGTAGTGTTTTCATTGTGCTGTCTATGCTAGGAGATATCTAAAATCAGTTAATTTTTCTCACTTACCAAATATGATAGATATCAGAAAGTCAAATGGCTAAAATGTTGTCACTATAACAACTAAGATTAGAACACTAGTCCAAATAGATTAATGTACAATAATTCCTCGGCAATGTTTAACCTTCATGCCCGCAAAAAGACGGTGTGTCAAAAGAACGTTTTTCTCATTTGACACTGCTATATTATTTTATTTTAATTACCTGCACTTATCAAAAAAAAAAAAAAAAAAAAAAGCTATGATTAGCATTGTAATAAAACCTAAATATCTGATGAAAATGAACTTTATACATTTTTTTTTTTTTTTTTTTTTTTTTTAAGAATTTACAACAAAAATCTTAAACACTATTTATTTATTAGATTGTTTATGTACAAGAATAATTTTACATTTACGACATTCTAAAAGCCAATACAATTGGATTAAAGCTGATGCAATGCAATATTTATAATTTATCAATTTAATGATATCTTTATTATTTACCATTTTATAAAGTTTGAATTTTAGCAATTAGATGATGTTTTGCCAACCAATTTAATAAATAGTGTTTATTATTTTTCTTGTCAATTCTCAAGAACAAAGAAAATGTGTAAATTCACTTTCATATGTTTAGGTTTTATTAAAATTTTAATGATCACTTTTTAAAACAAATATTGCCGGGGAGTGAATGTAGTTAAACTAATAGTGGTGATAAGGGTAAAACTGTCCACTTGACATACAGGCACAAAGGTTAAAAATTGTCAATTTCTCATATCAAAAATTCAGACAGATGTTATTTTATATAAATTGTAACATAATATTCTTTAAGAATGAAAAGAAAAAGCTTGAGTTTGATCTTTGTGACAGAAAGGATTTTGTATACATACTATAAAATGATTTCATTTTACCCCAAACAAAAGCATATTGAGAACAATTCCAAAGAAGTCAATATCCAATCAACCTGATAATAATAAAAAAAAAACAATTGACAGACTACAGTAGAAATCCATTATTTTTAATGAATGGATTAACGATACAGTGAAGATATTATTTGCTGGACTACAGAAGCTTTTGCACAAGGACATTTTCATAGAGAACCTAGTAAGGAATGTATTTATTACCATTGGATTGCTTGACCAGTAAAAGCAAAACAAATTTGTTTCCACATCAGGCAATGATTTTTTTTCTCCAGTCCTCAAATAATCTGTGGTAACCTAATACGTGCTTAGCAATTGAGAATTTTTATGGGTCCATGCTGCTAGCCTGTTGTCCAAAATAGACTGTCCTTACATTGTCTCCAACTACCCTACTGTTTTCCCATAGAGGGAGGAGTTGATTCATGCCTTTTCCAAGGCTACAATGCACAGTGAATGCAAACTGTCCTAATGAGTTTCTAATTCCATGCTATGAACCATTAAGCCACTTATACTTTCCAATTGACTAGCAAACTGACCCTTAAAATTGGGCAAACAGTATATCATATGATTCGTTTTGCTGGAGTCATTTTAACACATTCTAACTGCACACATGCATACAAACTCATTATTTCATTATGCACATTAAGACATGAGTATATAATGATTTACTAAGTGTAGTTTAGATGTGGCACAAGGCCACAAGTATGGAGCATCCAGTGAGGATTGAACTCCCTACTTAGTTTAGCGAAATACACCATGTTCAGGTGCCCTCTCTCTCTCTCTCTCTCTCTCTCTCTCTATCTATCTATATATATATATTACACACAATGCACTCTTACATTACAAGCATGAGCATATTTATGCAACATCCATATCATTCATTTTTGATATTTACCAAGCTTGGATTTGTTTGTCCCAAGGCCAAATAGAGCACTCATTTTTATCTTATGTACACTCTGAGACTTTGAATACATGCAAACACACATGTTGGTACTGTGGTTATAGATATTACCATGAAGATAATTTGTTAGTGTCAAAATGTAGTATTAAAAATAAGTCCAAAGTTACTTTAGAAATATTGATTTTTCTTATCTGAGCAAAGGTCACATTTGCTAAGCAATGAAAGTTTTTGATTTTACCTTGATTGATTTCTATGCCAGCTGGACTACCAACTGATATGACCCGAAATATTAAAATATATTTTTTGTAACAAGTAAGTTTTATTTATGACTTCTATATAAAATTTAACCGTTTTGTATAAAAAGGTAAATTAGAAAAAAAATGCAGTAATTGGAAGAAAAGATTTTGGAGATTTTTTTTAAATGAATTTATAGATAAACTTTTTATTGAATATTTTACAAAACAAGCACTTACCATATTTGATGGTATATAAACCAAACTTTTTTTCTCCTCAAATTTGTACACAATCCAATAATTATAGATGAAAAACAATTTTCTTCTTTTATGTGCCTTGTATATTCATGATGTGGGTGATCATGGCTCACCACAACTTCCTGACTCTTACAGCTTTAAATAACATTTAATTCTTTATTATCCCTTTTTTGTCCACTATCTGCCATTCATTTAAATAAATATGTTAGGTAGATTACTGTTTCACTCTACCCTGCTTGTCTTCAATATGTCCTGTAAGTGTTAAATTCTCCATTATATAGAATGCAATCTTGGACATTATTACAAATTGGGACACATAATATCCCAGTTTGTAATAAAGTCCAAGATTGCATTCTATGTAACTGGATGGTAATATGTGATTTTCCATAGTATTCAAGAACTTCGCACAAATAATCTAATACATCTAAGATCCTAGTAATTAACTGATATAAATATTTACGAGAATTTTGAAATCATTTGTATTTCAAACCTGTTTTTCAGTAAGTGAAGAAAACTGATTATTCAAAACTTTAAAATTTCTTATTTAAGGATGTAAAATATTTTAACCTACAATTGTAAATTGTGTATTTGTTTGAATTATTTTTCATTTATTTAAAATTGTAATGAATTTTTTTCTTCTTACAACACTTCTTTATATGTATGCTTGTATAGAATGATTATACAAGCATTGTAATTTATTAGATACAATTTTCAGGCCACAATAATTTGGATTTTGTATACGGAGATCATGCCAATCTTAATTTAAGTAAAGATTGGCATGTCATGAAGTCAAGCTCATTGCTGTTTTTTAAACAATTGATATGCATATACCATATTCTTTTAAATATGAGACACATTGATGTATAAGATGCATCCCTATTTTGAAGACATGTTTGCCGAGTATCCAATGAAAATTGAAATATTGATTAGACGATTACCTACGTTAACTGCATTAAGTACTCTGGTGATCTGCATTTCACATTTGAAATCCATACTATTGTTATAAATAACACATTCAAGGGAATTAAACTATACATTTATATATCTATATATATATATATATATATATATATATATATAATTTGGTGTATAGGATGCAAGCAGATTTTGACATTAAACTTTAAGGTAAAAAGTGCATCTTATAGACCAAAAAATATAGTAATTACAATGTATCCATGATAGAAATGATCTTGAAAAAAAAACAAATAAATCTGGAATGAAAGAATATGCCTTATTGGTAAATCATGAGACTGGGGTTCCTGTGGCAGATAAATGGGCCTTATTTGCTATCAGTAGTATAAACAAATCTACTTCCTACAAACTCCACATTTAAACAAGATGTAAATTTATTGATAAAAATGTATATACAAAATGTGTGCATGTGCAACCTTGGAATATGAACCGTTATGAACTATAATACCTTGACAGCAGATTGATTGTTAGGATTGTAAAGGATAGGATTTTATTCATTTACTGTGAATAAAGTCTTCCAATGGAAATTTCCAAAATATAATTCTTCATTTTTTTTTTATCATTCATCTAGTTTTCATTTTTTTCTTTTGTCTTTATTACTTTTATTAGAAAATTTTCTTAAAACCATTTAGTGATTAAATAAGCATAGCAACTATCTTATATGATTCATAATTTAGAATGAAAATGTAAATTGAAAAATACTATTTGTATATAATACATTTTATTTTATGTCTAACTTTTGCCAATGTATGCATGCATATATCATCCTGTCTGGTACTTAAGGTTATTGCATATTTCTTCCTTTATTCCTTTTTACCATCACAAAGATTTTCATCTAAACACTGCATTTATATATTTATGAAATCTGCAATAACCACAAATATCTAAATAACTGTATAAAACATCAACAGTATTAAGTTTTCACTATCAAATAAGTTTTGAAATTTTAGTGTTTTAATATGAGATTTGAATCTATGCTTAAGAAATGTCTTTCACTTGTAGGTATTAGTAGTAGTAGTAGTATTATTAGTATTATTATTAGTATTATTATTAGTATTATTATTAGTAGTAGTATTATTAGTATTATTATTAGTAGTATTAGTAGTATTAGTAGTATTATTATTAGTAGTATTAGTATTATTATTAGTAGTATTAGTATTAGCATTAGTATTATTAGTAGTGGTACTAGTAGAGTAGTAGTACTACTACTAGTATGAATATAATAATAATATATCAGTAAAAGATTTCAAATAATGTTACAATAGAATTTTTTATTAGAATTTATTTTACAAATCCTCCTATATATAGAAAATTTTAACAAGAAAATGATGGAGCAGATTTTATTTTTCAGGACCCAGAAAATTAAGTATGGAATGTGCACATGGCCTTTTGTTTGTTTGTGTGTGTGTATATATATATATATATATGTGTGTGTGTGTGGTGGAAACAAATATTCATACACATAAAAACTTTTAATTTATTCTATCTCCAGCTAATGAATAAATATACTTTTCATATAATTAAATGTATACAGATGCATAATAATTAAACATGCAGAGAAAACAAAAAATTTTGATTTAATAGAAATAAATTCAATTTATCCATTTTAATGAGTGACGAAAGTATTCATACAATGTAAATTTTAGATTTTAAAACTTTTAAATTGCTTTAATACTCTATATTATTCAAGTGGAATATTCTAGAATGTTCCAATAATTTTATCTGTATTTACTTTTAGCCTAAAAAATACAAACAGCATTCTGCAATTGATATTCTTGCAGGAAGTTTATCATCATGGGAGGTAAAGAAATTAACAAATTTGTAAAAAGAACTGATTATTAAGATCTGAAAAGAAGGTAAATTTATAAGAAAATCACAATCTGAATATTCCATTTATTACCATTAGTAAGTTTAAAAAACTCAAAACTGTTGAAAACCAAAGAACAGGTGCTTCATGGAAGATTTCTTCAAGATCTTTGAGGAAATTAATGCGTCAAATTAAACAAAATTTAATGGTTACTCGTCAAGAGTTGCAGGATGATTTGCTTTCATCAGGAATCTGTGTCACTAAACGGACAACAAACAACGAAATTCATAGGAACAATCTAAAGTAATGCTCCCCTCAGGAAACTCCACTGCTATTGAAAAGACACAGAGATGCCAGGTTGAAATTCATTTGTGAACATAAGGATAAGGAAAAATCATATTGGGAAAGAGTATTATGGACAGACGAAGCCAAAATTCAGTTGTTTTGACATAATTCTAGAAATCGTATATGGAGGGAAGATGGCGATGACTTCCAACAAAAGAACACAGTTCCAACAATTAAATTTGGTGGTGGCAACATCATTTTTTGGGGATGTTTTTTCTGCAAAAGGTACTGGCAACATAGTAATAGATGGTAAAATGAATGCTGCAGCATATCAAAATATTTTAGAAGCAAATTTAATGATTTCATTTGAAAATCTTGAACTTCCTCCTGATTGGATCTTCTAACAAGATAATGATCCTAAGCACACTGCAAAATCTACAAAGAAATAGCCTGCTGAAAATAATGTAAATATCCTGAAATGGTTAAGTCAGTCCCCAGATTTAAACTTGATTTATGAAGAAGAATGGAACAAAATACTAACTAAAATTTGCAAATCATTAATTGAGAACTACAGAAAGAGGTTGGTTGCTGTAGAAGTGAATAATGGCTATTCTACAAAGTATTAAATGAAGATTATTTGTTCTTTTTTGTAATGTAAAAATACTTTTTTCACCCATTAAAATGGATAAATGCGATTTGATTCTATTAAATCAAATTTCTTTTTGTTTTCTCTGCATATTTAGTTATACATCTGTGTACAGTTAATTATATGAAAAATGTTTATTCATTAGTTGGAAATACAATAAATTAAAAATTTGTATGTGTACAAATATTTTTTCCCTACCACTATATATATATATATATATATATATATATATATATATATATATATATATATGTAAATATCCAAGAGTCTGATTAGCAAAGTTTTAAAACAGTAATTTGACTTTATCTAGCAACTTTCTCAGTAGCTAAATGGTATAGCACATTAGGCCAAATGATGGTTCTGTGTAGGATATGGGTTTGATTATTGTCAGAAGATACAAAATTTCTCAGATTCAGGCTGGTAAGTGTAACTAATACTGTTTATTATAAACAGAGCATTTACTTAAATAATTGTATCTATAAAAATAACCTATAAACAGAAAATATATTAAAATAATTGTCGGACTTAGTCCATTTATAATCTCAGTTTATTCATTCATGCATTGAATATTACTGCTATGTATCTAAATATTCTGGAGAGGATTGAAAGAAGAATCTGCAATGTTATCAGTTCTAGCCTGGCATCTCAGCTTCAGTCAGTTTCCCACTGCTGTAATGTCACTTTCCTGTGCTTTTGCTGTAAATATTTTCATAGTAATTGTTTCGATAAGCTTTCCTCTTTCGTACCTCAACTTCACGAATAAGTGCATTACTAAATTGGCAGCTGGTCTCATCATTTTACTGTTGAAATTTTTAGATGTAACTATAAGCTCTATGTTCATAGTTTCTTGTCTCACACTTCTCACTTATAGAATTCTCTTCTGGCTTTTTACCTTTCTGTAAACTATGATCTTCAAAAATTTAAATGCAATGTCAGTTGTCATTGTCTGTCTCTTTGAATCCTGTTCTTTTACTGTCTTCTTTCTGCAATAACGTTTTCTCATTTTCTTTCACTCTCAGTAATTCCTTGTGTCCTAGTGGCTTTATCCCCTTGTTTAGCCTGAAATGATTAAAAAAAAAAAAAGTATTGCTCTGAAAATAACACAAAGTGAGCATATGTCTTTGGCAAAAATGATGCTACTTGACTGGCTTTAATTTGTAAAAATATTTTATACAAAAGTTTTTTTTTTTTTATTATTTCATATAGATATAGGTATTTAGTTTGATTTCAAAGTCAAATAGATTAGGAGAGAAGATAACACTGTACCAGTCCTTCCAAAAAAGATATAAATCTGAATTTGAAATAATTGATATATACTTGCTATAAACAATATATAACTACAAACAGTTTTGTTTTTCTATAATGAGACCATTGCATAAAACAAGTAATTGTTATTGAAAAAGATCAGCAAGATAAAAAAAAAAATTAATATTTTTCAAAAACTTTTATAACATTTTTGAAAATTTAATATGGTATTTTTTCATCAAGATCATAAATTGGTAAATGTATCCATATTTAAAACCATAGTGACTGTTCTATTTTTTATTATGTACTAGTAAAATATCTGAATTTTTGGTTCTTTTTCCAAATTACAAGTGGCATATCTCATGGATGAGTGAGTTGAGTCAGGTGTTAGTGTTTGAGCTCCAGTAAAAAAAACAATATTTTACCTACTGAGTCTTAAGTCACTGAAGCCCTCTTCATTTAGGAGATTGCTATAATCCAATGTTGCTAACCCTCATCTAGATACTTTTAGCTCCCAATGAGATTAGAATGTGAAATATGCATATGTAGATAAGGACAAGAATTGCCTACTCCTCATAACCAGTAACATGAAGGCATCATCCCCTTTGTGCAATTGAGAAGATCAGAATCCTGAGGACCAGGTAGATCTTGAATTTTTCTGCAATGCTATCTGAAGACAGGAATACAGTGCTATGTGCAGTTTAGAGATGAGAACACAACAGAGTAGGAGAAACATAGACTACACTCTGATCGTAGCCTAATAATTGGAGAGCTTTCCTTTTTCATTTTGCCTTTTTTAGATTAATCATAGTAAATACCTATTCCTAAATTTAAAAAAAATAAATAAATGTAATTCCATTATTTGGAGAATAATTGATAGATAAGTAAACAATTGAAATTCACTCTACTGACCAACTTTATTAACACTGGCATTTTCTCTACTAGTTCCTGTTTATCTTTGTGTCAACCAGTTTACATGAACCATATTATCTGCAGTGACCTTTTCTTTTCTTTTTTTTTTTTTTTTTTTTTCTTGGATCATCAACCTTCCCCGGCATCAATTTTCTGAGAATCCTGTCTTTAGTTTCTCTTCTTGCAGTGATCATTGGTTCTGGCAGTTTCTGTTTGCCAATCTTTTCTTACTTCACCTTCTCTCAGATTGATCCATATCAGTTTGCTGAAGACATGTCAGCTGGTAGAAATTTGGCACTGGGGAGATGTGCTTGCTGTTCTCTGTCCGCCTCTTCATCTGCTTATCAGTTTGTTCACCTGTCTATCTAAATCTATCATGATTAATATAAATCTTTGGCGGAAATCAACACATTGACTTCTGACATCTCATCATTCACTTGCTGCCTCTCCTTTACATACAGGGATAAAAGCAGACAACCTAACTTTTTCCTACTGCTATTGATCTGATATCAATAAGTTAATGTATTGATTACTTTTCATTTCCTTTGTTCTTTTTGATATTTGGAACTGATAACCAGAGAGTTGGTTTTGTTTTAGAGGACAGTCTTCCTAGTAGATATAACAATGTGCTACATTCTGATTTTCTTAATGAAATCAAAAGAAAGATTATGAAACCTGCATTGCCAGACTGGATTAATTTTGAAAGTACTACTAAATATTGAACTTTATTACTTACAGCTATTGGAGTTACTTTTTAAAATAAGGTGGGCTAACTTAGCAACAAATAAGAAAGTCTATTCAAACTTTAGTAGCACTGGGCTTTTAGATGTTACCCAGTTCATTACTTGTTGCTCAATCTGATCTCACTAAATGACTATACAAAGAATTCCGTGATTATATAAATCTATTATGAAGTCTTAATTGAGAGTGGGATGAAACATACTACTTAATTAAAAATAAAAATTAAAAACAATAAAGTCAAGAGATATTTTCATTTGAACCAATTTCCAGACATTTAAAAAGAAAAAACCAAAAAAAATGTTTTTAATAACTTTTTTTTCTCTAAACTATTTTATAACAGTCAATAGAAAATGACTGGACAGTTATAAACACATGCATATCACTCACACACACACACACACTTCTGGGTATGACAATAAACTACATCCAGCAGCAAGGCTTCTGATTGGGGGATTGGAGGTTTTGAGGAGCATCAAACCACCTGTTAATTGCTGTTGTTGCCATATCCAGCCTGACCGGGGGTGTCAACACCTGTTAGGGCCTCAGCTATAGGCAAATAGTAAACCCCTAAACAAGAAGAAAACACTATAAAAGTATAAGAATACATTTTCATAGCAAAAATTACCAGCAATACTTATTTATAGTAAAATTATCAAATGACTTCAAAGCTCTCAAGAAAAGTAAATATCAGTATTAGATATGCTGTTAAACAAAACAATCATGAACACACACACACAATCACATTTAAAAATTATAACTTGATGAAATGTTGTTAAACATAAAATAGGAATTCTGCTGTTATAAGACTGTCTTTGTCATTGACTTCTTAGAGTTTCCTATTAATTTTTGAAATGAGTATATTCAATTTTGTTTAATAATATAATGAAAATGCTAAATTTCATAACTTTAGACAATACAATTCTGCTAACATGTTTGGAACGTGTCAAGATAATAAAATACCCTATGTTTGGAATGGAACTTTCATTCATACTAACCAATGTGATCTTTTTTTTTTTCTCTTTTTTTTTTTTTTTTTTTTTTTTTTGTACTTCAAAAACTTGGAAAAGCTTAATTGTTCAGTTTATATGTTCTAATATCTGATTATTAGATTGTTCATTAGTATATTGTACAATAAAAGTGAAGTATTATAATTGATTTTGTTTGAATGTTTGGAACATGATGTATGAAGAATTCCCTTTAGGTTACCAAGATTCATAAACACCTGATTATGGGTGGATGGTACAACGGCTGAAATGTTGTGAGAACAACAAGAAAGATGAAGACAGTAGTCTAAATGTAAATAGTGTAAATAATGATAACTCAGAAATTCAGACTGAAAACTTATGAAGAGTTTAATGAATCTTGATGTAATTTAACAGATGAGTCCAGTAAAGATTATCTTCTGCATGCTGTCCTTAATTTTCTTATTGCTGGAGTTTGTATTTACAATGGATGATTCAGATTTGTTTGTCTTTCTTTCTCTACTCTGCATTTAGAAAATTAAAACTTAATGAAACATTGTAGCAATATGAGAAACTGACATTTTATGATAGCAATTTCTGACATTAGACCAATTCATTAGTGTTAGGACAATTAATTCTCACTGGGTCCATTAATAATGTAGTTTTGTAACACTATACTGTAGATAGGCTCTTTGTTCTGGTTGCTATATATAGTACTATGGCTGGAAACATTGGCTAATTGTCCTGGTCACTGGTTTGGCAATGTCCTGGACAAGCAGACATGCTTGTCCATATTGTGTTTAGATAAGATCTGAAGAAGTTCCCATGTCAGTGTTGAAATCTCAAACCGGAGACATCCATGTGTCACACAATGTTAAAGTTGTCAGAATCCCAAGAGTGACTGAAAACAAAGAAAACTGGAAAACCATAACAAGATTTCAGCAAAACGGATTATTTTAACTGTTGATTATATAGATGTTTTAAATGAGTGTCTTCCATTTCCCAATTCTAATGCTTGACACACAAATATCTGTTAGAGCTGCTCAGCAACCTTGACATATTCAGGAAGGATATTAGAATAATCAAGAATCTATACTGGCAGCAAACAACCTGCATATGGAAAGAAAATGAGTTCAGCAAAAATACAAAAATAGAAAGGGATGTAAGACAAGGATGTGTCTTCTCACCAGATTTATTCAATTTATACAGTGAAGCAATTCTGAAAGAATTACAAGTTCTACTAAGATTCATTATTGGTGGCTACAATGTTAACAACATAATGAAACACTGTTGATAGCAGACACAGAAAGGAAACTACAAAAGCTCTTACAGAAGGTAGTGAAGGAAAGTGAGAAGAAAGGACTAAGTATAAACTACAAGATAGAATGCATGGTCATCAGCAAAAAAAGGATGAGCCCAAGATGCAAATTACAAATCTGGAAAACTAAAATCAAACAAGTACAAAAATTTAAATATCTAGGAATCGTTCTAACAGAGGACAGAAAGTGCAACGTAAAGATCTGAAGACATATTGGGATGGCCAAACATGCATTCCAAAAGTTAAGCAAAATATTACGAAACAAATTTTGTGTAAAAACAAAGAAAAAAGTACTGAACTGTTATATGCTATCTGCCTTCCTGTATGGTAGTGAATGCTGGACAATCTCCTCAAAAATGAAGAGACTTGAAGCAACAGAAATGTGGTTTTACAGAAAGATGCTGAGGATACCATGAGCTGAATATGTGAGTAACAACAAGGTTTTTGAAAAAATGAAAACAAAAAGGAAATTTATACTTAACATCAGGAAGAGGCAGTTGAAATCTTTGGAGCATGTAATGAGGAAGGAGGGCTTGGAAAATCTGATACTCACAGGAAAGATTGAGAGAATAAGGGACAGTGGAAAGCAGTGTATAACATACTTGGTGAGCTTGAGTAAATGGATGGTAGAACAGGTTTTGGAAGAAATAGCAAAAAGACAAAACTTAAGATCTACAAGGGACAGGATGATGTGGATAGTCATGATTGCCTACACCCTAAAGGGACATAACATATAAAAGAAGGATGCTTGACAGTGGTATGCCCTAACCTGAACTTTGAGTTGTGCTTTCTCAACTTTAAAGATGATAGGACAACAGTCTTCTTATGCATCTGATTACTCTCACATTTCAAATGCTAGAGTTGTATTCATGTGGTCTATTTGCTGCTACAATCTATTGTTTCTATGTCTATCTCTGGTAGCGTCTGAGGAGCAACATAAAGTGTGCCTTGCATTTTATATATATATATGACGGTGCGGGTTCAGTTTGCTAACTTATCATCAGTAATGTACTGGTATGATTTGTTCAATGATTTACCCTCTCTAAGTATTTCTTTTGTTCCAGAAAACACATGGCCAAACTAGCCATTTGTCAGTTTCGATAACCTATTTCCTGAAAACTATTCTTTCTATAAGATCACTGGTGAATATCCTTTTATGTAAACAAACAATTGGGCAGCTTTGGGAAAGATTTTTGAAAAGCTTTTTCTCTGAAATTATTCTGTCTAAGAAACCACATCAATCTAATATAAATATTTTAATGTAAACCAATTAATCTCAAGGATTTTGGAGATAATTTTTGATTTCAACCAAGGAAGTAATTTCTTATCATTTTTGCTTGACTTGGAAAGTGTAGAGAGTGGGTACCAGACTGTACTCAATTTTACTAAGTTACCTTTAAGCTAATATTTAGGTTTGATTCCTTATTAACTCCTCAACCTATCTAATTTCTTGAAGCTAATTAACTTTCTTAATTAGTTCTTTTTTTTTCCACATTTGATTCCAATAATCATTAAATGTAATATACCTGTCTCTTATGCTTTCTCTAAGTTCTGTATCATAAAATCAGGTTTTTCTAATTCTGCTTGACAACTGCTGTCAGGCCTATTTGGGGCACTACTCACCTGGTACAATCTCCTAAAAGTAAGGTTGGGGGAACATAAAAAAAGCTGTTGGTTGAGGAGAGATGTTGAAATCAGGACTGACTGATCATATATAGAAAAAAAAGTGTGGTCATCAACATCATGATAATAGACAGAGAATAACAAAGGAAGATAAGAAATCTGAAAGAGTCTGTCTATATTTCTGAGATGAGGTATTATGTACATTATTCAGACTATTGTCCTCATCTTTGTCGCCATATTTATCACAATGTTTTGGCCGTGGTACGCTCCGGCCTTCTTCAGGTGGCTGGAATGTTGAACTGAACCCTTTATTTCGCTCACTGGGGTAGACTGTTTTAGTTCCACGTGCCATGTTTGATGGATGTCAGTTATCTCCTGTTAATTTCCCTCTGAAAGTTCTTGACTGCCTTAACTGGGTATTGAACTCACACTCTTTGGGTCCTGTCACTGGATCTAACCAACGCCTTTATCCACTGTGCCATGTGTCCTTGACAGGAGATAATTGATAACTGACATCCATCAAACGTGGCACGTGGAACTAGAACATTCTACCCCAGTGAGCGAAATAAAGGATTCAGTTCGACATTCCAACCACCTGTAGAAGGCCTGAGCATACAACAGCCGAAATGTTGTGATAAATATGGCGACAGGGATGAGGACAATAGTCCGAATAATGTAAATAAATCTGAAAGAATTGGCACAAATGTTAGATACTGGCAACTTCCTCAGTAGACCTGGCATAAAGAACAATACTATCTGGGAACCTCTGATTAAGAAAGAAAGGAAGGACTAAAAATTCCACTGAATCAGGATATTCATACAGTCCCATCACTTGAGTGCAGACATTAGGTTCAAGGCTCCAGAATTTCACTATTAGATTGGACTCGTGGATTAAAGTGTTAGTTAAAACATAGCTGGTTCTCTAGCAGTTGTGAGTTCAATCTCTGTGTCTGGTAGTGCTGAAAAGTCATATACTCTTGCTCAACAGAACAATAGGACATGACACCAAGATGGATATGGCTAGTGACTAATAACCAATATGAATAGAGGATAATTAGGCATAGAAAGAATAATCTGTCACTGTGGATTGAATAAAGGGCTTGGTTTGAAATTCTGAGAAGGTCACAAGGTTGGTGGGTACAACAACTAAAGTTAGCATGCTGATTTGAATAGCAAAGCAGATAATCATTCCTCATTTCAAAAATCCCAACAAAAACTAAACTCTAGTTTTAAACTTTTTATCCTATTTCTCAGTAAATATCTGCAGACTCCAAATAGAATAGCAAATGAAAGGCTGTTTGTAACAGGAATTATTCTCGGAGATTAACCGTATTTTTGGAAAAACTGATGCTTTAAGCCTATTTTGTTTACCACTTAGCTTGAATTTTTTCTTTTTTTTTTTATCTGGCTTAAGTTCTTAGCAGTTTTGTCTACATTTTGAGTGTATCTTTCTTTTTTTGGTTGTTATTGTGGTATTACAAAATGTCAATTTTTTAATATTTACTGCTTGATTTGATTGTGTTAATAGTGACATATAAAAGCTTAAAAAATAAATTTTTATAAAATTATTACCAAAGGTTTTTTTTTATAATATTCAAAATTCTTAGATGAAGCATTGTCAATTATTATTATTTTAGTATTTTTTTTTTCATCTTAATTTCAGCTGCTTTTTATCACAACTCCCAAATTGCCATTCTCCAGTCATTAGTAATAATCAGTAGTGATTGGAAATAAAGAATAAGTCTTTATCAAATTTGTATTCCTTATCCTCAAGAGTCTGCCTTACTGGTTAGACTATAACTTTCCAAACTGATATGTTGTGCCAGTTTAGTTTAATTACCTGTTCTTTCTGTAATTATTAAATAATTTTTCTATTGATTTTTTTTGTATACACTTTGAATAATACAGATTTATAGCTTTGTTTCCTTAAATGCTTAATTTGAAATTCTAATTAGGAAGAAAGTATCAGCAAGAAGAGTAGCTTTGTTATTCTTTCTGAGATTTAGTCAAACCAAAATACACATTTAGCTTGGATAATAAAATTTAAGTAATATTTTGCCAAAAAAGAAAAAAAAATCTAAAAGTGTGTCACTGATCTAAAAATTTTAGGGATCTCTGTATTGGTTTATGAAAGTTAATTGTTATAGGTTGCCATTTTCCTTATTCATATGAACTAGTCATATTAGTTGTAATATTCAAATTTCTCAGTGTCTTATCAGTTATTAATTTTTGCCAAGTATTTCTTTAATTTCAATAAAAAGTAGGTGAAATTAAAAAGGATTTCTCAAGCAATTTAACCAAATTATAACTATATAGGTTTGATTAAATTCAAATAATAGCAAGGCTACTCTTCTTGCTCATATTTCCTCTCTGATTAGATTTTTATATTAACCATTTGAGGTGACTCATTTACATATGAAGTCACAAAGATTATAAGTAACTACGACTATTATCCATGAGGCAGCTGAGTGCATACTACTTCCTGTGAGTCGGTAACACTACACTACAATGGTGTTGCCAGTATCTAAAGAACCAAACAAAATTATGAATATGCACAAGCGTGGCTTAGGATACTAGCAGCTGAAGCTATTAGGTTGGTGCAAAAATAATGTCGTTTTCTCACATAGTAACCTATGTGAGAAAACGACATTATTTTTGCGCCAACCTAATAGAATGAAAAATGTTAAAGAACTTAAAATCAGTTGGAGAAAACCAAATAACTGATCTTTTGTTGGCCACTGCTGGTTGTGAGGCCATTATAAAATTATCAGTAATTGCACACTCAAGACAGTTGGAGGAAATGATGTTTGACAATATGAGTCAACTAATAGTGAAAAACATAACACTCAAGAAAAAAACTAGTGAATGCAAAGAGAGCTAAGTTATTGTTCTTCATTTAAAACAGGCTGCTAAATATTGTAAGCAAGAATTTAAATTGAGAATTTAATGTAGCTAAAAATGTACTATTGAAATAAGTTAAACATGTTGAAATAAAATGGTAACTCTTCATTTGAAGCTATGTAAGACCATATGAAGCAAATATGATTTGAAATGTTAATTTTCATTTTTATATTTATCCTTACTTTATAATTTTTTTTTAATTCCAAGCAATGCAGAAAAGTCACTAAGGCACAAGAGGATGTGAAAGAATTAGAAAACAAAAACTTTAAGGAGCAAGGTCAATAGAAGAGTAACCAGGAAGACAATAGCTAATGATTGATATTGTGTTAAATTTTTGAGAATCAAATTTGGCTGGAAAGCATTTAGCCAGAATGGAGTTCCACAAGTGAGAAGTGCAAAAAAAGAAATTTTTAGCATAGAACTTATGGTTACATCTAACCAATTCAACTGTAAATTTTTGAGATGTTATTGCCAATCTAGTACTGTCCTTAAATTTATAAAATCTAGATACCATAGTGAAGAGCTTATCTGAACAATTACCATGAAAGTATTTATAGAAAAGACAAAGGGAAGCAACTTTATGGTGTGGGAAAGTAACTGTAACTGAGATGTCAATAATATAGCTGATTCTTCTTTGGATTTTATCAAGAATCTCTAAATATATTGCAGGAGCACCAAACCATATGTGGCAGCAATGTTCTAAGCATGGGTGAATGGTAGACTTATAGATATGTAAGATAGATTCTGGAAAGAAAAATTATCTAGCATGACACAATGAACCAACTTTCTTAGCTGCTAACCTAAGAATGGCTTCAATATAGTCTTTCCACTTCATGCCAGCTGAGAATGTTAACTTGAGAAAGCTTAACAAGTTATCCTACTGGAGGTTAGCATCAGACACACTGATGGAAGGCAGAGAAGGGTCTCTCAGATGATTAATAGAGAGCAGTTTTGTTTTAGAGGTTAAAATTAACAAATCATTCATTGCCACAGTTAACAACAAACTGTAGGTTGTTTTGTTTTTTTATTGTTTGTTTTTTTGTTTGTTTTTTTTTTATAGATTTGCCACCAATTTGACTTTATTGAACTGTTCAGATGAAAGCCATATTGCTTGTTTGAAAGAACACTCTTTGTCATTAGATGCTTAACTAATTGAACATTGATCAGAACCTCTAATCTTCTTTTATGTGCCATGTCCTTTAAAGGAAGTAGGAAATCATGGCCCTCCACATCTTCCTGTCCCTTGTAGCTCTTTGTCTTTTTATTTATCTCAAACCCTGTTCTACCATCCATTTGGTCAAGTTCATCAAGTATGTCCCTTTTTCTCTCGATTTGTCCTGTACGTATCAGGTTTTCCAAACCCTCTTTCCTCATTATGTGCTCCATACATTGCAACTGCTTCTTCCTGATGTTAAGTATAAGTTTTCTTTTTGTTTCCATTTTCTCCAAAAACTTGCTGTTGCTCACATGTTCAGTCCATGGTATGCTCAGCATCTTTCTGTAGAACCACATTTCTGTTTCTTCAAGTCTCTTCATCTTTGAGGAGATTGTCCAGCATTCACTGCCATACAGGAGAACAGATATCACGTAACAGTTCAGTACTCTTTTCTTTGTTTCTTTTTCAAAAAGAGGTAGAAGGCTAATAGGCTGATAGTTGGAAGGACCAAGTGGTCCACCTGAGTTCTTAAAGAATGGAATAACAGATGAGAATTTTCAACATGCAGGAATGCAAGAGGCAGCAAGACATTTATTATACAGTTTAAAGAGAACAGGAGCCAGTTCAGGAGCACATTTTATAAGGACTATTACCGGGATGCCATCAGGTTCACATGCTTTGTGGAAATCCAGATTAGAGAAACCATGGAAGGGGTTATATGCTAATCACTCAATAAAGATTCACTTCTAAATCTGAAGTTAGGCAAGAGTTCTCTAAATGAGTAGAGTTTAGAGGCAAATTGTTTGAAGAGAGAAGGAATAGAAAACTTACTCTTATTTAATACACTATTACAGAGATGCCAGTAACTGCAAGAGCCAAAGTTGTTAGTTACAATATGGTGCCTCATTCTCTCAGCAAATAGAGACTTGTCTCCTTCAAGGAGACATTTACATTTATTACATGCAGCCATGAATAGCCACCTGTTGTAATCGTAACTGGTATAGCCAGAAATAGTAATTCCTGTGGGTTATAGTGGCAGAACATGCTGGTGAAAACTGTAAAGAAGCTTGAGGTTTTTTTTGGTTATTCCAAGAAGGAATAATAGTGTCTCTGCCAGCTTTGACCCAAGAAGAAAGCCCACTGGAGCAATTCTCAATAAGAAGTTTAAAAATATCAGTTCAAGGGTCATCTCAAAGAAAGTGACAAAGTATGCTGGTAATGGAAATTTAAATACCATTGTTGAACCAGAATTGTTTAATTATCTGATCCTCATAAATATATTTCATCTTTTGTTGATAATGAATCACATCAAAAGAATTACCATAACAAAAACTAAAAATAATATATGGCATTTATTTGGCAATGTATGTGCTCCCACTTTGAGTTGATATTAATGTTTTGAGAATCGGATCTTTAACATTTTATTGCATTTGTTCAACCTTTGGTTAAAATTAACCTTTTTTTTTATTCATTGTTATCTATGATTTAACATGTAAAGCAAAGCATTTACATTCATTCCTTTTTTAATAAGACTTTGGAATGTTTATAAAAATGGAGATGAATCTGATGTGTACTAAATTGTGTCTGTGTGTTGTATTTTTTATTTTTTTTATTTTATTTTTATTTTATTTTTTGAGAGAAAGAGAAATATTGAATCAGGAAATACTTCAGAATTTCTGCAGTAATTGAGGAGAAACTAAGAGAAAATTGCATGTCAATGAATCTGTGTTTGGACATTGTCAGCTTAAGAAGTCAATTTCATTTGGAGACATATTTTTTTTTAAATTTGCTAATGTAGAACAGATTCCACAAGTCTGGACATGACAAAATGCATTTATGTAGTGAGTGGAAGCAGAGAAACAAACAAAAACTTCTTTTCTTGCAAGAAGTGTTTAAAAATGGTGGGTGGGGGTATGTGTATGATCAGAATATTTTATCAGTATAATTTTTCTCTTAATCAGACATTAATCTTTTAAGTTTTTGCTCATCAGAAAGCAAATAGTGATTAGAATGTCACAAGACTTGTTTGATTTTGTTGTTGGCTTTTGAAATTGTATCCAATTTAACATGCCAAGTGTTTTCATTTTTCTTTTTCTTTTCTCTTTGTTAACATCACCAATTTTCTCAAATGATGAAAAGGAATTATTTTTTTCTACAAGGAAATGTTTTACAAACTAATGAAAGTAGTTGTTTTTTTAATTTCACAAAAAGCCTTTATTTGATCAGTTTTATTACCAATGATCAAATATCTGTCTCCTTAATAATTATCATGCGTGGTAGAAGCCATTTTTAAATCTTTTTATTTTTTAAATGTTAAGACTGACCAATTGAACAGAATTTGTTAGAAATTGTAGGAATTTTATTTTATTTACTGGTTTATTTACTGCTTATCTAAGACTAAAATAGCATTTTATAGGTTAATATAGTGTCTAAAATAGACCATGAAATTAAATTGTCTATGAGGTCATAATTTAATTGGATATAGTTAAGCCAAAAATTACACATCCACTCAACTCCTCCTGAGTTATCAGACTTGATTTTTCTTTAATTTTAATATTAATGAAACCACTTTTTACATACTTGTTCTGACATAAATGTTATATTTAGTGTCCTATAAGAGTTTTATTAGGTCTAGAACACAAAGCTCTGAAACTAGTAGGAAATCTTAACCACAAAGCAGGCTATATAATATATACATACTAGTAGGAATACCCTAAAAGAAAAGTAACTAAGAAAAGTAACTTCAAATACAACACAAGAAAAATATATTCTGCCATATATTTTTCTTACACAGAATAATAAATAAAAAACTGATTATTTTTAGTATTTACACATGAAACAGTTGCCATTATTGAATAACAATATTCTTGTGCACAAAATAAAACAAATACTGTCTCTTAATTTGACAGGGCTTCTGGACATACAATATGAGTGCTTTTCCCATTGAGTACCAGTATGAAAAGTTTGTTTGGAGATCCAACCCTAGAATCAACAGAATAGAAAGATCAGTAACACTGAGAGGTTATTTTGTACTTTATTGCTGGTCATGGCAAAACTGAGTGTCACTGAATTCAAACAACAAGTCTGGGAATGAACAAGTCTATCTTGGTTTGGTTAGTTGGATTGATGACCTGTGTGAAAAGCTTCTTGACAGCTAAGGTGCATTCAATTATACAACATTAATGGTTTGAGAATTCTGAGGTGCATGATGAGTATCCCAACTTTTTATTTAAAGCCTGTGAAAAAAAAAAACAAAAAAAAACAAAAACAGGCAGCTCAAAAGAGTTGAGGAAGTCAGTAATGTTTCAAGTAGAATGAAGTACTCAAAACTTTATCAGTTGAATTGTACAGCTGAAATTGTATAAATCTTTTTGTGCAGCTTTGCGTTTATTTTTACACTTGCATCAATTTTTGGAACAAGAAGGTCTCTTTGCCAAACTACTGGTAATTTTTGTATTTTGGGGACATTTTATACTTTTAAAATAGTGAAAAAAAAAATCAAGTTAAACATTTTAGGATTTTTGTCTGAAAGTATTTTTCAGGGTTTTACAATGTTTTACAAACAGTACAGATTTTTTTTTTAAAAAATTAGCCCTATAAATTCCTTTGTTTGGAAAAAAAAAAAAGAAAATGTTATTTTAATCTAAAAATGACCTCAGATGATCTCCTTACTATCTTATTTTTACTGTCCAAATTATTAGGTTGGTGCAATAATATCGTTTTTTGACGTTAAAAAATACGTCAAAAAACAATATTATTTTTGCACCAACCTAATACTTTCCCATAATTAATTTATCTCATAATGTAATTATATGGCTATAATACATGTCCTAAAAGTGGCAAAGTAATTATACCCCCATTAACCTCAGAAGTCAAATTGAATTTTATCTCCTCTAACATTTGTGAGGTCAAAAACTTTTTTTTAGCAAACTCAGTATTTCCCTCTATTTTACTAGAAATATCATGCTATGACCTTTTAATGACATTTGGTGACCTCATATGACCTCCAAGGTCAACCTCACATAACCTCTGTTATTACTTGATATTGAAGTTATTTATATAAAAAAGCTAGGTCTATGGGACATTGTTTGGCTGTGATGTCTGGACATATAGGCACACACAGACTTCATAGATATTGGCAGTCAGTATATTTTTTCAGATGAAGTTGACCAGTCCCCTTCTAAGTGGATGAGTTTTTTTTTTGTGACTGATTAAACCAATGTGGGATTATTACACTTTTCTCCAAGTGGGGCATCTGAAAAGACCTTGATTACAGTAAGGGAAAAATTATGCATATGATATCTTTGATAGCATTCCTCTACCTGCAATATATATATATATATATATATATATATACTAGCAGCATGGCTCAGCGTTGCCTGTGCTTGATTCAAAAATCGTACAACTCATACAGCAATCGCTATCACTTGACTTAAATTATTTTTACCCTTCCTTGCCTTTAAAGGAGTGCCCTTTGCTGTGCTGATGTTGCTACATGCCTTACTTCTTGCCTATCTCACACTGCGAATTTTTTCTAAGCTCTATACTAAACATTAAATCTTTTATGAAAAAAGAACTAAGCAAAATGAACACAAAAGGATCAGCTTTAAAAAAGGACTTGTAACTGGAAAAACCGAATGAAAAAAGAATGTTAACAAATACTTTTTCACACCCAACCCAGTTCTGTGGAATCAGAATCAACGTTGAGTTTAAGCAAGCTAATGAGCCAATTGGAGTAAAGTGCCATGCAGATTTAAATTTTTCCCACTTGTGACAAATCCAGCTACCGATTTTTTTTGCATGCTAGTTAACATTCATGTCAGTCAGCTGTTGGCTCTCACGCTGACCAATAGAATCTTCCTGCCTATTTGTGGCAGCTAGCTATAGGCTTCCATCTGGCCAGTACAAAATGGCCACAAACTACATGAAAACTGCAGTCGAAGCATGAAAAAATCGATTATTTCCACTATTAATAGGAGTTGTGAAATGCAAAGTCAGTCTTGGCCTTCCCACTAACTTGGAGCATGTGCATATAAATTTTGGTGCAAATCTGTCAAATTGTGGCCGTGCATTCATTACACACACACACACACACACACCCTGCCTTTTATAGATAGAGATATATATAGTCTTAAGGTGTGCTATATTTATGGGATAAAGTGCTCAATATCAGAGATAGAGCATGTGTAAATATAAAAGTGAACATTGAAGTCAACACTTAGAGGCAGTAGGCTGTTTCATGCTAGACAAAATATATATACACACACACACACACACACAGAGGAGCGCTTAGGCGAGTGGTTAGAACTTAAAATGTTTGCTTTCTGACAATGAGACCTGGGTTCAAATCTTACCAGGGTCATTTTGTTTGTCAAGTTGACTTCTTGTTGCTATCAACCTGGGGTGGTGATCTCCATGCCTGAAAACCACACCATGGGTTTACCCAACCCTTGTGAGCAAAATTAGGTAGACAGAACTGTTAGGAAGCTGTTGATGATTGTGCTAGCATGGTCACAAGTTCTTGTGACTGAGTTTGAGTGCACTTGTTCAAGGAAGTGATCCTGCTGGATTATGTGCACCTTCCAAGAAACTGCAACTAAGGTTTGCTCAGTATAGTTGCAGTATACACCACAGGTGTGCTCTGGATTGAGCCGCCATCAGTAATATGGTTTGTTTAGCTGCTCTGGCAGATGGGTTTGCTCAGAAAAAAAGTAACCCACCATTTTATTTATATATATTGTTACGAACTTGTAACATATAGGTGAATCACAGTGAACCATGGGTTTAAAAAAAAAAAAGGAAAACGTGGGATCTTTCCTCAGTCTTCACTCAGGGATGGAGATGACACAAGGGAGTCAGCAAAAAACAGACGTAAGACGATGGATTTCAAAATAAAACATTTATTTATAAATACAAAAACTGGTAAAGAAAGAAAAAAAAAATTCATTTAACAAAGGGGAAAGGGATCATGAAAGAACATATTTGCTCGCAAGTTGAAAGCATTGGATTTTATTTTTATATCTATTTTTCAACTAGAATTTGAATTTTTCTTTGAAGGGGACTTTTTAGCCATACACCTATATGGTTAATGAAATTGTATGTACATCACAATATATATATATATATATATATATATATGTGTGTGTAAAATTTCTGAGATTCAAATTTTTTGGCTGTGACGGGTACACACCTGGCCCAGGGTCGAATCCTTTGGTTACGGCGCCAACTGTGACGTCGCTCCTCCTGGTCGCTCCTCCTGGTTCCAAGCGTGCCGCTCCAACCTCTTGGTTAGATGAGAACCAGCCTCGCCTTTCCCAACCCGCTTCCAATACCTGGTTGCTAAAGCAACTGTACTGATCTCCGGTCTGTCTACCCACGCTGTGTTTAGATCTTAGACAGACGGGACCAGCAGGGATTGGGCCGTATGCAAGTTGAGTCCGACGGGGGTGGCAAAACACAAGTAAAAGAAAAAAAAACTCACGAGACAAAAAAAATTACTGATAAAAAAAGGGTGACAACCTTTTATATCTAATGTCCGTTACATAAAGAAAAATTGTTCTCATTCCCGACCTGCTCTGTGGACTATGGCACCAAGCTTCTATCATACAACTTAACGATTTCGAATTGTCTACTCTCTAGAATTGTGTATGTCGGAGTGTGGTTTAGTTCGACACTGGGGCTAATTTCTATCAATCATTCGCAGTTGATTCTTCTCTTCGACCTGAGTTGTATTTCTTCACTTCGATCTGGTTGGGTCGAATTCTGTTCTCGGCTGGGCTTGATTTTAACTTCTTCTTCTTCTTCCGTCCAGTAACTCTTTGGCCTTGTCTTCGACTTGGCTGCAACTTCTCCGTGGCTTTCGAGTAATCTTCTCCTTCGTCGACTTAGATAGAACTTCTCTTGTCTTTGACTTGGGCCGGAAGGATTTCTTGTTTTCGACTTGGGCTGGAAGGATTCCTTGTTTTCGACTTGGGCTGGAAGGATTTCTTGTTTTCGACTTGGGCTGGAAGGATTTCTTGCCGCAGCCCAGCCGCAACCCTCCGTCGTCCGAGGTGATCTCTTCTCGCTGCCGTCCGGGGCTGAACTCATTTTTTGTCGATTGGGGTCCTGCTTTTATTGACGCCGCAGCAAACCGGGGTGGGTCTGTCGGCGTCAGGGCTCTCTCGATAATCCCAAAAGTCGCATTAGTTCTGATTTCCCATTATCACTGTTGTTTTCACCCCTACTTCCTCACAGTGCCTCTGGGGGGAAGACGCATACCCATCTCTCCAGGTCTCTCGTATGTCAGGTGACCGTTTTCGACCAATGGTTCTTGATCGAGCATTCTCCCTCCTCTTTCCGCATATCACGTGACCGCTTTCGGCTAATGAGACTGTGGTGGGACGCCTCCCGTCTCCAATCGGGCGTGGCTTACATCGTTCTTGTTCTAAAAAAAACAAAATCTAATTTGGCCTTTTTCACACGTACGAAAAATGATAATCTTGGCTTTTTCTCACCTGGGTTCTGTCAAAACAGCCTGCCGTTAATTAGATGTGACTTCAGGAAAGAATATTGGCGCTATCTGTGAGCCGAGACAATCGTTTTCTTTCCTTCTTTGTTTTTGGTCAGACCTGATAGTCAAAAATCTTAATTATCTGAATTGAAAATGTCTCCACTTCATCATCGTGGGGTTCCAATTTTTAACAGGTCAGAATCTGTATACAGTTCCACCGGTCACCACCTCAACACAAAAAAAACACCTTTCCTCCGATTAAAATTTCGTTTCCATTGTTCTAAAAAATCTTTATTGTTTCAGCCAACCTTAACAACTTCCATCCTACGCGGACATGGAATTAGTTCAAGTGCTTGACCTGATAATTTTGACACTTGTTAGGTGCTGGTCGTACGTGTGTGTTTTCACTTACGACCTGGTTTCGTATTATGTTTCTGTCTTTCCTCTTCTTTTTGTTTTATTTTATTATCTCCAAACTCTATTTCTTCAACCAAATATAACAATTTCTATTTCCCTGGATTTCGGTCAGGTAATTTGACCTGATATATTTTGACACCTGTCTTGTCTTAGTTTTACTTATGACCGGGTTTTGTTTTATCTATTCCTCTCTCTCTTTCTTTTTATTATTTTTTTTTCTTCTTCTCTTTGGATCGCCTAAATACAGTTAGAGTATTATTCTCAAAACTCAATTATTCTTCGTTTCTAAATAACTAACAACTGGTTAATAAACCGAATAAAAATTAAATCATATTTCTATGAATATCTCTTTTTAGTCTTTCTAAAAATGCAGGGTGCCACATGGCCTCTTAGTAAAATATTTTGAAAATATGTTTAATCTGTCTGTAGGTGAATGAGGTTACTTTGCTATCTTTATGACTTAAGTCATGTACTACTTTCCTATTGCTTTTTTAAAGATTTAGACCAGGAGTGGCCAAACTGTGGCTCGTGAGCCATATGTAACTCTTTGACCTTTAATATGTGGCTCTTGGAAATATATTGGCTGAACTCCTTTTTTCATCACAGTCAATATAAAAGATAAATAAGAAAAATTTCAAGCTTCATAATTATTTACTGGGTATGAATTGAGACACCATTGGATTAAAATGTAAGTTTAATGTTTCTGTAACAAAAAATGTGTAAATTTTGTTCATGACTTGTGTTTCTCAAACATATTAACTTTATCATATGTGGCTTTTACATTAACAAATTTTCCCACCAGAACCTAATTATCTCAGTGTTGAGATAAAATGCAACCATAAGATGAAAGAAAACATCATCAAAAATGAATAACTAACTTCTTGATCCTGCAGTTTCATGTTATACAATCATAGAAACTTTCTATACATATATAAAGGGTAGTTGTGTGTGTGTCTGTTCAGCTAAAACTAAAAAACTTCAATAATTAATGACAAAATAAATATACATACAGACTCAGTATCACCCAACCCACCTTTTTGTAAAAAAATTATTGTATGATTTGTATTTGCAAAGATATTTTAAAATTAAAAATATGTAATACTTGCATTAGAATGCATTTTAAATTCTCAGAATTAAAAAGTAAAAATGAATGGGAATAATTATTATTCCTGTTTGTTTTTACTTTTTAATTCTGCTGATAATTTCAGAAAGCTATATATTAGGTTGGTGCAAAAATAATATCGTTTTTTGATGTAGTTTTTAACATCAAAAAACGATATTATTTTTGCACCAACCTAATATATTTTAAAAATTTCTATTCTCTTCAATTTATTTATTTATATCTATAGTAAATAAAAGTGTAATTATAAAAAAAAAAAATGAATATTAAAATAAATTTAAAAGAAGAAGAATATTAAATACAATTATTTGAAAAAAAAGTTTAATGTTTATTTATTCAAATATTCAAAACAAAAACTAAAAACACAACAGAATAAATTCTTGTAGATATTTTTTGGGAGAATTTTCAGTAGCTTTAAATATAATCAGATATTTCATGAACATATGTCATCTTTTTCAATATTTTTAATCAGGAAATTTTTAATAAAAAAATTTAATAACAGGTTTACTTTAAATACCCACATTTTGTTTTTATGTTTATGTTGTATGGATGGTAAGTAAATATTTAATTCATTATGTTTACATATAATTTTATTTTTACAATATGCTGATAATATATTCTGGGTGGGGCTTGAGCAGAGAGAAATATTAAAATCATAATTTATAATATTTGTATTAATTTGATACATAATATATTTATTTTATTAAACAGTGGGATGTCCATCTCTAATAATTATTTTCTGATTTAAATAAAATATTAAGATTTGTACGTTACTCAATTCCCTACAACTACTTGGCATGCTACTTTAAAAACTCATTCTGAAAAAAAGCAATATTCAGTCAGGTTTTGTTGAATTATTTTTTATTATTTTTTATTAATAAAACTTTTACTTTTATTTGAATTAATTTCTTAAAAAATATTTATGCTTTGGAAAATATTTATACCAGATTATAATTCTTTTAAAAAAAAAAATCTTTCCTGTTGAATTGTTTGAGTGAGACCACTTTGCTACATCTCTTTTACTATTTTATTGAAATTAATATTTTTTTAAGTTTAAATATTGAATTTTAAAAATGAATGCTAAAACAAACAAATTATTCTAAATATACACAATCTTTTTTAAACATATTGAGGCAGGGATCATGAAAATTTTACTAAAGTATTTAATTTTCAAAAATATTTATGCTTTCAAAAATAGTTATATTGTATATGATTTTTTTCTATTGTAGACAGTACATGAAAGACGGTTTACAACATATATTTTTAAATGAACAATATTTTTTCATGAAATCAGTCTCTGTCTTTACTTTTTTTTTTTACTTTAATGACAAAGAACTATTTAAGCATAAAATACCTTTTTTAAAAATCACTATGAAACCAAATAAATTATTTTAAATGAAGTAATTATTTCCTGATTTAAAGAAAAATAATTACTGCTGTTAATTTGATAAAATACGACACAGACAATATATTTACTTTAATAAATAGTGGAATGTCCATCCTATAATTATTTTATGTTTTTAAAAAGAAAAAAAGATTTGTATATAATTCCTTCCAAACACCTGTCATGATACTTCAGTCTCATTTGGAAAAAGGGAGACCTCCATGTCATATTCTTGACATGACATCAGATTGATTATCAAGACAATGAATATTATTAAGTTTCAACATAGCAATAGAACCCAAGATGAAGTTATTTCTTCCAAGAAAATCCAGGTAACCCTGCTAGTGTGATATAAAAAAAAAATTGTGTTCTTCAAGCACAATGTTTTAATTAGAATTATGACATAATTTCAAAGATGAAACCTAAGATGAGGTTATTTCTTCTGGGCAATGCTGGATATCCCTGCTAGTTTTAAAAGTTCAGAAAAGTAAAGAGACAAGAGAAAATGGTCTCAGAACAACAATGAGACAAACTTTTGACAAATATGCTTGTGTGTACCTATCCCTAGGTCTTTAACTTTAATAAATTTGATGACTTTCCCCTTTCGAAATTCACTTTGTGTCATCCTGTGATCTAATTTTATTTGATTTTTACTGTCATTGAATCAATTTAATCATTGGAATTAGCAAATTTGTGTTGCACAAAATACAAACTTGGTGAGATAACTGTCACATTGATATAATAACTGATATTTTAATTTTATTTAAACATCTGTGTATGTGTGTGTGTTTTGATTAGATGGTGTGAGGACTGTACTGTGACTCATTGTCACCAACCACCTGATCAAGTAAGGCAAGGTCACAAGTTGGGCTATTAAGCTAGACTGTATTGAGTGGTGAGTGAGTGGATGGAAAATTATGTCTGTTTGATTTTTTTTTTTTTTTTTTTTTTTTTGCAGGGAGGCTGAGTTAAGTGCCTCTTTTAAATTGGGTGCCAACTAATATCAGCCAAAGCTGGGAGGAACCTGTTTTTAAACACTTCAGGGTTAAATTAATTATAATTTTCTCCCTGGCCATTTCGATTGTAAAGAGTAAAAAGATAAAAGTTAATACAAAGTTGTGAGTCAGTCAGTTTAGGTCCCCAAATACATTGAGACTCTTACTCAAAAGTGTGATTGATTTTTCATGAGATCACTAAAAACATTGTATAGCTTTGCTCTGTCAGGCGTTTAAATCATTAGCAACTTATTTTACCCAAAAGAAGTTTATAGTACATTTTCATCTCTTTATGCAGAAACTGCCTAGAGAAGGTAAAGCAAGTTAGATTTATTGTTATGTTGCTACATTTAGATTAAACTTATATTCTCTGATTCCTCTTCAAGTGTATATTTAGAAAATAAGTTAATTAAAATGTTTACTGGAAATTTCAGTTGGCAAATTATTCTAGGTCAGTTTAAAAGATTTAAGGGATGTAATCCTTGTTTTAATTCCAGCTTTAGTTACTTTCTCTATGCCATAAATTTGCCTTTCTATAAATACTTTCATGGTGATTGTTCAGATGAGCTCTTCGCTATGGTACCAAGACTTTTTGAATTTAAGCACAGTACTAGACTGGCATTGATATTTCATCAATTTACAGTTGAGCTGGCTAGATGTAACTGTAAATTGTATGCTAACAGTTTCTTTTCTCGCACTTCTCATTTGTGGAACTTCCTTCTGGCTCCACGCTTTCCAACCAACTTTAATATGCAAAAGTTTAAATGCAATGTCAATTGCTATCTACTGTCCTGATTACTCTTTCCTCTTCCTGCTCATTATTAATGTTTCTGTTTCTAATTCTTCCACCCTCAGTAACTCCTTATGTCTTAGTGGCTTTACTGCCTTCCATGGTTGATACTGATTAAAAAAAAAAAAAAAAAGCTATGTACCTAATTGAAGTACAAAAGAGTTTTCTTTTAAATAAATGAATTATATTCTTTTTTGCAATTAACCAGCAAAGCATAAAATTTAGAGAATAAATAAGTTTCTGCCAGGTACATTGATTTTATTATTTTAGGCATTTGACAGGTGCTATACCAAATTGGAATTTGACTTGTCTTAGTTTTGAAGTAAAAAGTGTTCTTGATAATTTTGGGGAACTCATGCCTCTATATTACTGAAGGTTTTACAGAAAAAAATACCAAATTCTCATTATCAATAGAAGAATCAAATTGCTTCTAATTAATGATGTTGCAATGGTAGATTATCATTGCCTTTTGTCAGATGGTTTTCTCTTCAGCTTAAAAATATTCCTCTTGCTTTTATATTTAAACCCAAATTTTCTATTCTTTCTCCAAGTGAGTAGTAAGTAACCAGAGCTATCATCATGGTAGTAATGGCTTCAGTGGAAGCAACTGTAAGGAAATATTGGTCACTCAATTGCTTCTTTTTTTTTTTTTTTTTTTTTTTTTTAATTTCCTCTCCTCTTGTATCATCAAACTATAGCTTTTCTCTCTCTCCATAAGTTTTTTTCCCAATATATTATACAGGGTGCCCAGTAAACAAGCAGTAAATTCAGAAAGAAATTTATTTAGCTATCATGATTCATTCACAAACTGAACAATCATATCATCATAGATGTTCGAAATGTTTGCCTAAATGTTCAAAACAAAATTTTAAGCATGGTAACCAGGAGGCAGTAGCTTTATTCAAGGTCATGAATATTCATGAAATTCATTCAAGGTCATTCAAGGTCAATTATTCCTGAAAGATAAAACCGTGATAATAAATTTGCCACTTTTTTACTGAGCACCTGTTTATTTCTCTATGTGCCATGTCCTTACAGAATGTTATTAATCATGGCTCTCCACAACTTCTTGTCTTTTGTTGCTCTGTGTATATCTTGATCCTTTATGAATCCCATTTTAATCTTGCTCTACCAACCATTTACTAAAACTTATGAAGTATGTTATTTGCTATTCCCACCATTTCTCTTGCCTTCCATGTGTTCTATAAGTGTCAAATTCCCCAAGCTATTTATCCCTAAACTTTCTCCTTGTCTTTTGTATTGTTGGCAGCATTTTTTGTAGTTTCTATTCTCCTTAAAACTTCCTCATTTCATGCATGCTCTGTCTATGGTATTTTCAGTATTTGTTGGTAGGACCTCATCTCTTTTATTTAAAGATTTTTCTTTGTGATGAAATTGTCCAGTAATCTTGGCTATAAAGGTGATTAGACATTACATAGCAAACTAGTGCTCTTTTTTGTTGTTTCTAATGGCATTTCTCTTAATACTTGACTCTGTTTCTGAAAGGCATCTTTTACTATTCCCATGCATCTTTGGATTCTTGTACACACATTTTATCATCTATTACAATACTAACCAGTTAAATTTCCAAACTTAGTTGATTTTGACATCCCTCCTTGGATTGTCCCTTTTGCTAACAACTATACATTCAGTCTTCTTACTGTTAATGGTTAGTCATTTATTGTTTTCAATGACTACCTTGTTTAATAGTTCTTTCAGTTTCCCTTTGGAATCTGGCATCAGCACAATATTATCTGTGTAGCATATGTTATTACAGTTACATCTGATAAATCCTGCTAGGTCTTCTAGTCGTCTTAGAATCATCTCACTGTACAGATAACTCTGAAAAGACACATCTTTGTCATACATCTCTATTTTTGTCTATTCATATATTCTTTATTCAGATGCAAGCTGTTTATTTCTAGTAGAGTTTACAACTTATTTAAATATCTTCTACATATTCTGTTTTTTGGTTTTATCCTTTGAAATCACTTGTCTAAATGTTTGTGGCCAAATGTTGCTTCTGTATAGATTTACAGTATTTTCTCTTTATTTGTGGAGTGGATGGGCAATATTGCATCAATTAATATTCGGACAAATAAATTGGCAAGTATTAACTGATACGAGAAATTCCCTAAGTATGAAAAATGGAATGAGAACAGTCTATCACCATGGATTGAATAAAATAATGATTGAAAATCTCAGAAGGTTCCCACATATGACACATATCTGAAAACGGTTGGAAGGTACAATGTTGTGATCATAAAACAATCAAGATGTGTTCCCTTATCTGACTGCAAAGGCATGTAAAAATGATAATTACTCATCATGAAAATTCCAACAGATCTGTTTTTACCTGAGCATATAACTATTTTCTTCTTTTATTTTGTTTAGAACTTTCACCTTTTTATTTAAAGGAAGCAATTTATGGTTTCTCTTTAGTATGTTTGAATTGCCAGTTACACAATTCTTGCACTGTGGGGACCATTTTAAGTAAAACTTATGAATTGTTTATTTCTGGGACTGACTAATACCAGCTGAAACCAGAGATAAGCAAAAACCATAGGACTTCAAATGTACAGTGCTGTTTGATAAAAGTGACTCACCTGATTTTTTTACTAAAACTATTTTTTGTCTATTGTTTTTGGGGTTAAAATAATTTTTAATCTTACTAATATAAAGACCCCTTCCCGACCACCTAGGAAAAAAGTTTATTCACCTTAAAGTATTCTATTGATAATTATAAATTTGGATATAAATGAGATTCAGGAAAAACTGTACAAAAAAAGTGACTCAGATATCGCATTCTAATGATTAAACTGGTAAATTTAAAGAACTTTTGACAAAATATTGAAAACTATTTTACAATACACTCAGAACAATATTCTAGAGAATTCTAGAACAGCTTAAATTAAATCTAGAGTATTCCAGAATATTCCAGAAAGACTCGTACAGTATAAAAACAGCTTGAAACAGCCACCCAAGTCACTAACCAGATGAAAGGGTACAAACACACATCAGAACCACTTAAGGCATCTATTATTGCCCTCTCAAAAGCAGGCAAATCTATGAGAGAAATTGCAGAAATTGCTATAACCTCGCAATCAACTGTCTCTCGAGTGCTTAGGGCACATAATGATGCCACTCCTGCTCCAAAGAAGGAAACAATGGGACGAAAGAAAAAGATTGATGATAGAACTGGCAGGGTAATCAAGAGAGAAGTTGCGAAAAATAGTACTATAACTAGCCAAGAAATTGCAGCCAGTCTAAGCAAAGAGCAAGGTGTTAGTCTTGCCTCTTCAACAGTCCGTCAGAACAAGGCTACAAATCATGTACATGAAGTTTTAAGCTGCTAAAAATCAAAGCCAACAAAGCCAAGAGATTTGAATGGGCTCACTATTACAAAAATTTCACCGTAGAAGACTGGAAGAATGTTCTCTTCTCCAATGAAATGAAAGTTGAGCTAAACTCAAAGGATAGGTGAGTCACTTTTATCGAACAGCACTGTACTTTTGGTTAGCTGGAGGTGTGGGTCATCATAATAACTATCAGCCTGGAAAACCATCTTCAAATTCAAATTTAAAAGTTTTTTCCTACTGTGTCTAAGCTATCAAGATAAAATGTCACCTTGCTGGTATGTCATGTTTATTTATAGAAAAAAGAATGAATGAATGAAGCACTTGGGCACTCTCCTGTAACTATTTTTATCTGCACAAGTATTTGTAGCAAAAAGCTGTTACTTCCATGGTCCACCATGACCAATCATTTTAGTAAAATGGGAGTATCTTTGATTTCAGTTTAAACTTCTATGGCTCTGAAAAGAAAAATTGTTACCAAAATTGAATAAAAAGAATGAAGTTTGCTACTTCCATTTTAGCTTTCTTGCTTTACATGACTTCAAAATATGGCCACGTGTTTGGGGACCAAGTTTATTATATGCTACTGATTAGTGGTATCCACACACTACTGTCAATGCTTGGATTGCTTATTGGGTTATCTGAGCAGATCATATGGGCAGATTCTTTTAGTTTACTTATTCAATAAAATCTAAGGAACATTCATGAAAACAATGTAGGGCTTAAAGGAAGATGATGCCAGGAACACATAGATGTAAAAACTAAATATGTTATGTATGAGGAGAGATGCAAAATAGAACTCCTCAACATTCTGGAACAAGATACATGAAGAATCCCAGAGTATACATAATGGAAACATAAAAAGAAAGTTAGTCCAATAATTAAAAAGCCTGTTAAATAAAATTCAGGCAAGAAAAAGATACCTTTGTTTCTACTTTATTTTTTTTAAATTACTTTTTGTTTCTTTCTTTTAATATTGTTTATTCTTTATGCAAGACAATGTCCTGAAGAGACATGGCATATAGAAGAAGAATACTTGCTTTTTGCCTTTTTTTTTTTTTTTATAATTTTTTTTTTTTTTTTTAACACTTTATCTTTTTTTGCTATTTTTTTTTTTTTTTATTAATACTTGTTTAAACAAGGCTTTAACTATTTTAATCTCCTTATGAAAATTAAAGTTCAAAGATATTGGATTTTTACTAGTATCTCCTTCAATAAAAATGTAATTAAAATTAAAAGATTTTTTTGCATTTTTATGTCCCAAGCAAGGTTTTGATTTTCAGTTTATAATTATGGATTAACACCCTTTTTCATGGTATGTTAGTGCATTGGTCTTAAATATCAATTACAACTAAATAGTATCTTGCTCCTTGCTGGATGTCCAATAATTTTAGCCTTATGCAAAACCTAAGTTCATGGTTTAATTTTGTATTACAACATACAAAATCAGATAAAACAGCTTTTGCATACACAAATGTACACTTTCTAAATAAAGCCACTTTTTGACTTTCTACTGGAAGGATGTGGTTGTATTTTTACTTTGTCTAGAAATCCTTAAGGGGTTGCTTAACACAAATATTGCTTGTGTTCAATAATCTTCATTGATCATATAGCAACCAATATTTTCCACTATTCTACAACTGTGATCTCTCCATCTTAAATAAGTTTCTGCTTCTTATCAGAAATTGCAACTGAGCCTGTTTTTTGGGGGGGTGGGGGGGTTCTTATCTTGTTATTATCATGGTATGTTTTATTTGGTCAGTACTCCAACATGTGTATTTGGCATCAATGGAAAAGTCTTAGATAAATTAATTTGGTGCCAGAGGGTGACTGAAGAAAGCTAAATAATTGATTAGCTAAAATACTATGACATAAAAAAACAAAAAAACATGAGGATAATTATCCCACATCATTGTAGATTGATAAAAATTCTTTAACAATTTCCAGATAAAAGCCTGTTTTATCTTATATAATTTTGAAAAGTCATCATCAATACAAAATACACTTTTTCTTTTTTATTCAGCATCATTTTTTTTAATATAGATTGTACATCTGAAGAAGCCTATAGAATGGATAAAAATGGACAAAAAAGTATTAGTTTAATTGTTTTTTTTCTCTAGAAAGAAAATTTTGTAACAATTTTCTATGTGAATTCACATTCCAACTGACAATTTTTCTTTTCTTTTATTTTAGGGTTCAAATCGTAGTTATGGTTCACCTAATGCAAGTCCCAGGCTGTCCCAAAAATTTCTGGTAAGTAACTTAGCACTGAACTTAAAACATATATGGCTAAAAATAAAAATGTCAAAAAAAAAAAAACTCATTGATTAATTGTATATATTTACATTATGCTTCTGTAACAGAGATTCTGCCATGTCAGCTGTTGTTATCGACCAGTTGCTATACATGGGTAAAACAAATAATCTATTTACTACTGAACATCTTGATTATCACATTTCAGTTATTCCTAAGATATGAAAACTTTCTTTATATTAACAAGTAATATTTACTTAAGTTTGAAGTCATCACTTGATTTGAGAAACCCAAAGCCATGCACTATTGATTGGTATGTTGGATTATTTTCCCTGTTCAATTTATAAGAAGTGTATTTTTTCTGTTAAGCATAGCTTTGAACTTTAATGTCTAGGATTTAACTATCTATCTTAGCAGTGTCTTGACTCAGGTGTATTCCTAATAATAAAGTAAGTTCTGGATATTTTCTTATCAGCTCCACCTGTTGCTACATAAGTAAAAATTATCCACCATAGGGAAAATATTTTGCTGTTAAAGATTAGTAGTTAGTTTATTACATGCTCAGACAGTAGCAATAAAAATCTGTTACCCCCATAGTTAACTTTGACCAAAGTTATTGAATTGACCTTATGCAAACAATACACTGCACAAGTACAAAACAGGTTAAGTAGGAGACTTACTGATACCTGTGACTCAACATGTTTAGGGGAAAAAAAGAAAAAAATGTAAATTTATTTTGATATAAGCTTCTCTTCTATGTGCCATGTCCTTTCAGAATGTTGGTAATCATTGCTATCCACAATTTCCTGTCCTTTGTAGCTCCTAATAAATTTTGTCTTTTGTATTGTTTTCCTCAATCCCTTTTGCCTTCAATCTGTCCTGTGAGTATCAAATTTTCTAAGCCCCATTTTCTCATTATGTGCTCTAGAAATTTCAATTGTCTCTTCCTGAATCTAAGTATAAACGTCCTTTTTGTTTACATTTTGTCTAAAACTTCCATGTTGCTCACATGTTCAATATATGGTATTCTCAACATCCTTCTGTAGAATCACATTTTTATTGCTTCATGTCTTTTCTTCATCAGTGAAGACTCTCCAGCATTCACTGCAATATAAGATTGATATTATATAACAATTCAATACTCTTTTTGTTGTTTCTAACAAAATTTTCCTGTTTCTTAGTACATTGCTTAGTGTTTGGAAGGCTCATTTTGCTATCCCAATGCACCTTCAGATTTCAGTGTCAGTTTCTGACACTGAAACATTTCCCAGATATTTAAATTGTTGTATTTGTTTGATTTTGATGTTTCCAAATTTTGAGCTGTTTCTTTTACTAACAACCATTTATTCTATCTTCTTGCAATTGATATTTAGTCCATTCTTGCTTTCCTTCACTACCTTCTTTAGGAATTTTTGTAAATACCTTTCTGTGTCTACTATCAACACTGTGCCATTTGTATATCTTGTGGTTGCCAATAATAAATCCTGGTAAGATTTGTAATTCTCTCAGAATTGCCTCAAATTATAGATTGAATAAGTCTGGTGAGAAGATGCATCGTTGTCTTATACCTCTATCTATTTTGTATATTTACTGAATTTATTTTCTATTCATATGCAGTTGGTTTGCTGCAAGTATAGGTTCTTGATTATTCTAATCTCCTTCCCAAATCTTGTATATTGTACTTAAATGCTGACTTTAGTGGCCGTGTTAAGTCATTTCTTATCTATTGATAATTATTTATAAATGCTAATTATCACTAAGTTTATGATTCTTCGAATTCTTATTTTCTTATTTAAAAAAAAAAACAAAAAACACAACTCTGTAATTAGCAGTTAATAAATATGGAGTTATCGCCTTTTGATATAATGATTATATATATTTAAAAAAATAATAATACTTAATTAAAAACTATTTGGAAACCATTGTCTTAGAAATTATTTTATTCTATAAGTTGATGCACTCTCAAAGATTGTTGTGTTCAGCAACAAAACCTGCATCCCATTTGTATTCTAGTACTTTTCACGTGAAAACTTCCTGCCACCTTTGCTAATGACCCCTGGACCTATACTATTGTAGTGAACTACCACAGAGAGCAAAGAGGCCCAGGTTTACTTGTATTTTTTTCCAATGCTAGAATAAAATCAAGAATAAAATAATTTACCTCCAGCACAAGCAAAGATTCAAACAGGTCTTGTGTGTAAACTTATCCAAAGAAGAAAGAAATGGTGGCTTTGTGGGTTACTTATTTAAAATAGCTGGATATCGGAGTAAGATACACTCTTGAGAGATTATCTTGGCTGTCAATGATACATAAAAATGGGAAGAATGAGGTGACAAGGGAAGAAAAAGATGTTTGACTCTTCTGTTAAACTAGCTGCACATGTCATGAACAGTGAAAAGAAATTGATTGCAGGCATTGATTGCAAGAAAGGTTAAAGCTTTTTTTTTTTTTTTTTTTTTTTTTGCTAAGATCTGTGAGGAATAATAAAATAATAACCATTTACAGTATTTACATTAGTCGGACTATTGTCCTCATCTTTGTCGCCATATTTGTCACAACGTTTCGGCCATTGTACGCTCCGGCCTTCTTCAGGTGGTTGGAATTTTGAACTGAACCCTTTATTTTGGTCACTGGGGTAAACTGTTCTAGTTCCACGTGCCATGTTTGATGGATGTCAGTTATCAGTTATCTCCTGCTAATTTTCCCTCTGAAAGTTCTCCACTGCCTTAACCAGGTATTGAACTCGCACTCTTTGGGTCTGTCACTGGATCTAACCAATGTCTTTATCCACTGTGCCATGTGTCCTTGAGGACACATGGCGACAAAGATGAGGACAATAGTATGACTAATGTAAATACTGTACATAATACCTCATCTCAGAAATATAGACAGACTCTAATAACCATTTGTAGATCCAGTTTAACTTTTGAGCAATAACCCAACTTAAGCAGACATCCAATATCTAGATAGACAAGAGTCTACTGTGTCTGTCTGTTACTTGGGATCTTATTCTGAAGCTCAGACAATCCCCAAAGCATCTTTAGTAGAACAAGATAAAAATCCAAGAGAATAAAGTTGCTATACTGTGGCATATGATGTAATAGATCCACAGGAACAGTGAAAATTGAGTTACGTATGAAAACCTTTCAAATGATATAGGTGGGAATGGAAATGTTCATTTCAATCACAACAGGAATGACTGCAAAACTTTTCCCCCTCGCCAATTTATAGGCAGAAGTACACAAATGCATGTTGGGATTTTTCCTACCCAATAAAATAGGCCAGTTCTCGGTTTCATCTGACTCAGTCCCTTTCTGTCTTGTCTTGAAGTCAGAACACTATGTTCACTTGTCTGAACTTGCTTGTGTGTCAACCCCAATTCTTAGTTAATGTTGTTTGCCTTATTACTGTTAATTTGTTTTGCATATATTGTTTATTTGCTTTATATTATTTTTGCTTTGTTCTTTTCTCCTATTTTTGTTATTGCAAACTTTGTCAATTCTCTTACTTATTTTGCATTTAACTATGGTTACTCACTCCACAGGTAATATTAACCATTTCATGACAAGGAAACACTTGGCATTCATTGACTGAGTAGCCAGTACTGTTTTCAGTTGAAATCTATAAAATTTTACTCTTAAAACACTTTCTAGGAAAAAAAAAAGTTTCTCATGTTCAGTAGCTGTTATGATTCTCTTCAGTATTGATGGGGGTTTCCTTCCTAATCTTTTATTTGAAGTAGTGTGGAATATTAACATTTTGATTATGTCCTTATTTTTTATTTTGAGTTATGTGCTATCCATTTTAGTTGTTACCGCTGTTGGTATTTCTTAAGTGATGATTTTTGTTATTTGGTACAGTTCTTTATTTGTGATTCTGTAGAGACAGTCCACATAGTTAAAAGAAGGAAGATCTTTGCTAAGAGCCTCAGGCTTTAGTTGCTCAAAGCCATTTTTCACTATTGATCTTAGGAAGTGGTTGTATACAGCTGATGGTTTAGATATTTTAAAACATGTTTGGTGCCATGCATGGCATCCATATGAGTCTTGATCTGACGAGGCTATTTAAGAACATGACTAAAGTTTTCAAGTTGATGTTTTAGTTTTGTAGCAATTTGTGGTGTTGGACAAAATTACCTCTGGTACAGCCTATTCTACATTCAATTTCTTTTTCGACTATACTTAATTTGTTATAGTTGATCCATACACCAAGGCATCTGAAGCGTTTAGTATTTTCTAATGTCATTTTGACTGCTTGTATTTTTTTTCTTGTTAGGGGAAAATATAATATGAGGAAGTACAGTATTACTTCCATTACCTTGTTTGTACATATGTGTTTCATACTTATAACAAGAACCACATGATATGATCAGAAATGGCCTGGCTGACCAAATTACATAAAAAAAAAAAAATCATGTTTCTGTAACTCAACCATTAAGTTGAATAAAGCTTGAAAGCAGCCATCAAGTTTTTGTTTTTCATTAGTGATAATCTCATTAGATTGGTACTTGCTTAAAGTCTGTCAGAGGCAGCTCTTAAGCTCAATGTCAAGTCATTTCTTATTTATATTGCAAATAAAAACATAAATAATAGGAACTTATTAAATTAGCAATTTATATATATATATATATATATATATAGTTATTTCATGGAAGTCATTTTTTTATGCAGCAATTATTGATTTAAAAAAAATGTTTTCCCCTCTTTCAGTATTATTGTGATTTTCTTTTCAGCTTTTGTAACAAACACAAAAATCAGATTATTATCATGGGAAGTGTGAATGCTGACCCCATACTATCAGAAATCATGAAATCATTTCATTTCTTTTTTTCTTTCAATGTTGATGTGATTTTCTTTTCAGCTTTGGCAGCAAGCACACGCAAACATGCAAAAAATGTATCATTATTATTGGGATAAACACAGACCCCACATTATTTTTATAAAGTTGCAAACTGAACTGGGAATTGCTTTTTTCTTCAAGTAAGAAAGTTTAAACATTATTGTCCTAACATAATCGCTCTATGATGTCCCATTTTTGCCGTATTTTTGCAATGAATAAATGCACCAACAAATAAAAATTGGATCATTATAATATTGATCATGAAAAAGTATAAATTAAAACCGTTTTCATTGTGGAGGAGATTTAGTTTGGCTTCTGCATTTGGACCCCCACTCACCCAAACGATTACAAATGATGATGTTTCTTTGTGTTAGATTATTGGATTTGATTTAATCCATGTTTTTTGTAAATTTATTTACAAAGATTGAATTAGTATGATGTTTTTAAAAATTAAAATTGATGTATATTACATAAAGGTTATTTTTATATTATTTCTGTTAATATAAATTTGTTATTGTAGTTATGGTAATGAAATAAGCATATCCCATCTCCCCTCTCACTTTTAACCATCCATCACAATGAAATAAACATTTTTCAGTACTAAAGCAGGATGAGGACAAGCTTCATAAGCTTCTACTCAGAGTTGTTACTATATCACAATTTATTTGACTTGTTCTTTTAATCTCTTTATTAATGAAAGGTTTTTCTTCATTTGTATGTGTAGAATAAGTGGGTGGCCATGGTCAAATGTAAAATAAATGACAGAATTGTCCAACAAACAAAATTGACAAAGTTTGCAATAACAAGAATAAGAAAAACAACAGGGAAAAAAATAATATGAAGCAAGTAAATGCAACGCAAAGCAACAGTAATAAGGCAAAAAATTCACAAACTAAGAATTGGAGCTGACACACAAAAGATCAAATTCAGACAAGTGAACATAGTGTTCTGACTTCAAGACAAAACATTTCAGGACTGAGTCAGATGAAACTGACAAATAGCCTATCTTATTGGCTAGGAAGAAATCCCAGCATGCATTTGTGTGCTTTTGGCTATAAATTGGGGAGGTGAAAGTGTTTTGCAGTCATTTCAGCACGTATTGAAACCAACAGTATGCTATCTTGATTTTATGGCTATTCATTTGCAGTCAGGTGTTTAATTTGTGAAGAGTGCCAGTTAAGACATATTAGTCATCATTAGTCCACATAATTTTAAATGGTATCTTGACATTGTCAAAGAAAATCATGTCCCAGTATTGCACTACAGCAGAGGTTCTTCATTAAGAATTTCACTTTATTGTATGAGGGCTCATTTATTTTCAAGTCAACTAAACAGTATTCAAGTATTTGAGACAATAATGTCGTGTTAGCCATTTCTACTCTGCTATTACAAAGAAAAATTTTCCACCGGTTTGAATTTATGGTTAACTGCTTATATCCACTCTGACTGGGGGACTGCCTTTATATGAGATTGCATCAAGCAATTCTTGCAAAAACAAGGAGTGGCCACAAGCATCTTACAACCCTCAGGATAATGGCTAATGTACCACAGCATAATATGGAAGTCAATACAGTTGGCTGCTGCTAACCATGAGTTCTCAATAGACTGCTGTGAAAGTCTCCCCTCTGAGGCTCTATAGGCTATTAGAATGTTGCTGTGTATGGCCCTTCATATGAAAAGTTCTTCTGCTTCCTGTGACTAAGTTTTACGGGTACTTTCCTCCTATTGTGGCTTTCGCAACCTGGGACTGTGCTACTGAGATGTCATTCTCGCCAGAGCAAGCATAAACTGCTTATGTATAAAGTAGAGCTACTAGAGCCAAATCCCCAGTACATTTAAATACACTATCCAGATGGGAGACAAGGTACTGTCTCTCTAAGAGATCTGGCCTCAGCAGGAAAGGAACCTGTAACTACACACAAAGTATGTGTGTTGCCCACTCCTGATACATTCGGTGATGATTCCATTGACAGCACTTCTTGGTTCCCTCACAAGGATTACCTACAGCCTTCAAGTCCAGGAATAGTACAACCCTAGCTCCGATGAATAGTTGGTTACCTCAGAAATGATCTCACTCTATCAACTCTTCTGATTCAGAAGGCAAACAGTCTAGGTGTCAAAATAGGCAAAAGTGTGTTAAGTCAAAGCACCCAAACTCAGGACCTGAGGAAGAAACACAAGAAAAACTTGATATAGTTGAGCTATTCTGACAATCGGAAAGGATTTGCAAGGTACCCGATCTTTTGAAGAATTTTCTTCCATATGAATAAAATAAATACTCAGGGGTGAATGTGATAATAAAATAAACACACCCATCTCCCCTTTCACTTATAACCATCCACCACAATAAAATAAACATTTCTCAGCACTAAAGCAGAATGAGTCTAATAAAGCTTTATAAGTTTCTACTTAGAATTGTTACTCTATTACATTAGTGAACAACTATTAAATTCTGTGCCTCACATGTTAGAAAAAGATAAAACTTGTCCTTTCCAATTAAGAAGGAACAAAACACCAGTATAGATTCAGCTTAAAGTTAAAAAGAATTAATATTTAGTAATTTTCTCCATAATATTAAAAAATTTATTAAATTTGTAATAAATTGAATATTATTATCATTGTATTGGATATAACAGAAATAGAATGGAAGAAAAATCCCAAAGGAAGTAACATTGGTAGTAACAGACTGATTTTCTTAATTTGTGTAAACATTTATTTAAACAAATTTTTTTCAATAAAATTACAACTGGAAATAATGTTTATAGCTGTTAATTATTAAAAGTATTTATAGTTTTGTACAGTCCAATTTATTTAATCTTAAAAGTGTTAATGGTACATTTTCAGGTCCTCATTTATTATAGAGTTAAAATTGTTACTTTAATAATACTTGCTGAGGCTGAATATCAACTTCCTGGTTACATTTTTGGTGTTTCATCCATTGTTGAGTCTCTGTCAAAGTCTCTTTTTTTACCAGTTTTACATTCAATTAGTTAAAGCAAAAATGGATCAAACTTTGGCAGATTTGAAGAATTAATATTTTGATCCCAAACACCCTCTTTGTACATGGTAAATATTTTTTATTATTATAAAGTTAAAAAAAAACTTTTAAGTAAAAAGTGTTTTGATTATTTTTTTTTTTAAAAATAAAAAGCTATCATAATTTCATCCTGAATCTTTGCTAGTTTTTTCTTATAACTTTATAGAATAGTAGATATTCTTACTCTTTTCCATCAATAGATCTCTGACAGATTATTGACAAGGAAGCTTTCAATAAAATGCATGAAACTAAAATCTACCAGAGATCACAGACCCATAGATTACACTGCTATAAATCAATGGGTTATCATATTAAGCGTTATTATTGTGTTTTTAAAGTGTAGAAACCTTATTTAATGGAGTCAGAAAACAAACACAAAAGTTGATTCTGGGGTCAATATCTGTTTTGGATTGCTGTCCTATCATATTAGATTAATTTCATTGATTATGAATTAATTGTGTTGCTTATAAAACAGGAAGTACCAAAATAAAAAATAAAAAAATCTAGAAATGAAAGTGGTGTGGAAGGAGGAGCATAAATTCTTTTTCCTGTGTTTTATATCTATAAGATTAAATCATCAAATTTTATTTGGGAATTATTGACACATTCCATTAAAAGTGGAATAATTTATTTGTCTTTTATTTTATTTGCTGGTTATGTGAAACAGTTTAAATTAGGATTGAAAGTTGGTGTCACATTAAACTAAAATATACAAATGCCATATTAACCAAAAGTTCAGAGGAATCATTTTTTACTTCATAAGGATAAACATGATGCATGGTCTTTTTTAGTGTAGGTACCAAACATTTGATAAATGTTCCAAGAACTTACCATTTCCATTGACTTTGCTGTAGGCATCAGGGCATGATCCTGACTCTACTCCATTTAGTAAAATGATAAGGTATTGCTTGGGAGAGGAGTCTCCAGAAACCAACATTCCCTGCTACAATCATTTAAATTTGGGCTAATGTCCTCATCTTTGTTGTTGTTATCACAATGTTTTGGCTGTTGTGCTTTCCAGTCTTTTAGGCTATAAGAGCCTCCTCAGTAGGCCTAGCATACAAATAAATACCATATGAGAACCATTAATAAATAAAGAGAAATGACAGCCAGGCTTCAACATCAGCAGCAACATAAGAAAGGAGTAGCCTTGGTGAATGCTGTCAAGTGTGATAGCAGAGTCAGCAAAGAACTTGTGTTTCAAGTTCCAAGTTGTAAGTTCAGGATTGTCCCACAGGACAAAGTATTGGTTTGTTATTTTGGTGATGTAGTAATTGTGAGTTCAATCCATGGACTGAACAGTACAGACTTAGTCTAATAAATGATGAGACATGATATCCTTAGACCTGGACAATCTACTTTTGCAGATTAAATAGTTTGAAATTTCCTGAAGTCTGCCCAGATCAACAGATACCTGAAGAAGGCTAGAGAACACAATAGTTAAAACATTGATAATAAGTCCAAAGATAAATAATGTAAATAACTCTGCATCCCAGAAATTTCCAGCTATAAATAGCCAGAATAATAAAACTAGGTAGAAAAAGAACTTTTGTATGACCATGATTAAAGATTTGATGCAAAAAAATTGTCATTTATATATGTGCAACATGTGTGAGTATCTGCTGATTGACTGTGGGCAAAATTATTATGGCTTCTGGAGGATAAGAAAAAAGTTATTTTTTTCATATGCAGTATTATCAACTCTTATTAATTTTGATTAGTATTTTACTTTCATGAAAAACAACTAAAAAAAATTAAGATGGAAGTAAAATATTTGTCAAAATTTAATAATAGTAGAAAATGAATTAAATTTGATATAATAAAACAAAAAATAAGAAAGGCTATTTATTTGAACAAACCAGCTTAGACATAAGGCAAGACAGAGCATGAATGCAGTAACTACCTGGGACCAAAGCTTGTCATCTGTTTGTCTAAGTAACCATTTCATATTTTGAAAGTGTTCGCAATCTCTTGGTCAACATAAAAATGAGATTTTCATAGACAATATCTTTGTCGTATGTTGTATCCATATTCTTATAAAATGCATTCTTTCATTGGAATTGATTCTTTTCAGCTACACTTGCATCTAAGAAACTATCTGCTGAAGACTACAGAAACATTCAATCCAGTGAATTTCAATAAAGTACTTAGTCTATCAATTATTGGCCATACAAAATATTTCTCATCAGTTAATAACCAAATGCAAAACTTTTTTCTTTTTTTTTTTTACATTAAAGTGATTAGTTTCTTTATTTGCATAAATTTCATGTATAAATCCAAAATTGCTCATATATCACTGTTAATCATAAGTAGTATTGCTTCACTTTGATAAAGAAACAGATGTTATTGTTTAGAACAAAATGACTGTTTCATAATCTGCATTTTTACTCATTTTCACCTGTTATTACTTTCCACATTTATTTAGACATATTTTAAAACTTTCTCCAATTGCCTTGTACAAGATTATTCAATTTGGACTTAATGATATTGATTAGTTAAAAAGAATTTTCAATTGTAAAACCAGCTTCTCGTTTCCACAGAATGAAAGCTGACAAATGATATCTCTGTATCATTGGTGGAAGACTTAGTGTGCAGAATACTGGATATCCCAAGAGCATAAAGTTAATGAATATAAGTTATACTGGAAGATGACTATTTTGAATACAATTCTTTATTATAGTAGCAGTTAGAAGTGCAGTAGTGAAAAAAGTTGTAAAAATGATATAGACCTGTAGTATTGCATATTTAGCAAGGCCTCAAATAGACAACGTATTTAATAGCATATAATATTGACCTATTTTTAGTGAAAAAAATATGAAGTTCTTTAATGTCATCAGATATGGTATTTGTTGCAATAGGCTAAATATTGTAGCATTTCTAAAGTACACAATAATGAATTTGCTCAAAGGCTTTCAATCCTAGCATACTAACCAGTCTTTCTGTGAATGTTCTTACTTAATATAATAATGTCATCATATATGAAATATAAAAGTATACTATTATGAATTGTAATATAAATTATATGTAAATATAATGAAATGGATATGTAGAAGTTATTTGAACTATTTCCAAGATCTGTAATAAAAGTATCTAATTCTTGTTGTCTTGTCAGAGTTCATTTCAAATGAGATTAATGGGCATTCATCTAGATTCCCCACATAAAAGTATACAACATTCACACTTGGTGCCATATGATTAGCATTAATAAAAACAAAGGAGTTAACAGACATGGGAGATTGAGAAGTTTTGACTATTGAAGTTTGAGCAGTACTGGTTTCTAAATGTCTCAAAAAATTTAATGTATTATTATGAAAAATTGCTACTTATAGGAGATGGAGTATTTGCAAGCTAATACTTAGTGGAAGACATGAAGAGAAAAAGATGAAAGCCATGGCAATATTTTATGTGACTGAATTAGAAGCAAAGTAAAACATAGAAAACAAGAAGCAGAGTCTGTAAACCACATTTTGTGAAAACAATGGATGTAAATTTCAACATAACATTTTTTTCTCAGTTTGCTTTAATGTTAAGGTGGTTGTTATTAACAGAATAAGCTGTAGTCTGATTATGTAATGATGTAATTACTTGTTAAATTTGGTTGTTTCTTGTTGCCAAGGAAATATATTGATTTAATAGCATTCATCTTTATTTTTTATTGCAAGAAAAATTTATTCAGAATTGATTAAGAGGACATTATTTGAATATTGAAGAAACATTGATAGAATCTGAAGCAATATTGATACATTTTTATATTTTGTATAGCATGCATGAAATGAAAGTGAAATATTTTCACTCAATACCATGACTGGAGGCACTACGACCGAATTGTTTCTATATTGGACAAAATGGTCTCTTGCCAATAATGTCTCTTGGTTCAATTTTATCAGTTTCATGTGTATTAGCAAAGCATCCTAATATTGAGCTGGAAAGAGAAAAAATAATCAATGTTATGAAACCTAAAATGACTTTGACACCTGACACTAAAAAGATAAACAAAATAAAAAAGAAGGTAAGGAATAACAAGTGCATCTTTATATAGAATTTCCTTATAGATGACTTGTATTTTTACTTTAATTTTGAATGGAAGAAGTAAACTTATGATCTTGTGCTGTCCTAAAGTAATGTGTAAATATATTGACAGCCACAATAAATGCTTTCACATACCATTGTGTAGTATAGTTAACAGAAAAAAATAAAACTGAAAAGATGTTAGAAGCACACACATAATGCAGTATACATTTATTATACAAAAGGCAATGAAATAAATGTACTGATAAAACAATGACAATTTTCACAGGCATTGTTACAAATATAGTTACAGGCTTAAATAATATGTGCAAGTAACATTTTGCTGACTCACTTTCAAGTATGAACACTGAAGTTTACTTCCTGTAATCTACTGGGAGAAAATCACAGGTTTTAAAGAAAGAGGAATTGAATAGTTGAGCCAGAAGCTAACATCGCTAAAATGTCTGCTGGCAGGAGAAGTCAGTGACTCCTGTAATAGAGCATATTTTATGAAATTCTTATTTAAAAGAACTTTAAAGTTTAAATGGCAACATTTTTCAGTACCAGGTGCTGTAAAAGGAAATAGAAAGATGAGACATTACCAGGTTATTAACATGACAAAATATTTTCAATAAAATAACATTTTTTATTCGAATGTTTTTGAATGTTTTTTTTTTTTTTTTTTTTTTTTTAAAAAGACAGCCTAAAAATATTTCTCCCTTTTGATTTCTTTTTTCCTGTGATAATAATGGGACCAGACAAGAAATTTTCAACATTGAAATTGAAACTGCAGGTGTCACTTTCTATATAAATTCTATATAAATAAACTTGAAAGATGTTTTATATGAAACAGATTTCTGTTTATTTTTGGCAGAGTTCAAGACTGGTTACAGTTCTGCACTTTCTTCTATGAGAAAAGATAAACTTAAAGTAATTTATTTGATATCAAAACCCTCATCCAAAATACCATATTAATCAAACACTTGATAAAGATTAAGCTTCTTGCTCATTTCTCTCTGTACTACAAATTGATAAAAAAGATTTAGTATCCTCATCTTTGTTGCTTTTATCAAAGTGTTTCATTTAATGATATCTACAGTTTCCATCAACTGTGAAGTGTATCCAGTAACTTTCAGTGGTTTTTGAATAAAGAATGTTTTGTTTTCAGCAGTAGAATATTGGACAGTGAGATGAAGAGTGATACTATAGAAAATCTTTGATTTTGTTTGATATGTACTTTTAAAAAATGTTCACCAAATAAAGTTAAAATTTTATGATGAAATTATTTGCCACAAAACAAAACTGAAACACTTGTCAGTGATGAAGGCACAAGAGTGTATCAACAGATATATTATAAATTAACAACGATAATAGGATGAATAAGTTAATGTATTATAGAAATATTTAATTTCAGAATTTCTCATGAGTTTTAGTTTTTAATATATGTGAATACATAATGGTGTTTGATAATAAAATTGATGTTTTTTTGTAAGCAATTCCAAATCAACATACTCAAACTGTTCTTTCACCAATACATCAACAGTGGCAAATATTTATGTAGTATGCATGACTAATATTGAAAATATCAGGATAATCTGAGATTGCATGCATAATTTATAAATATTTTTAGTTTCCATCAAGAACATTATGCATGCTCCTTTTGGAATGAAGTATAATAAAAGTTTTGTTATAAGCTGTAGATTGAGTATTGTACTGAAGAGTATGATACTACAAAAACTGTGTGTAATCTTGGTTTATATAGATATTTTATAAATGTTCCCCAAATGAAGTTAAGAATTCTTGTTAAATATTTAGAAGTGAGAAAAAATTTAAGTTTTTTTTACAATCAGTTTTCCTTAGTGGAAGTATGTTTGGCAGCATCTTTAATGTCTGAATGTCTATATTTTTGTGATAGAAGAGTATAAAAGAAAGATTTCCATCTGATGGAAGGTGTTATTTTTTGTTGTTATTTTAAAAGCTAATGTTGTTCTTCTATTAGAACATTAATTTAGCCAACAACAGTAATTTATCATCTCTGGTTCAGATGTAAGCCAAAGATTTGATCTTCCTTGATAAATTACAGCAATAAGACTCGAGGCTGATTCATAGTACAAATTGATACCTCAAAGTAGCTGATTCACAGTACAAATTCATTTAGAAACTAGAATAGTCTGTATTTTTGTTAACATGTTCATTGCTTGAATCTTTACATAACACTGTGTTTTTGTTAGTTACCATTAGAAATTGTTATATGAAACAACTTATTCTTTATTTTAGTCAATAAAATTAAACTTATTAAACTATAATGAATAATTCTAATGTGTGTTTCACTATTTTTATTTTCTCTATGCTGCTATGATTTTAGTATCTGACTAGCAGCATGGCCCGGCATTGCCCGTGTTTGATTCAAAAATCGTACAACTCCTACAGCAATCACTATCACTTTGCTCTTCCTTACCTTTAAAGGGGTGCCCTTTGCTGTGCTGATGTTGCTACATGCCTTACTTCTTGCCTATCTCACACTGCGAATTTTTTCTAAGCTCTATACTAAACATTAAATCTTTTATGAAAAAAGAACTAAACAAAATGAACACAAAACAATCAGCTTTAAAAAAGGACTCGTAACTGGAAAAATCGAATGAAAAAAGAATGTTAACAACAAATACTTTTTCACACCCAACCCAGTTCTGTGGAATCAGAATCAACGTTAAGTTTAAGCAAGCGAATGAACCAATTGGAGTAAAGTGCCATGCAGATTTAAATTTTCCCCACTTGTGACGAATCCAGCTATCGAATTTTTTTTTTTTTTTGCATGCTAGCATGCTAGTTAACATTCATGTCAGTAAGCTGTTGGCTCTCACGCTGACCAATAGAATCTTCCTGCCTATTTGTGGCAGCCAGCTATAGGCTTTCACTCTGGCCAGTACAAAATGGCCACAAACTACATGAAAACTGCTGTAGAAAAAAATCGATTATTTCCACTATCGATAGGAGTTGGGAAACGCAAAGTCAGTCTTGGCCTTCCCACTAACTTGGAGCATGTGCGTGTAAATTTTGGTGCAAATCTGTCGAAAATTGCGGCTGTGCATTCATTACACACACACACACACACATCTTGCCTTTTATAGATAGAGATTTGTAATTTGTATTTGGGACTTATCCCTTTGCTAATAACCATGCATTCTATCTTCTTGCAGTTTATGATTAGTCCTTTCTTCTCGCTCTCCTTCACTACTGTCTGTAGGAGCTTTTGTAGTTTTCTTTCTGTCTGCTATCGACACTGAGTTACTGCATATCTAGTAGGACTTATAATTCTCTCAGAACTGCCTCACTGTATAGGTTGAATAAGTTTGGTGAGAGGGCACATCCTTGTCTTACACTCCTTACTATTTTTGTATATCTGCTTAACTCATTTCTATCCATATGTAGGTGGTTTACTGCCAGTATAGGTTCTTGATTATTCTAATGCCCTTCCTAAATATGTCCAAGTTGCTGAGCTGTTCTAACAGATCTTTGTGACATGCTTTATCGAGTACCTTTGTGTAATGTATAAAACACAGGAACACATCCTTCTGCATTTGTATTGCTCTTTCTAATAATATTCTGAACATAAATATTGTATTCCTTGTTCCAGTGTGTCTGACAAAACCACACTGTCCTATCTCCAGTTTGATTCTGCTGCATGTTTTATTCATCAGAAATCAGGATTGGTTTCTATATATAGCTCATTAGGCTGATTGTCCAATGGAGTTCACATTTATTTGCACTTGGTTTGAGGCAGTGCTATGAAAATAGATCTATTTTATTCTTTTGGTATATCACCACTGTTCTCGATTTCATTGATTATTTCTGTAATCTTGTCTATGCTGAAATCATCTAAGGGTGCCAGCATCTCTATTATGATTCCATCTGGTCCTGCTGTTTTGTTTCTGTTCAATTTGGCCAGTGCTGCTTCCACTTCAGTTTGGGATTGCCAGAGACATATTCCAAAAGCTAAGTAGAGTATTAAGAGATAGAAAAACTTTGTTAGAAACAAAAAAAAAGTACTGAACTGTTACATGATATCTGTCCTACTGTATGGCAGTGAGTTCTGGACAATTTCCTCAAAGAGACTTGAAGCAACAGAAATGTGGTTCTACAGAAAGATGGTAAGGATACCATGGAGTAAACATGTAAGCAACAACATCAGTTTTGTAGAGAATGGAAACAAAAAGCAAATTTAACATCAGGAAGAGACAATTCAAATTTCTGGGGCACATAATGATGCAGGACTTGGAAAATCTGATACTCACAGGACAGATTGAGGGCAAGAGGGACAGAGAAAAATGACATATAACATACTTGATGAGCTTGAAAAAATGGGTGGTGGAACAGTATTTTGAAATAATGAAAAGACTATTTAGATCTATAAGGGACAGGAAATTGTGGAGAGGCATGATTGGCTACTTTCTGAGGGGACACAACACAAAAAGAAAAAAGATTCCATGTGATATCATTATGCCTCACGATCATTCTTTTTCAAAATCAACTTGACAAATCAAGTTAAAAAAAATAACAGACTTTTATTGCTACTTGAAAAATAAAAATCTGGAATGGAAGCATGTGTGTCAAGCAATTTGCCACAAGATTCTTATGCGCATCTTGTGGCAATAAATGTGTTAAATCTGAAATCCCATTTTTTTTCTTTGCCTTCTGTTTAAAAATCTCAACAGTCATATACTTTCTGGGAATTGTTATTTGATTGACATATACTCAAACAACAACAATAATAATAATGCTAGTAGTATGATAGTTTGCTGCAATCTGTTACACTTGGTTGATAAGGATGCTTAACACACAGCAGATAGTGAAAGCAATAAATTATTCATCAGTCATAACATTTTTCCTTCACTTTTGATTGAATATTGTTAAGTCAAGGTCACAACATATGCAGTTGATGAAGATTAAAGATTTGAGCAGTAAAAATGCAGAAATACAGATACCTGTGTTTAATAGATTAAGCAAAGTATTTGATAAAGTATGTCACAGAACTGTTGGAAGTGCTAGGTAACCTTGATATATTTGGGAAGGATATTAGAATAATCCAGAACTGGCAGCAAACTGCTTGCATCAGAATAAAAAAAAAGTTCAGTAATTATACAAAAATAGAAAAGGGTCATAAGACAAGGATATGTATTCTCACTGGAATTATTTAACCTATACAGTGAGATGATTCTGAGAGAATTAGAAGTCTTACCAGGATTCATTATTGGTGGCCAAATCTTAACAACATAATATATACAAATGTCACAGCAGTATTAATAGCAGACATAGAAAGGAAACTACAAGAACTCCTACAGAAGTTAGTGAAAGAAAGTGAGAAGTATTAAATATCAATTTCAAATAGATAGAATGCATGGTTGTTAGCAAAAGGAAGAGCCCAACATGCAAATTACAAATTGGAGATACCAAAATCAAACAAATACGACAATTTAAATATCTATGAAGTGTTTTATCAGAGATTGAAATGTGTGACACTGAAATCGAAAGATGCATTGGAATAGCAAACAATGCCTTCCAAAAGCTAAGCAAAGTATTAAGAAACAGGAAAATTTCATTAGAAACAAAGAAAAGAGTACTGAACTTTTGAGAGATATCACTCCTCCTATATGGTAGGGAATGTTAGACAATTTCCTCGAAGATAAAAAGACATAAGTGAAGCAACAGAAATGTGAATAACAATGAATTTTTAGAGAGAATGAAAACAAAAAGTATGCATACTCATCAGAAAGAGAGAATTGAAATTTCTAGGGTATATAATGAAGAAAGAAGGCTTGGAAAATTTCATACTCACAGTGCAGATTGAAGGCAAGAGTTGACAGAGGAAAATAGCACATGACCTCCCTTAAGTAAATGGATGGCAAAGCAAGATTTAAGAGAAGAAAAAGACAAAATTTATTTGGAACTTCAAAGGAGAGCCATGATTGCACAGCACATAGAAGAAGAAGAATCCAAATCCCATCTACTATGCCTAATCTTGATAAATGTACAATTTTAAGCATTCATCTCATAAAATATTTTATTTAGTATTTTATCTAAAGGATCTTTCTTGTGCAATTTTTTTTTACTCTTTGTAGGTAGACAAACTTTTGTGTATCATAGATTTCACCTGTAAATAATATGAAATGAAGTTTTATAATAATTAATATAAATTGGATATTCTTTTAATGTAATCCAACTAATAGAAAATTGACCAATGATGTTTAATATTCATAGGTGTTATTGTTTTGTGGCTTCACCAATATTTGCTAAGAATACAATGGACAGAGTATGTGAGAAATGAGTTTTGAGAATAGGAACTACAAAAAAACTGCTGTTAACAGAGACAGCTGAAATTTTGGCGGGCATGTAATAAGGAAAGAAAGCTTGAAGCTGTTAACACTCGCAGGCCATATTGAAAATAAGAGAAGTAGAAGCAAACTCTGATGAACCTACCTTTGTCAAATGAATAAATGGACAGCAGAAAAAGACCACAGTGACAAAAAGGTGCTGGTAAAGGAGTAAGAGTTAATTGAATAACAAAAGCCATAATTGGTGACGTGAAAGGGTGCATAAAAAAAAAAAAGTTAGTTTTGTATTTATAATATATTTATACAGTTTTGGAAAGGTTTATTTTGAGTCCTCTTTCTTGGAATACTTGGTAGAGGATACACTATTTACATTATTTGGATTATTGTCCTCATCTTTATTGCCATATTTATTACAATGTTTCGGCTGTTGTATGCTCCGGCCTTCTTCAGGTGGTTGAAATGTTGACCTGAAATGCCAAGTTCTCCACTGCCTTAACTGGGTATTGAACTCACACTGTTTGGGTCCCGTCACTGGATCTAACTCAAGGACACGTGGCACAGTGGATAAAGGCATTGGTTAGATCCAGGCATGGCTTGTGGAACTAGAGCAATCTACCTCTGTAAAGGGTTTGGTTAGAAATTCCAATATATATTATCTGAAGATTGGAGCATACAATGGCCAAAACATTGTAAATATGGCAATAAAAATGAACGATGTAAAAAGTGTAAATAGTTACAATACTTCCTCTCAGAAATATAGACAGACTAAGATTACTTATTAAAATGTTTGTGAAAGAAAAGAGTAAGCCTTTTTTCTTTTAGAATATTTGATAGTGATATAACTAAGAAAACAATTTAAATTATTTTATTTTTTAAATACTTAGTATATTTTTGGGAGAAGAAAAAATAAGGGAGAGAGTGATACTTTGTCCTCTGTTGAATGACCCACAATGTCAAGTTATTTCTTATTTATAGACTTCATAATTATTTTTAAACACCAATCTTAGGATTCTTCCCTGCTTATTCCAATATTTTCTCATTAAGAAAAAGGGAAACAACTTTGTAATTAGTTATCTCCTTTGGGCAGATTTTTTTTTAATCAATTTATACTTAAAAAAAATTACTCAGAAACTGGTAGCTTGATTGAACTGGAAATCAATTTATTCCTTAAATTTAAGCCTTTTGTGTTGCACTAACAAAATTGGTCTATGATGTGCTGTTTTTACTGTTTTACAGTAGCAAACACACAGATATAGAAAATTGTATCATTATTATATAGATTGTTGTCTGCTGATCATTTACTTAATTTTCAACATAAAGGACTACTGAAACTTGCACTTTGAACTTTTTTAAAAATGCATACCTTATGGATTTAACTAATTTTAGGAGCAGTAGATGTCATGACAGAAAGAAAAGAACCTAAGGTATCGTCAATAGGATGTTTAAGTTGCTTGGATAAACTAGAATTTGCTGAGACTTGAATTTGTTGTTTTGCAGCCCAGGCTATGGCAAAAAATTGAAAGACAACCAACCAAGAGGTAGAGAAAATGAAATAACTGACCTCTTTCTAGCTTCAGCAGGTTGTGAAACTATAATGAAAATTTCCGTCATGGCATACTCCAAACAATTGGAGAAGTTGGCTACTGATCACGTTTCATAGAACAACACGATACAACAGAACCTTTAACTTTTGTTTTCTTTCTCTCAGGTTATTTATTGATATTAGCTGTTTTCAAGAATTGAGGCAGATCTCATGATCTCCTGCCTAATATTTCACTATTCAAGAATGATTTGATAGTCAATGGTTATATTTAGTCAGTAGGTCCAGATTGACTTTTATTAAAAGAGTAAGATCACAGGTTGCAATTTATTTCTGTTTGTTCAATCATTGTAGCCCAAAAGAAATAGAAGCTTGAAATTGTCCTGCAGCTGTCAGAGAAACATTTCAATAATGGATAGTCAGTGCTTTTATAATTCCCATGGTGATAAAGATTGACAGATTCTATTAGCCAAGCAGCTATTTAGAAATTTACACCTATTTTCAGATTCTGTTTGGGCCTGAAAACAAAACAAAAAAGCTCTTTGCTTTAATTTTATTTTTCAAATCCAAAAATGGCTTCTGAACACTCAAGGTCACTCTGATATTTGATACAAAAAGTCAAAAGTTATGTTAATTTTCTGATACCATTTTGTATTGAATTTTAGCAACATTAAATTCAAGTCTCTCTGCACTTTTTACAAACTAATAGAAAATTAATTTAACCTAATTTTTATATTTGACTAATCAGGCCCTCTTAGAAGATGAAATTTTCATTTGTAAAATGTTTGAATATTCTAAATTTGTTACTGAAAATTACTTAAAAAAATTGACTTCTGAGTTAGACAATTTAAACTTTAGTAAAATATTATTGTTAAAAATGTTGAAGTTTTGTCAGTTAACTTTTTGTTTCACAGAAATAAACATTCTTAGGTGTCTAATAGAAAGATGGAATGTTTATTTTTATTTTGTTTTTTTTTCTCAGGAAATTTTCCAATCCGACCATCTAACTTATTAATGTCCTCCTCCCATTTATTAATTTTGTACTTTTCCCCAAACAGGAAGTCAGTAATTATTATCATTGGTTCAAATTTTTACTTGCACACTTTTTATATATGTGTTGAAAGTTTATATTTTATTGCATTGTTTAAAAAAAATAGCATTCTTTTATTCATTCCAGACTTACCCCATTCCGTTTTTTGATAAACTTGATATTTTTGTTTTTTAATTATTTTTTTTGAAACCTAATTCTGGTGAAAACAAAAATCAAATAAATACAATGAAAAGGACATTCCAAAGGTTTTTTTTGACAATCTGTTTGAATGAATTGTATGAACAAGTTGTTTTGTTTTTTGAGTTTGACAATAACCTCATTACCAGGATTTCTGGCACTATCTGATTAGTATCTGTCAAGGACACATGGCATAGTGGATAAAGGCATTAGTTAGATCCAGTGACAGGACCCAAACAGTGTGAGTTTAATACCTGGTTAAGGCAGTGGAGAACTTGGAGAGGGGAATTAACAGGAGATAACTGATAACTGACATCCATTAAACCTGGCATGTGAAACTAGAACAGTCTACCCCAGCAAGTGAAATAAAGGGTTCAGTTCGACATTCCAACCACCTGAAGAAGGCCGGAGTGTACAACGGCCAAGATGTTGTAATAAATATGGCGACAAAGAGGAGGAACAATTGTCTGAATAATGTAAATAGTGCTTTCTGATTAGATGATGATGTTTTATAAATATACTTTTGATTTTTATGCGAGTTATGTGTGTTGATATTTAATTTATGCAAGCTTTTCCACATACTAATTAAGTTGTGCCAGGGCTTCTTCTCTAACTACTTTCTTATCAGAAAGTGCCAGAAATCCTGGAGACAAGGATGTGTGTTACAGTAGTAATTCTGGAAAAAAAAAAAAAAATTTCTTTACTTAAATTCTAAATTTTTTTAACTTCCTTTCTTTTATTACCCCCCCTCCCAATCTCCCCCACACACACACTGTTTATGGCATATTGAGAAAAATCCTCATTATTAAAACTCACCCCTACCTCTGGTATTACCCTAAGAGCAAATATTTCAGAACATACTTATTCATAGATATTTGACTTAGGGAATACACAAAATTTGATCAACATTAACTCTGAAAAAGAAAAGATATGCATACCTATGTACTTGTATATTTATACATATTTTTAGTTTTTTTTAAATTCAGTTCTTAAACATATTTTATTTAATGGCTATTATGATCATTTTATATACCTATGCTTTATTGTAAATATCTAATCTAATTTGTATAGGCACTTTGATGTGGGGTAATGCTTAGCTGAGCTAGTTAATTTGACCATTACTACTGAGTAGTGAGCTTGATCCTCACACAAAATTCAACATGGATTGACATGTCATAAAATCAACCAATATAAACTATATTTATAAAAATTCCAACTCAGTTATATCTTATAATTACAGACATGCGTTAAAAAGCTGTTATGAGATAATTATAAATATCTTGTAAAATAATTAATGCAGAGTGAAACAATTTTCCAGAATTGATAGAATATATTATTAGCATTGAAGACACACTTCATAAATTTTGGAAAAAATGTCTTTTTTTGTTTTTTGTAATATAATTTAATGTAGACCTGTCAGTATAGTTTCATTTACAGGTTTTTATTTTAGGAAGAAAAAAAAAAATCATCTTTGTTGTTGGATAATTGAAGACTAATTTAGATTCTTTATCATTTGAATAGCTATTTCAAATAAAATGCAATTTCAATTGTATTATTATTGCAAATAAAAAGCAACATCAATGGTATTATTTACAGTATTTATATTCAGACTATTGTCCTCATCTTTTATCACAATATTTCATCAGTCTTGCCTTCCTCAGGTGTATATCAATCTGGGTAACCTACAGCAAATTCAGAACTGAACCTTTTATTTAGGTTCATAGGGGGTAGACTAGGAGATATTGTATTATTTTATTTAACACTGTTTAGTTATTGCTTACCTGTTTTCATTGCCTGACCCAGGGATTGAAATCACAACCACAATGTCACCAAATGCACAAATGCTTTTACCTACTAGGCCATTATCCATAGGACAATTGCTGGAGTACACGTAGAGCTTTGAACCTAACCTGTCATTGCCACTGCTGGTTACCCAGATTGATATATACTTGAGGAAGGCCAAAGGGTGCAACAATAGAAATGTTGTGATAAAAACAATAAAAATGAGGACAATATACTGTATATAAATAGTATAAATAATGATAACTCCTCATCTCAGAAATTCAGACAAAAATTCAAATGTATTTTTATACATTCGCTCTAATTATGGACTTTGTGTGTAACGTAATTTTTTTGTGTGTATTCACGTTTTATTATATTCTCTTACTTAGTTCAAACATGAAATGGAAAGGCGTGCATATGTATAGAATTTTTGGCAACCTTGGACCTTTGTGCCTGCAAAAAAAAAAAAAAAAAGTGTCAAAAGGTCTATTTATTTTACTTTTTTTTTTTTTTTTTTTTTTTTTTTTTTTATTGGAATCACCCCAAGCAAGGCAGTAATGCCACTAAAACACGAGGGGTTACAGGGTGTGGGAGAATTAGGAACAGAAACATTAATGATGACCAGAAAGAAGAAAGTAATCAGGTGGACAGTAGACATTTTAGTAGATTAAAGTTGGCTGGAAAGCATTGGGGCCAGAAGGGAGTTCCACAAGTGGGAAGTGCGAGAGAAGAAACTGTTATATAAAATTTATATAGAATTTACGGCTACATCTTGCCAACTTTAAATTGATGAGATCTCAATGCCAGTCTGGTGCTGTAATTAAATTAAAAAACTTTAGATTCCATAGTGAAGAGCTCATTTAGACAATTACCATGAAAGTATTTATAAAAAAGACAGAGGTAACTTTATGATGGTGGGAAAGTGACACCACTATTACTATTACTTTAATTACTCTCACTCCTCAGCAATGTTTATTTTTTTAAAAAGCGATGACTAGGATTGTAATAAAACCTAAACACATGATGAAAGTGAATTTATATTTTTGTTCTTGAGAATTTACATTGAAAATATTAAACACTATTTATTTATTAGATTGTTTATTTACAAAAATAATTTTATATTTACAACATTCTAAAAACTAATACAATTAAAACTATTGCAATGCAATATATATCATTTACCAATTTATAAAGGAATAAATATGAAAATTTTTTATTCATAAATTTATGCACGTTTACTAAATTATTAAAATGTGTGAACCAACTATAATGAAATCCTTATTTACCATTTTATAAATTTTGAATGGATTGGCAATTCACCAATGTTTTGCCAACCATTCCAATAAAAAATCTAATAAAGTGTTTAATATCTTTGTTGTAAACTCTCAAGTACAAAAAGAAACATAAATTCATCATAAGTTTGTTTTATTACAATTCTAATCATCACTTTTTAAAACAATAAACAGTGTCGATGAATGAAAGTAGTTAAAATAATAGCAGTATAAAGGGAAAATTGTCCATTTTTTTGTAGGCACAAAAGTGAAAGTTTGACAAATTTTTATTCATCTGATATTTTTTAGAGTCTCTAGTTTGGGTGGAACTCCTTATTCTTCTTTTATGTACTTTATCTCTTCAGAATGTAGCCACTCATAGCTCTCCACAACTTATCCTTTGTATCTCTTAGCAATATTTGTAAATTCACTATTACTGTTTTGTGATACAAGCCTGTCATATAAAATATTAAATTATATGACATGATGGTGAAATGTAAGAAGTATCCACAGTAAAAAAGGCCACTTAACATCAGAAAGAGGGAGTTAAAATTTCCAGGGTACATATTGAGGAAAGAGGGAGTTAAAATTTCCAGGGTACATATTGAGGAAAGAGGGTTTGGAAAATTTAATACTCACAGTATAGATTGAAGGCAAGAGAGTTAGAGGAAAACAAAGCCAGCTTGTGTAAATGGATGGCAAAACAGGTTTTAGGAGATATAACAAAAAGAAAAAATTTATTAAGAATTACAAAGGACAGGAAATTGTGGAGAGCCATGATTGCCAATATCCTGAAGGGGCACTGCATATAGAAGATTCATATTGCAAGCAATACAAGAGTGTGGCCAATGACTTTGAACTGTTTATATAAAAAATTGCATTTCACAAAGGGAAGCACTTTATACACTTTAACTTTCTATAGAAATGAACAATCTCCTAGAAGTTTATATTCTACTATATACATTCACTTGCCAACTTCTATACATGGTGTATTTTTTATCTTTTATTTAATCAGGATATAGGTGTTCATGGATTTTCACAGCTTTCAGTTCATTAAATCTCTAAGCTACATTTTTCCTCACTCTGCCATTTACACAAACTTGTTAGGTAGGTTACAAGTTTCCTTCTGCCTCTGTTGCCTGCAGTATGTCCTGTGAGTTTTCAGTTCTCCAAGCCCTCCATCTTCATTATGTCTCTTGGAAATTTCAACTGTCTCTTTCTGATTTCAACTTCCTCGCTGCTTACATGTTCCATCTATAGTATTCTTAGTAGCCTTCCATAGATCCACATTTCTGTTGCCTCATGTCTCATCTTCATCTGTGAGGAAATTGTCCTGTATTCACTACCATATAGAAGAATAGCTAATACATAGTAGATCAGCTCTTTTTTTTTTGTTTCTAACAAAAATTTCTCTATGTCTTAATACTTTTAGTTTCTTTCACTATTCCAATACACCTTTGGATTTATGAGTCACATTTTTAATTGTTTGTTATAAAACAATCTAGATAATTATAATTTCTATATTTGTTTGGTTCAGATGTCTTCAATTTGCTGCTTGTACTTTGAGTAGACCTTCTTGCTGATAATCATAAATTGTCTTCTTATAGTTAATAGTTAGTCCTTTATTCTTCCCTTTCCTTTATTACCATGTCTAGGAGTTCTTGGAATTTTCTTTTTTGAGTTTTCCCTCAAAACTATCATCTGCATATCCTATTCTGTTGGGATTGTGTTTGTCAATAAAAAATCCTGGTTGGAGTTCTAGTTCCTTTAAAATTGCCTTGTTATATAATTTGAATAAATATGGTGAAAATATGCATTCTTATTTTTTGTATACTTCCTCAGTTCATTTTCTATCCACATGCAAGCAGTTTTGTTCCCAGTAAATGTTAGAGATTATTCTAATATCTTTCCCAAATAAACCATTTTTTTCAGAGCAGTTTGAATAAATCTTTGTATTGTATGTTATCAATTGAATTTGTGTAATCTCTGAAACATAGCTTTCAGTTTTTCGGCAGTAGACAAAAGGAAATATATCATGTTCTTGAACATTTATTGAGAATTGAAACAATTATCAATGGCTTTAAAGATTCAAATACAAATGTTTTAATGTTAATATATAAAACTTATTTGAATATATTTTTGTTTACATATAAAATGCATCATATTTTCTTACAAATGCTTCCTATTTCCTCCTTTGTATGAGACCCATTATATGAAACTTGATGTATGCAAGTGTTGGATGGAGCAGTGGTTATCCACAGAATTAAATTCAAATTCCAGCTGAGGCTATTTATATTCATTTCACAGGTATTTACCAGTCCAAGCAGTAGCAGCCAAAACACTATTCGTCTCATAGTCAACCTGAACAAGGTTAATCAACAAAAGAATTCTTTAATTAAAGAGACGTAGTGCACTATACTCCATTGATATTCTTGTGCAAAATTTATTCAATATTTGGCGTACATATTAGGAGAAAATCATATGGCAAAATTCTGAGATATTAATAGAACATAAATGCAAAATATGTTGAGAAATTTTCATAATATATTTTGAAAAAATGTTTTCAAAAAGACAAGTATTTATAGCAAAGCTTAATAAATAGAAATAGATACTTTATCCTATTTCCTGCATGTAAGTTTTAGTTTTAGAATTTATTTTTGATGATGATAGAAGATTTTAAAATAAAGGCTTTTCTGCAACGTAGACTTGTTTAAATGTTAATTCTAAAGGAATATTTTGTTTGTGTGCATATGTTTATAGCCTAGGTTATTTTTAATTTGACTTGTAAAAAAAAAAAAAAAAAACCCACTGACCGCAAAAAAGTTGCAAGTATGTATTCTGAAATAGCAGAAGCCATCTTATTAATTTCCTGTTTACCTCTGAGACATTCTCAAAACCAAATCCATGTATTGAAATTACTCTCAATTTATAGTATTCCTTATAGCTGGCAAGAAATATTTAAAAACTAATGAATCAGTGCTTTGTTTCTTGTATGAATTTAGGCATATCAATTTCTTACTGTGAGAGGCTATATGAGAAACTTGCCTTGATATGTTGAATTTTTTAATTTTTTTTTTTTTGTTCCGGTATACATTGTGTGGGTGGAGGTCATGTATGAACATATTATTTTTGTGACAATTGACTTATGAATACATACTTTTGATTTCTCTTTAATTTTTAAAATATTTCTTTCATTCTTTTCTTTGCTTCATTACTAAATCAAATAAGATATAAGAACCCCTTATTTTTGCATAAACAAAAAAAAATATCTCCCGAGTTTTATATTGAGGTATTTAGTACAGTAATCTTTACCTAGATATTATAAAGTACTTGTACATAGCCTAAATCTATATTATAAAATGTACCTTAAGATGGTTGGGTGAGGATATATATACCAAATACAGTATTTTTTGATTAATTTACTTTTGCTGAGTCTGTACAAAAAAGTTTCCTCTCAATATAAGCATTTTATGAAGCCATCTCTAACAAAAGATCATGTCTTATGAATAAGACTTCTATTTATATAATAATTTTACCTTGTGGAACAGACTCCCAAGAGTTTGCTTCCCTGATCACTACAATCTTAACCTGTTCAAGTCTAGGGCTAACTGTTATCTTCCACACATATCTACATAAGCTGTCCTTCTTATTCTGTAAACCTCTACCTCAAGTGGTCCTTGGGCTCTGTACAGAGTGAACACCACTGTTTTAAAAAAAAAATACTCGCAGAAAACAGAACTTTAAGGCAAGATTTTAAAGTAATTTCTGCAGAAGTCCCAAGTAGGACTTTTGGCCTCAATAAGAAATTATTTACTTATTGAATCATACATTATTTAAAAATGATGGTCATTATGAATGCTTGAATTACATTTAATTTAAATATTTAGTGGTGGAGTTGCAGAAGATTCGAAGTAGCCACAGTTTTGGGGGATCTAGTTTGTTTTTACTGGATTTTCCAGTAAACAAAAAAAAAAAAAAAACGAAACAAAAAACATAGCCCTGAAATTAAAATTTTTTAAAAATATTATCAAGAACTTAATGATTTCTTTTTTTATGTTGGCAAGAAAAAAGTCACAGGGAAAAAGTTATCTAAAAAAGTTATAACTTTAGTTTTTGACTTGGAATTTTTGAACATTCTGTCTTATTTACTTAAACATCAAGATAAAGATTCAGTTAGCTCTCCTGATGGACACAAAGTAAGGATTTAGTTCAACATTATATATATTTTTCTTTTTAATCAGTATCTCCCCATGCAAGCCAGTAAAGCCACTAAAACACAAGGGGTTACCAGGTGTGGAAGAATTAGGAACAGAAGCGTTAATAATGAGCAGGAAGAGAAAAGAGTAATCAGGAGGATAGTAGTGATTGACATTGTATTTAAATTTTTGCAGATTAAAGTTGGCTGGAAAGCATGGACCAGAAAGGAGTTCCACATGTGAGAAGTGCAAGAAAAGAAACTGTTTGCATAGAATTACAGCTACATCTAGCCAGCTCAACTGTAAATTGATGAGATCTCAATGCCACTCTGGTAATACGCTTAAATTCAAAAAGTCTAAGTATCATAGTGAAGAGCTCATACAAACACTTAACATGAAAGTATTTATAGAAATGATACAGAGAGTCTACCCCCTTCTAAAATCTTGTATCTGTTACATAAGACATAAAAATGGTGTAACTTATCACAATGGTGTTCTGCAATATTAAGCATGTCAAGATTTAAAATGTTATGTTCTGCATTTTCAAGAATTTATCATTTAGACAAACAAAAACCTAGATGATTCCAAGATTATTTCAAGATTAAAAGGATTTCCAGTTAGCAAATGTGTTCAGTCATTCTCTTTGCTGAGAATCAAATTTATTCAGTCAGGTTTTCAAATATGCTTTGTGCTTTATGTCACACTGAGATCTCTCAAGGTTGATCAAACAAAAAGAGAAAGAAAGAAACATTTTTAACCCGAGTTAATTCTTTATTCCAAAGTATTCTTGTTTTTCTGTGTAGCTCACAAATTGTCAAACTGTCTCCACTTCAAGTTTGCTTCATTAACACTCTTCTCCCCTTCTGAGATCAAAAACACCATGTGACAGGAGTGAATGATCATGGACAGATGCCAGCTCAGTCAAGTGGAACTGTGCTACTAACACAATACCAGCAACAAAACGAACCATGCACTAATGAGTGAAGAGTCAGCTAAATGGTAACCATGGCGGTCTGAAGGAATTTGAGGACTGACAGGGGTACATATTTGGTTACTGCTGATAAGGGCTGACACTGGGAATTGTGCATTGGCGTCATAACTAGGATTGGCGCCAAGGTGTTACATTTTATTCTTCCTGATACTTTTGGCTAATGTCCAAATGCTTCCTGTCCAAATCTCTTTTGTATAAAATAACCTCTGGTGTACACTGACTTCCATGTGCATTTATATTTTGCAGCATAGGATTTGGTTTTATACTTCTACTTTGATTTTAAAAAAACTGTAGAGCATGAGCTTACATGTTATGATTTTATCAGCATATTTTTATTTCTATTAAATTTAAAAAATATATTTTTTGGCTGCAATGAACAGGAATTGTATTTCTGGTTACTTCATAAGATGCTGTTCATATAATACTTGTATGTACTAGTGTATATCATCAGAATGTTTGGGTTGAAATGAAAAAAAGTAACTGGAATAATTTAACTTTTCTTTGTTATGAAAACACTCCAATGAATGCGCAGGATTGCCTCGTAAGTGATGTTATGACTTGGTGGGGGGAGGGGGGTCATGACAAGTTTCAGGTCTTGCAACATACTTGTTCACCCAAGAGACCTTACCGAAACAGTACTATTCCAGCAGGTGATCCTGAAGCAAAAAAATCTGCCAAGCATGTATCAAATGGACACATTAAGTAACTGCCACTGTTGATCTTGAAATTACAAGCAACCAATCATTAATGATCTATGTCACTTCCTCCTCAGCCAAGACGATACAAAATTATTTAAATTATAATTATTAAAATTATTTAAAAAATAATTAACTTATCAAATTAAAAAAAAAAATAAGGTAATTTAGTAACATGAAAATATGTGCAAGTGCTGTAATAATTACTGACATGGAAAAAGGAATTGATAGGTCGAGTTCAAATTTCGGCTGAGGCTGTTAGGAAAATTATATGAATTCATTTATTCTTCTTACAGCTATAGGTAAAATAGTATGGCAGACTGTGCATTTAACTTTGATAGGGCAATCAGTTTAGGAAAAGGACAACTCTGAATTCAACCCCATTTCCCTTGCCAACACATAGCAGAGTAAAGCCCATTACTCTCAATGTCTGACAGACCTGAGTCCTGCAATGGACTGAGAAAATAAATTAACAAACTGAGCATAAAAGATTTGGATCCTAAATTGTTGAGAAGTTAGAAAAATCTTACAAAAAGTTTAAGGTTAAGAACATTTTTGCTATTGACTACTTTTGGTGCTTACATATTGCGTAAGGTTATAGTAGGCACCTCCAAAGATTTGGTAAAAAAATGAGCATACATTATAAAAAAAATACCCAAATTTGAATAAAAACAAAAGTTTTATCCTTGAAATCTTTATTATTAAGAGGAAAAAAACGAAAGGATTTTTTGATTATTAAATTATATTTTTTAAATCCTGTTTAGAACTTTAAATCGTGCTTAAAAACGTTTTTCTTGAATCCACAGTTCACCATAAATTACTACAGGAAATTTGAGTGTCTTTTTGCAGTGAAAAACATTGATTTGGAAATTCTTGCAAAAATTAGATAATTGTCGAATTTTAATGAAACTTTCAGGATTTATTCACAAATGAATGAAATTATTTTAGAAATCTTTCTATTTTAGAAAATCTCTGTACAATATTTTTTTTTTTTTTTTTACATCTGTTACCCCCACCTTATAATTTTATGAAATTCATTTTTGTAGCACTTAATGTTTATATTAGTTATACTGAGAAGTTCTTGGAGAATTTAAATCAACAATATTTTTTTTTTTTTTTTTTTTTACAAAAAATCCCCAGTTACAGAAAGAAATCTGCTCTGAATCATAAAATAAAAAGAATAAAATAAAACTAAGACATTATTTGATTAGGAAAGCTTTTAATTGCTTTTATGAATGAGATATATTATGGACACTTATTGCCTTTTAAGAAAAAATTTTTTTATGAATAATTTTTATAATAATATTTTTTTGTTTTAAAAAAATTTTAATTATAATAATTTATAAAGTTTTAAATCTTTTAAAGTTCTGTATTAATTTGTAAGGGTTAGGAGATATTGCAATTAAGTAAAAACTATATTTACTAATCATTAATGGAAAAGCTTGCTACAATTCACCCCCCCCCCGCCCCAGTATTTAAAAAAATTTTTTTTTTGTGTGTGTGTATAAATGTGCTGACTTTTGTAAATATTATCAGAAAATAAGAGCAGTAATTATAGTAAATTTATAATTTATTGATAATTTTCTAACATTTTCTCAACAAGTGTCTTTGCAAGTAAAACTATAAAGCCAAAGTACCTATAATTCAATAAAATATTAGATTATTTAAAATAATTTCCTGAATTTTTAAGATTACTAGATAGCTAAAGAATTATGTAAAAAAAAAAAAAAAAGTGTTCACATTATATTTATCAATTAATTTTCACAGTTATGTACCCCTGTACTTAAAAATGCCAACCATTAGCATATTGATAAAGCTGTCAACACTTCCTAAAAACATACACCTTCATGTTAAAAAATACATTTCTGTGATATTTTAAACTAAAAGTAGGTAATGTTTTAATTCAAATTATTTAAACTTTTAATCAGTTAATCTTCCTCAAGTAAAGTTTCAGAAAAGTATATCTTATTTTTGAAAAAAATTTTTAATAAAGAGAAGTATGTTCACAGATTTATCAATATGGCTGATTTTAGCAATTGAAAAAAATGTAACAGAGCACTGGCCCTGTTTAAATGCATGAAATTACAGGAATTGGAGAGGCTAATAATTGAATGATAAATGTTAAAGTTCTCAAGAGTGGGTTGAATGGTTGAGAAGAAAATTAAAAATGAAACACATTAAAATTTGTGTTTTGAAATAATAAAATGAAATTAAGAACAGTTTCAAGGTGAATCAAACCCAGATTTAACTAGACAGGATTTAGTAAAATTGAGCAAAACTACGATTTCCAACTCTATCCCTTACCCGCTGATAAGAGAGAGATGATTAATGTATTGTCCGAATTGCTTGGGTCATAAGAAACTAGAAAATGGACGTTTGTTTACAATATGCTATCTGTAGAGAATGTGTGTGGTCACAGAAAATAATGATCTAAATTATTCTAGACAAAGAACCAGGGAGCATCTAGTCTATTTAGAATTTGTGTCCTGGGTATGACGATAAACTAGATCCATGTCCAGGGTAAGACAGTAAACTATGTTCAACAGTAAGGCTTCTGATCAGGAGGCTTTGAGGAGAGTGGAACCACCTCTTAATTGCTGGTGTTCCAAGGTCCACCCTGACCTGGGGTGGTAGCACCTGTTAGGGTACCAGCTATGGGAAAATAGTTAACTCTGAAACTGAAGTAAAAAGCATTTTGAAAGTGTAAAAATAGGTTTTAATACCAGAAATACTTTGTAAAAAAACTATTACCCTCAGTACGTTTTTGTAAAAACATATGACCATCAATACGTTTTTGAAAAAAACATATTGCCATCAATATGTTTTTGAAAAAACATATTACCATCAATACAATTTGAGGAAAAAAATATTACCAGAAATAGATTTTTGACAAAACAAAAATATTACCAGGAAAAAAAAGTTGTCTGCATTAAATGACCCATTGAGGTTATATGCCATAAAACAAACCAAACTATTTAGAATTTGTTACATTGATTACCCTGAAAACAATTATCCTGAAAGAAAGATAATTATGAAGACTTTGAATATATAAAAGAAATAACTGTTTGGTCAATTGAAGATTGTCTAAGATTAGGATGTGCCTCTTTCTGTGACAATTGCAATTTTTAGTTTTCATTATTTCTGGATTTCTGGCACAGGTGTGAAAAGCCAGTTGGTCAATTTTGGGGATTATCGAGATAATGATATTGGGCATTGTGAATTGTCATTTTCTGTCGCCTGTCTACATAATGGAAGTCATCAATCATTGTTATCAGAAAAGATTTCTCTCTGTGAAGCCAATGCACATTTCGCTTGGTGGTCATTTTTCCTGAGCATGGAGTAGATGTCAGACATGAAGGGTTAGCCTGCATGTCAATGGCTTGGGACAGTCCGGAATAGCTTGTAAGACAGTTGTCACTAAAGAGTACACCTGTAATTTCCAGGCCAGTGTGAAAATACACATACATGCATAACCAAAGAATTTAGTGAGAATTGATTGACTGGACATTATGGTTGCAACCAGAATCTTTAAATCACCAATCTTGTAGTAGAGTATTTTAATTTGCAGTAGTTAATAAAGACATTTTATTCAACCAGTTTTTCTTTATATTCAGTAAACCTGTTGTTAGTTATCAATCGTGTTGTGCATTTCATTGAAGGAGTTCTTATTCCAGCTTGAATTCTGATGTGCGCCAGACAAAAGTTTACCATGGCCATAGACTGAAGTTATGCAATCTTCACTCTGGTGCCCGACATATATAAGGGGTTCACACTAAATTTTGCCATCAATCCCAGTGTTGTAAGACTTTGGGAAACCAAAATCAACCCTATCAAGACGACACACTAGCCCCAACTGAAGAACAAGAAAAAGTCGGTTGACAAGGTTGGTATTACTCAATAAAGCTAGCCAACCTAGGGACTGAAAGGAAAAAGAGGAGAGACAGAACTTAGAGATGGGAAGTGTGGTGTGTGAGTTTAGAAGTGGTGTGTTGATAGATGTGTCAACAATAAAGAGTAACCAAACTTGGTGGGTTACAAAAAAAAAAAAAAACCATTCCAATCAATTTAAATTTGTTTTGAAATACAACAAAGTATTTTGTTTACTTTAAATATTTGATTTAATCTATTAGCTTGGAATTATAACTAAAAGTTTCAAGAAAGATCTTTATTTTTTTAAATGCATCTTAAACCTTAGGTATCACTTTTTTGAGGAGGTACCTAGCTTAAAGTAATGAATTTATTGTGTAGACAAATTTACTTCAATAAGATGAAGTTGTGTTTACTACCATAAATGTTTTAAACATGATTCTTTCTTACTTGGCTTAAATTTATCCCTTAAGACTTCTTTTTACAATTGCTTACAAACATGATTTATCAAGCAAAAAATACATTCTGGAAGCTACTGTTTATTTATTACATGCTTTCATTATAAATCTTTTATCTCTTATATTTGTATGGATAATTTATTTTGTGACTATTATTAATTTTATTTCTTAAACAGGAAATTTTGTTGTATTTGTTTTGTTAGCTGTCTTAACATTATTGTTGAAAAATCTGAATGAGATGATTTTATATATATAAAAAAAGTTATGCATGTAATAACTCAATTATTTAATGCTTGTATTAACTTCTGACCACTGACAATCCATTTTCACATTTTCAACTTGCAATGTGCAGACTGAGTGCTCAAACAAATTATATATTTAAAAAATTGATGGGTTCAGATGTACTTTTTAGGTATGATGCTGATGTTAATATTTTGTATAAATTTTCAAGCAGAACATAAATGAGCATTGACCAACTTTTTAAATTTATATAATATTCACTGTATCTGTTCAACTGCTAAATGCACTATGAAACTTTTGGCATCTGTTTACATCCTATATTTGTTTTGACATTAAATTGAAGTTTAGATGCATTTCTTAAATAAATCCAAACTGTGATATTACAAGTTATATAACTATTTAGTAAATAAATGTTTTTTTGTTTTTGTTTTTTTTATCATTGGTTTGATATTACTTTTCCTAAAAGAAAGTGTATAAATATTAATTATGGATATCTACACACATTTACGCATATTGGAATATCTATTTGGTAACACATAAAAGAGAAAGACAACTGAATTTTGGTGTCATTCCAACTTTTTTATGGCAATGAAGAGACTGTGAACATTGTGGGGTGGGAAGTCTATATTTTGAATAGGTGTATCAATGGTTCAAACTGGTTTTAAGTATTCAGTAGTACAGAAATTGTCTGCAGTCTTCTATGTTCTGTATCCCTTCAGGATGTGGGTGATTGTGGGTCTCCACAATTTCCTGTCCTTTGTAGCTCTTAGTAAATTTAAACCACTTTTGGGCAGCACGACCAGATATTTTTTAATTTCCTTCCACTTTCTGACTTTGTGGTCTAGTTTAAAAACAGTGCCACAAAATTGCTAGTATCTTTATACTTGTAGCCTCCATTTTAGCAATTACAACAAAAGATATCTGTCCTGGGTATAATGATAAACTACATCCAGCAGCAAGGCCTCTCATTGGGAGGTTTTGAGGGGCATGGAACCACCTCGTAATTGTTGTTGTTTATAGGTCCACCTTGATCTGAGGTGGTAGCATTTGTTAGGGTCCCAGCTATGGGCAAATAGTTAACCCCAAATCTGGGGTCAAAACACTATGAAAGTGTAGAAATGCATTTTTATAGTGAAAATGCCAGCAATACATTTTCATGACGTCAACTTATACGAAAAACCTGCAACCTACCTGTTTATACCTTGGATGGTGTCTTCATGAAATATAATATAGACATCTTTAAACTATGAATCAAAAATCATAATCCACAAACTGTTTACACAAAGCACTATGCCTAAACTACCTGTCCATACAAAAATACCTCTAAAATTGCAATATATAAAGTGCACATTTATGAAAAATGATTCCTTAATACTACAAATCCCCTTAAATGGAACCACCTGTTTGTTGTGGGTGGCAACCTGACACCCTGGTCTGGAGTCCTGGTGACTGAGTGACTCCTGATCTGGTATAAAATGGCCAAGAGTTTCCACAACCTGTCACTTCATTCCCTACATGGGATAGATGTGTGGATGGAATAGTGCAATTCAATCCAATCAGCTATTCACATAGTGACAAGGGATAGTATTGATGAAAGAGAATGGCTATAATATGGCTGCAAATCCTTACACCATACTATATTTGGGTAGATATGGTGGGGGAATGTGGGTGCTCCCAGCCACTTTCTGCATGACTATACCATCTGTGTAGACCTGGTGGGTCATGATGAATGGGATTAGTCCTCCCTGATAGGAACTCTGAAGCAGGTGAGGAGCACAGACAGCTAATACAAAAACAAAATTATATGTCTAACTCTTATAAACAATCCAAGAAACAGTACAAAAACTCAGGGACAGAAAGTAACAATCAAATATCAGGAAAAAACAATTTTCATAGTCATAGAATCATTAGAGGGTGAAATAACAAAAGTGTGACCTTTTCTGTTACAAAAGGTTATATTAGCCATGATAGAACCAAATTCAGTAAAATAAAAAATAAAGGAAAATAACATACTTCCAATTTTAATATTAGGTTGGTGCAAAAATAATGACGTAATAATGTCGTTTTTTGACGTAACGTCAAAAAACGACATTATTACGTCATTATTTTTGCACCAACCTAATAAAAACCAAAAAAGACACAGAAAACATACTAAAAATCAGTCAAATAAATGACCACCAATTTCTTAATTCCTTTAACAGAGTAATAAAATGCCTAGATCTGTCACTCCGCTCACTGGAAGAAATTTAAAAAAAACAAGGCATAACAGATGTAAAAAGAATATAAATAAAAAAAATGGCACATCAATACGCACAAATGTATACATTTTGACAATCAATAAACCTACCCTACCAAAAAAATAGGATACACAATATCCAAAGTAAAGGCATACTCCCTAATCCCCGTAGATGTCAGAAATTTGGCCATCTACAAGATCAGTGTACAAGTGAACCAGTCTGTCAGAGATGTGGGGAATTTGAGACTGATCATGAAGAGTCAGCCTGTGAAAGGCCTTCTTTATGCTCAAACTGCAAACAAAACCACTCAGCAGATTCTAAAGAATGTAACATCTGAAAAAAGAAAAAGCAAATAATAAGAATAAAATATACACAAAACATCTTGTTCCAAGAAGCTAAAAAGCAGGTTGAAACTAACTCACTTCCAACATAATATGCAAATCCTACTAAAATAACAAACCACCAAAATGACATACAAGAGAACAACACAATAAGAAACCAAGAACTTACAATTTTAATAAATGAATTAAAAAAAAACGAATAGAACTACTAAAATTTAGTATTTCACACATAAACCAAACTCCCATAGTCAAAACAAGTCCTATTCAGTCAAACTCTAACAAAAAAGAATCAAAGTACAAAACAAATAAGTCTGAAAACCCCAAATCCAAAGTACAAAAATCCTTCAACCCTCCAAACATTCAGAAAAGAATCAAAAGCTTCATAAAAGAAATATCACAACTGTAGCGAAACTGAAAGGTAGCAGTCTGTGGGTTCGTCTGAACTGACTACAGTTCGCCGTTCTAAGAGGCAACGAGTGGCATGCATGATATGTAAGCAGAATAGTGGATGCTTACGCAAATGTAGCAACAGTCCCTGGCTAAATGAAATGCTGGATGAACAAGGAGAAAAAAAAAAAAATGGCCTACCTTAGAATCTGAAATGAGTGCGAACGTGTTTCGCCCGCAGAGTGCCGGAAGTTAACAATAAAAGCACGTGCGGCCTTGGGGTGGGGGTTATTTATGAGTCACGGACGTGTAGCGTATGCAAATTTTGGCCAGTTAGAACTGATATAAAATGAGCAATCTCGCAGGTAGGGGGGGGGTCCCTTCTTTTTCTTTTGTTCTTGAGTTGGTCATATGGTTTGTGTGTGCATATTGTCGGAGACTAAGAAAGACTATAGGAATCTATCTTCCTCCTTGTACTTGGGACAGCAGAGTCAAACTTAAAACCAACTCTTTTCCTTCAACAACCCAGTACATCACTGAAGAAACAAAAGAAATAGACATTGATGCACAAAACTCTATCTCACCTTAAATAAGTGAATGGTCATTGTCCAGATAAAGTTTGCCAAAAGAACCTAATGGGAAAACAAATAAAACAAGACCAAAGAGACAAGTGGAAACAAAAAACCTCTAAAGAACAAAACCTGACGAGAAACAAAGCACTAACAAACCAGAGAGCATACAATTTATGGACACTTCACCCACTAAGCATAAACCGGACAGAGTGAAAACTCATAACAATACCTGAATGCATAAGCATGATGCAAAAATTTATACAGAGAGTGGTTGAGGCCTAAAAGCAAACATAAATGATCTACTCTTACTCATAACAAATCAACTTCTCACTGTCATTTACCTTCAAAAAACATTCCTAAAATCTAATGATAAATAATAAAAAAAAAAAACTATACTCAATATAACTACATACATGACACTTAACAGAGAACATCTGGAGGTGTATCAATCCTAATCAGAAATGGTATCCCCCAAAGTAAAATACTTCTAGAAACTAATCTACAAGCAGTTGCTACAAAAACTATCCTACATAAAACCTGTTAACATCTGCTCTATTTATATCCTTCCCACCTCATGATCCCATTAAAGAAACTGATCTAAATAAACTAAGAGAACAACTACCGAAACCATTCATATTATTAGGTGATTTTAACAGTCACAATGTTATATAGGGATCCAAGAAAAAAAACCTGGAAAATGTAATTAATAACAATGACTTACATTTACTAAATGATAAGTCTAACATCTATCTAAATTCTGTGTCAGGGTACATACTCAGCTATTGACCTATCACTGTGTGACCCCTCTATTTTTATGGATTATAGTTGGCAAGTACTCAATGATTCATGTGGCAGTGATCACTACCCAATAATTATACTGATGAGGTCAGAACCAATTCAAAAACAATCTCCCTCAATGGAAACTAAACAAAGCAGATTGGGTCAAATATAAAAACCAATGCTGTCAAAATTAACAAAAACAATAAAAAATCTATTGAATATTTCTCTGAAACATTAATAGCAATTGCAAGAAAATGCATACCAAAAAGCACTAAATGGAATAAACATCAAAGACCATGGTTCAACAAAGATTGCAAAAAAGCAATAAAATTCTGTAAAGCAGCACTATGAAAATTTAATACCCTATCTACATCCCATAATTTAAATTTATTCAAACTAAATAGAGCAATAACACACAGAAACATCAAAAAAGCAAAAAGAAAATCATGGAGTGATTACATAAATAAAATAAACTCCCATACCAAACCAAAAATAGTCGGAAATATAAGGAAAATTGCTAGTAAACATTTATCACCTCATCTAAATCACCTTTCTCAAAATAACATAAAAATAACAAGCAAATCTCCTTGCAGCAACCTTTAAACAAAATTCCTCCAATGAAAACTACAAAAAAGCAATTCCAAAAAATTAAGATGCAAACAAAATAACACAAACAACAAAAAAGATTACAACCATCCTTTTACCCTAAATGAACTTATAGATTCTATAAGGCAATCATATAATACAGCTTCATTATGAATTTCTTAAACAACTTCCAACAAAATCCCTAAAATATCTGTTAAACATCTTTAATGAGATATAGTTTAAGGGCAAACTCTCAAATAGCTGGAAACAAGCTACTGTGGTCCCTATACTAAAATCAGATAAAGACAAAGCAAACCTAAAAAAAACTTCAAACCCATAACATTAACAAGTTGGATATGCAAAACTCTAGAAAGAATAGTAAATAAAAGACCAAACTGGTACCGTGAAACTAATTACCAACCTCCAGAGTGGATTTCAAAACAAAAGAGGCACCATAGACAACATAGTCCACCTAGAATTTTTCATTAGAGAGGCTTTTATTAAAAAAGAACACACAATAGTCATTTTTTTTTTATCTAGAAAAGGCCTATGAAACAACATGGAGACATGGAATAATGAAAGACCTATACAATCTTGGATTAAAGGGCAGATTGTCCAATTTGATAAATAACTTTTTGTTTCAAAGTTCATGTAGGATCAACTCTCTCGAACCTCAAAATCCAAGGACTTTCACAAGGTTGTATTCTGTCCATCACTCTTTGGAGCATAAAAATTAACATTGTTTATTGCTTGAATCAAGGAGTTGATGGTTCATTATATGGCAACGACCTTTTGATCTTCTACAGATCAAAAAATATGCACACTGCAGAATGACAACTGCAAATGTGCCTAAATAAATGAAACTTAAAAATAGTTTAAAATTCTTCCCAACGAATACAAAGTGTATCCAGTATCTGTCTAATGTCTAATGGATGTCAGTTATCAGAGATAACTGACATCCATTAGACATGGCACGTGGAACTAGAACAGTCTACTACAGCAAGGGTTCAGTTCAACATTCCAACCACCTGAAGACGGCCGAAATGTTATTATAAATATGGCAACAAAGATAAGGACAATAGTCCAAATAATGTAAATAAAGTGTATCCATTTCTGCAGTCTGAAAATAAAATGCACAATGATCCAACACTTAGACTTGAGGGAACAGAAATTGAAATCACTGACTAAAATAAATTTCTGGGAATCATTTTTGATATAAAAAATTTACTTTTATCCCCCCACATGAAATACATAAAACAGAAATGCTTCAAAGCATTTGCAATTACTACAGGTTGTGGCTATGTTTCATATATGGGTTGACTCGGAAATCCTACCTAAAAAAAACCTTGACCCCATCCATCATGCAGGATTAAGACTGGCACTGGATGCTTTCAAAACATTGCCCATATGCTGAAACCCGTGAATCACCATTAAAACTGAGATGAGAAAAACTGGCACTAAAATATCATCTAAAACTCAAATTCTGTCCAACTAACTCTGCATATCACTGTACCTTTAACCCTAAATCCAAAAATATGTTTGATATAAAAGAAAATGCTATCGAACCTTTTGGCCTTTACATGAAAATCTCATCAGCAAAAAACAAATAAATCCGACACTAATTCTTAAAACCACCCCTCAAAAAACCCACCTTAGTTAATGAAACACCCTATGATTCTGCTAAACCTTACTAGCTACCCTAAAATTAATTCTAACTTATCTGATTACATGGAAGAAATCCACAATGTTCTAGAAGCTCATCCAAATTATAAATAAATATACATTGATGGTTCTAAAATCTTGGAAAGAGGTGGATGCTCTACTATCCTTAACAACATAACCATGCAGAAAAGATTGCCTGACAAAGCCTCAGTCTTCAGTGCAGAAACCTAAGCCATACACTTGGCTTTAGATATTATAGAATCCAGTGGGTCAGATAGATTCATCATCATCTCAGATTCACTATCTGTACTCACAGCTCTGAAGAATAAAAACCAGGAAACCCCTTAATAAATTATTAAATAGCATTGATATATAAGAAAAAAAAAAGCTGTAATAGTCCTATGCTGAATACCGAACCATATTGCCATAAATGGAAATGGGAAAGCTGACAAAATGGCAAAGGAATCACTGATCATGGCCCACACTGACTTCCAACTCACTATAAACAGGACCATTAAAGAAAAATGGTAGCAATTATGGAACAACTGTCAAAACAACAAATTACTCAACAGCAAACAATCATTAGTGAAAGATGGCCAAGTTACAGAAAGATAAGGAGAGAGGAGGTGGTACTAGCCAGATTCTGTATAGGACACATATACATAAACCACCAACATTTACTAAAACATAAGGAACCACCAGTATATATGCCACACCAGGAACCATATACTGTTAAAAACCTACTATTAAATTGTTATAACTTCTAACAAAGCCAAAACAAACTCTACAAATCAGATAATTTAAAGGATCTATTTGAAAATATCAATCCAAGTAACATCATATATTTCATTTAAAGAAATTGGGCTTTACAGGAAAATATTAAAAAAAAAAAAAAAAAAAAGAAAACTCTTTACCAAATCTGATTACCTACATTGTTTTGCAACCAATTTATGAAGGGAAATATTATTACCAGCAATACGGTAGAATCTCAACAAAAACCTTCTTTACAAAAATACGTCAATAAAACCTGATCTACTAAATGATTTCTTACAAAGAATACATATTCTATTCATACGAACCTATGCTAAAAAATCTTGTCTGCATTAAATTGAGGCATTGAGGTTGATATGCTGTAAAACAAAATAAACCAAACAACAAAAGATATACTGATAATGGTGTAATATTCATTGGCTGATAGCAGAATGGTTGAAACACTTTAAAAAGAAAAAAAAAACCACTAGAACGAGCATGTCCAAAGAATTTATAGCACATGGCTATCAAGACGAAAGCTTGTACTTGATTAACACCTGGGGAGTCACCTGGTGGAAAGTGTCTGATGTTGAAAGCCTTGAAACTTTTAATGAAGCCACAAAACATCACCGATGACTCATCTTGAAGCATTCAAATAAATTATGCTATAATAATTATATATGTGAAGGTGTGCAGAAAAATTCATGGTCTGACTTGTTTCCTAAAATTTGACCATATATCAAATTTTTTTGTTTTGTTTTGTAAGGGCATCTTCATTGAGAATTTTTCAGCAAAACCTTATAATAGAATCATAATTTTTATATTTTTTATATATGTATATGAAATAAATTTTTGAGTAATGTAAAAAAAAAAAAATAAATTCTCTTGATATACTTAAATTTTTCACAAACAATCATCAAAATTTCTTTTTGCATATTCATAACTGATTATAGAGAAAATGTTTCATTTGATAAAGCCAGTTATAAAACTCAAATATCTTTAATTTTCCTTTTCAGAGCACATTCAGATTGCCATCTGAGAATTCTTGAGACCATTTATATTAAGTCTAAGCAACCTTCCCTCTGCAAGCAGAAGGAATGGCTGTTGGTCTAAATGTAATCTATTTATAATTTATATTGTTGATTCCCTGGTAGTAAATTTTTTTTCTCTCTCCACCTCCTCTTTTAGTTATTGTGCATATATTTTATGTCCTCATTTGGCTCTGAAGAGCATGGATTGATAACCAGCAAGACCTTTTTTTGTTGATTTTTGTATTTTTTTTTTTTTTTTTTTTGATCCACCTCTTTAAGGTGAATTTTTTCTCATCCTTTGTCTTTTTAAAGTGATTCATTATCTACAGAATAATAGTATAAACACTTTTGATCCATCAGTAAATTTTCTTATCAAAGATGAAATAATGAAAAAGATATATAAATAAAAACAGAAACTGCAAATATTTTTTCTGTTGCTTCAAATATTAGACTTATCTGCATAGGATTTTAATTTTATCATGTTCAATTTATTATCTAAGTCAACTGAAATGTCACAAAATTAGAGACAGTTATCTAATAATGTGCAGCTCACCTCCAGAGATAATCTCATCTTTCTGGCTTTAGCTGTCATTCTGTAGTCAGTGTTGAACTCTGTTCATGTCTCATAGCTGATACAGCTACACTACCTCTTTAATCCATCCACTTTACTGTTCATAATTTTTTGGAACCTCAGCTTTTACTTGTACTGAATTTTTGTTTTAAATTTCTCTTTATGAAAACCTTTCTTTTTTTATGAAGGAATTAGGCAAGAGCTTCAGACATGGAATTTGAGATTTGATTTTTAAAATTTGGCTTTAATATTTTAAATTTCATATAAACTTAATTCTGTAGGATTTAAATCTGTATGTGGCATTTCCTACTTTACTATAGTAAATCATCCTTATTTAATCATCAAATAATAATTGATTATTATGTGGTAATGCAGTTCTGCACATCACTGCACCAGTGGTGACATTCAAGGTCAGCTGTATGCAAATATATTAGCACTTGTTTGTTCTCTTCATCAGTATGTACATGACATCAACACTGATCCCATGAAACTGGAAGAAGAATTAAGGGACATTGGTAACATTTTTAACATAATAACTGGAGGAACCTCCAGTATCATCAAGTCTAGCTGTAAAAAGCCTTTCATATTTTTTTTTTTTTTTTAAGCATTTCACCCCAAGCAAGGCGGGAAGCCACTAGGACGCAAGGGGTTACAGAAAATTTAGAGCAAGATCAGATAGGAGTGATAGAAGGAAGGATGAGGGTAGTGGATAGATCAAGGCAACTGGAGATGTCAATTGACATTACACTTGAATAGCTGGAGATTATAGCTCACAGGGAAACAGGAATAGACATAGTACACTAAATAAGGTCCAAAAAGTTTGTTGAAGTTATGACATCAAGGTAGTTTTCAGTAGTAAAACCAATCTTCACAAACTCCTTAGTAGATTCAGTTACTTATGGTGAAAGAGTTTGACAAAAGATTGCATATATAACATCCTATGCAAATGTGGAAAAGTATGGAAAGAGTGAAATCATCCATAAAACTTGAAGAACATATGAAAGACATAGCCAAAGGCATTTAGAAAAATCTGGTATAGCAGACCATATATAGAGAGAAAAGAGTAAACATTACAGTCTTTGGGATGAATACAGGTAATTGACAATGAGCATTGCTGGAGAGTGAGGAAATTGAAAGAGGCTATGTGTATTGGTTTGTCAGGTGTATAAATCAGGATGGTATAGATTTCATCACTGGTTTCTTTTGCCTGGCAAAGAAAGTGTTTGAAAATTCCCACATATATATTTGTGAATCTGCTGTCTACATAGTTGGTAGTATAATTTTGTCTGTATATCTAGTGTTGCTAAAATGGATTGAATCTAGTTGGCATAATAACAGCCATTTTTTTTTCTGTTGCCATTTTCGAAAAATGTTTTCCCTTATGGTTTATACCCTGAAAAATGGATCAAGAACACAAGGAAAAAATTCTGTTTGGACAAAATTTGGAAAGAAGAAGAGTAATCATCTGTTCAAAATAAGATTACCACTAATAGAAAAAAAAAAAGAACAAAAAAAAAAAAAATGATTCCATTGATCAATTTTCTACTCTTTTATCTCTTTCTTAATAGACAATCTTTTGTGTTCATAAGAACGGAACTAAGAAAACCAAGCTACCTCATTTGAAATTGTCTGGAACAGAATTTTTTAAACATTTTTTGATTAATATTTTTTCTTGTCTGTGATAAAATTTATGAAAGTTTGTACTTGTAAAAATGATTGTATGAAAATCAAACCAATACATTGGGACAATAGTTATCAGCCAATGAAACTGTATCTCAAATGAAGATGTTCCTTATTTTAAGAAATTATTTTAAAAAGAAAAATCTAGAGTCTATCTTTTTGATAAAAATAGTAAACTAGATAAGTATAAGATAAATAAAATATAAAGTATTATGAATGCAAATGAGTTTGTATCTTTTTTTAATAGTACAAGGGAAATTGTTTCTTTTTGATCCTTTATCTAAGATTGAAGTAGAATGTTTACTGTTTAGAAGAAAAAGTAGTTTACTTATTATTTTTATCTAGTTTAAAGACAGCTTACAATTTAAATTGGTACAGTGAAAAAATTGCAGAAATATGAGAATTAAAATTCAGATATTTGAATTGTTTTAAAACAAGACAATGTCTTTTAAATGAACTTTTATAGGAAATAGGGAAATTCAAAGAGGAAAGTATTACTAATAATCAAGCATAGGCCTTATGGATTTGATAATTAGCATTTTGGTGTAGAATTCAGGATACAAACTACTGACTTTGGTAGTCGGTGTTATATATTGATCATTTCTTGGAATAATGAATGCAAAGATTCAGGCCAAAAAATTACCCAATGCAGAAAGGCAAGTGTGTGTGTTTGTCAGTCTGTCCCTCTCTCCCTCCTCAAAAAATAGATTATATTAGTATGTTGGTTACTATATATTTTAGATGATGAAAAAACATTTTTACAAGATATTTCTTGTACAGAAATAAATTATTTGGATCTTTATTGTTCCTACCCTCCTCCTTTTAGTGCTGTAGATTCTACAGGAGTATGGGGCCACAACTCTCAACAACACTAGGCGTTATGGCTGTGGTTTCCATAGAAATTAAGTTTTTACAAGATTAAGTTGTTAATCCCATTTGTTTGTCTCTAGTTTTTTTTTGTTAATATTACCCAGTGTTCACAAGTGATCTAAGTACCAACCGGGCTCAACAATGCTTAACTCTGGTGACCAAATGAGAACTGGTGTTTTAGCATGATTTAAATTTATTTTATGTGAGGGAGTGCTGAAAAGTTATTGGTCTGACCAAGAAGAGACTAAAAAAATGTTCAATTGATCAGATTTGGGGAAGTAGTTATGACCAAGAGCTTTATTGATATAGTCATTTACTAAGTTTAGTGAGGTCACACTAGTTGGGTACCAAGTAAGAATTGAACTCCCTATATTACCTAATTGGTTGGCATGAGGAACTTATTAACCATTGCACCAAAGTAGACCATCTGTCTGTTCATATATATGCACTTTAAATATATCCTTAATCTTCAGAGATTTTAAGTGATGAATTTATTGAGATATAGAAAGTGAAAAAAAACGTCAAGGATTAAACTGAATACATTTTCTGCTTTTATTTATATAGAAATATATAAAGGATGAAGATAATTCTAAAATTATTTTCATAGATAATCAATATTTAATTAACAAATAATAATTGTAATTGATTTTATCAATATTTTTATCCCTGTTAAGGAAATATTTTGTTTGGATTCTTATTTTTTTGTAGTTCTTGTCATCCTTTGTGTTAATATATCAAATATTTATGTTAATGTAAAAAATTAACTCAGTAATGAAAATGAATTATTATAACTGTCTTTATTATAGATGATTTTATTCATACTAGTCTCCTTGTAATAGTTTTTTTCTTTTTACTAAATTTCACTCAATACAAGACCCAAGAGCTACTCAAGGTAGAGGTTACTGTGTTGTGTTGTATTAGCATAAAAAAGGGGCAAGAAGAGAATTTCTTGGGGCTATGCAGGAAAGATAACAGCTATTAACAAATAATAATTGTAATTGATTTTGTCAAGATTTCAGTATAGTGTGGTAGTAGACTTTAGAAGGAACTGGAAACTCGATCATAAACAGGAAACGCAGGATAAACCTCTACTTCTGTTCAAAAAATTGGGGAGGAGTGTAAACCAGATGATAAGCATCACAGCATTTTAGTTGTACTATTCAGTTTTTTCAGGTGTCCATTGTATTTGGTAACTGCCTGGGTAAATTTGAACTAAACACTTTATTTAATCCATGGAGCTAGATTGTTTTCTCCCCACTATGCCAGAGGTATTTCATTTTTTTTTTTTTTTTTTTTTTTTTTTTTACCAAAATATAATATAATTTTCACAGCCTGGTCTCAGGATTGAACTCCAAACCACTAAGCAACACTTAAGTAATGTCTTGTGATCAATGTTCTGTTTAATTGTATATAATATCCACTGTAAAAAAAAAAAAATACTATATACAAATAGAACATTGATCATAAGGAATAGTCACTAAGCAGAACCATTAGACCAAGAACAGAATCAACATTTGAAATAGGATTGTCCTTTTAATTTAAATCTGTTTATTAAAATACATGGTCTAATGTTTTCTGCTTATGAAGGATTCACCATATTGCTCAAAAGGTAATGTATAATCTTTTTTTTCAGCTGACAAATACTGTCTCTGAAGTAAATTATGCTAGCAGTAAAGACTTAGCATTAAAACAAATATCATTTTTGTCCCATAATATGAAAAGTTCTCAGCTGGATTCACTTCCCAAAATTTGACCAAACATCAAAAATTATTCTGGAAGAGCCTTTGTTATTTAGCTGAGAATTTTTCAGTACTTCTTTGTCATTGTTACATTTACATACAAATTTCTTACATTAAATATAACAATTATTATGAGATAGAGATAGTATTATTTTGTAAATTTGTTTGGGCTCTTAACACATTTCCAATTTTCCCTTATGATTTTGTTTTGTATAATTTTGTAACATCTTTGTCGGTGGTGTACAGGATGATTGGTGCAGGATCAATTGCAGTGAAGCTTTGATATAATGGATGTCCTTTTTACATTTCATAGCTTGAATAAGTAATGAGCCTACCATACCATACTAACCTATATCATGTTGGGAGGGGTTGAATTCAAGGTTCTTTTTCTAAGTTGGTGGCTCTACCAAGGTTAGAAAACCCAGTCTGCCTTTTTATTTTACCCATTGCTTGAAGAAAAAATGGTATTCATATATAAATGAATAGAATTTTGTTTGCAGATTCAGGCTTTTTCTTTTTTTTCAGTAGAGAATTGGGGATGTTAATTGAAAATAAATATTAGGTTGGTGCAAAAATAATTTCGTTTTCTAACATATGTTACTATGTGAGAAAACGAAATTATTTTTGCACCAACCTAATATTACTTTTTTTTTTTTTTTTTTTTTTTTTTAAGAATTTTCATGTTTTTGCAAAAATTAAATAAAACCTCCAGAAATGGAGCCCAGTTTGTAAAGATAATTTCTTTATACTTCTTACTCCTTCACATAGGACATATAGACTGAACAAGTCATTCTCTAAATTTACTAGAGATTTGGACCTACTTCTGCTTGAAGATCTGTTTGAAACAGATCTCAATTTATAAAACAAAGTAATCTGTGTCTTCTGATCTGAAAAAAAATAACTAGAAATAAATGTAATGAGTTTGGTGTTAATGATTTAAAGTGTAGAGTAATAAGTCATTTTCAAAGTTTTTATTGTAACTATTAATACTATTTACATCATTCAGACTGTTGTCCTCATTTTTATTGCCATATTCATCCCATTTCAGCCATTTTGCTCTGCAACCATCATCAGGTGATATATGTTGGAATTTGAACCAAACCCTTTATTTAGTCCACAAGAGTAGATTGTTCTAATTCCACATGTCATGCCATTTTCAGATATCTCCGTATCAGCTAATTCCCTTTAGTAACTGCTCTCTTCAAGTTTTTGTTCACCTCTGCTGTGGGTAAGTATTGGATTCACAAAAAAAGGTATGGAATATAGAATTAGAACAATCTACCCCCATGGACTAAATAAAGAGTTTGGTTCAAAATTATAACATAGAAGAAGATTGGAGTATACAATGGCCAAAATGTAAATATGGCAATAAAGACAACATTGTAAATAGGGTAAATCTTGTTATGAAATAGATTTTTTACTCCTATATTATTAGGTTGGTGCAAAAATAATGTCGTTTTCTCACATATGTTACTATGTGAGAAAACGACATTATTTTTGCACTAACCTAATATATCATTATTTGGTCAACATTATTGTTACTGATGATGATGATTGATAGTATAATGATGATGCTAATTATTATAATTATCATTGAATATTCCCATCAGTAGTTACTGGCAGTTTATACCGGAGATTAAAAGACAGCAAGTTTCCTCAATACTCAAGCACTCTTCTTAGGATTCCAGCTGTTTTCAGTAATTCTGTTTTCTGGATGCTTGCAACTCTTTTCCTGATTTCCTGTTCCTCTATCCCTTTTCCTGGACTCATCGGACTGTTCCCAGTGCTCTAATAATGACTGTCATTTTCATTTTCCACAACATCCTTAACTCAGTGGCAAGGTCAACATATTTATCTGTCTTTTCACTTGCATTCAGATCAACTTTGTGGTCAGCTGAAACAACAAAATCTACTATCTGGAATGTTTTATACTTTTTATTTAACTCTACTAGATCTGACATGAATTGGATATGTTTGAATATTAAAACCCAAGACAAGTTTGTTTCATTCTCTAGGAAAAATTCTAGTCTATATGGTGAAGATGCAATCACTTTCACAATTCCCAATGGATCACTTTACCAACTCAATTGTACCTTGAATTCTTTGTGAGTTAATTTACTGATTACATGCTTCATTGTATTATCTTAATTTCTACTCAATCACTATTATTCTTCTCTTGTGTTTTATCTTATCTTTGGTCTTTACATACTTGGTTCTTATTATATTGTTTTGGATTGCAATTAAGTGAATCAGTTTCTTCCTTTAGATTCCCTCTATGTAGCCATGATGATGATTCTACTTTTATTATGTAATTTTTATCATATTTGGTTTCCTTTTTGAAATCTGAACAAGTAAAATGTACTTTAAAGGCTATTTGCCTGTGCTTGATTATGAAGCTCTTTGTAGTCGAGTGGTCAAAAACATGTCGGATCAAACGACAGCTTCTACTTACAAAGGGAGACACAGATTCAACTCTTACCAGAGGGTGCCTTTTCTTTAATAAGATTTCTCGAATGTTCAGGCTGGTGGACAAAATAAAAATACTGTTTAAAAAATAAACAGATCATCTACTCAACTATGGGTTTTCACTAAAAATATTGTTTAAAGTAATAAAAGCAATGTTTTTTGCTTTATTTTATTTGTTTTCAGTTTTTTCAAACATTTATTCTTTTTTTTCTTTATAGGGCCCCTATCACTGTTCTCCTACACCTAGTCCAACTTGGGAATACCAGGTAAAACTTGGCTTTTATATTCTATAACATTGCTTGTATTAAGTGTGTGCAAAAGTTTTCAGAATTTTTTTTTTTTTTTTTTTGAAAAGTAAAGACTGAATAGGCAGTAGAATTTATTAAAAAAAAAAAAAACTGGAAAACTTTTATATTTTATATTATTGAAGAAAAATATACAGAAAAAACAAACAAAAATCCTTATATGCAATTATATATTATTTTATATTGTTGTATATACAAAGTCTGTCAAAAAATATCCTGCCCTTTGAATTTGAGAACCTGTTGTGCAGCTTTGTAACTTTACAACCAATCAGAGCAGACCTTATTGTGCATGGAAACAGACACTCTCCCATGGAGTTACTCAGTTATCAGATGACATTGAGTGAAAATTTTGTGATTGTAGCATCTACAATGATATCTTATTAGGCTCACTATAATTTCCAAGCCTCAAACTGGGACAGTTCCAATTTTTATAAGTTAAAGTAATTTCATACTTTAAGCTTTAAAACTGACAAAAACAAAAAATAAAAACAGATAAATATATAGTGATAATTTATCAGAATACCCAGACAGCCTGTTTAAATTGGGATGGTCTTGGCCAAACCAGGATGTAAGGTAAAACTGTGTCATGTGCAGTTTTTTGACAAAACCTCCCACCAGCTGAGTTTGTCAGCTTACATCCCATATTTGGCTACCCATGACTTCTGGTTTTTCCCAAAGCTAAAATTACTGTTAAAAGGGTGGAAATTTCAGGCTGTACATGAGATAGTAGGTAGTTTTTTTTTGTTAATATTACATGGTTGTATCCTTTCCAGAAAGAGCTCATATCTCTATGTAATACTAAAAGTCAGACTTTATAAGTTTGTAACCATTAAGTAACTGAAACATTGCACTTTAGAAAGAGGTATTTAATAAAGGTACCTTTAAAATGTACTAAATCTGTCAACTAGCAAAGATTTCATCATTGTGTGGTTTTCTTTATTTATCAAACTTGATGCTGGAGAGTAACCTTCTGTTTAGTGTAGTTTGGAATTACCTAGGCACTTGCAATACCTAACATTGTAAAAATAGACCAGTCCAATGGATACATTCATGAAAAATTTCTGTCACTTGTCTAGAGTTAGAAGTTTCTTGACTGTTGGAATATTTCTGATGTCTGACATTCTACATGCTAACAATTATTGGAGTTTACAGTCTTATCACCAAGAGGACTGACTTGAATGCAAAAGAAACCCAGGCTGATTTCTGAAGTCCAGTTTTTTTACTTTCATAGTAGAACAAAAGTTTTGGTTTAATTTAAATTTTATTTTTTTTTGCAATAATAGAAGATGGCAGAAAAGCCATTAAGTCCTTATCTGAAACACCAGAGAAAAAACAGAAAACAAAATAGAAAAGGAAATGTCAAGATTCTCCAACAAATCAATGGAGCCCTCTAACTTTATTAATGATGTGACAGAATTTCTGGAGATGACTGAGAAATGCACACATCTTGTCAAGGAGAGTGATGTATTGGTAGATTTGCTGGAGTTGAAGGCTATCGAGAAAAAAAAGATCATGCCAATCTTTGTAGCTGACAGAAAATGTAAAAAAAGTTGTCAAGTTCACAAAAGACACTGATTAAAGAACTTACTAGACTGGGTATAAATCTACAACAGGCAGTAAAAGGAAGCATCTAAACAATATGAAAGATATTGTTGTCCACACTAGAAAACTTTTGACTCAGACCAGAAAAGATCTGGAACCAAAAGAAAATACATTCTGTGTGAAATATTTAGGTCAGCCAGGGATCAGTGCGAAAAATATTTGGGAAACTTGACTAGGTGTTAAGAATACATCTTGTTGCCTGTCTAACTTAATTTAATTAATGGCAGCTTCCTATGAATGTATAATGTATTAATGGAGGGAGAGTCGACATCATAATGAATCCCCAAACTTTCTGGATGTAGATGGCTGGAAGCTGCCAGTCACAGGAAAGCTGATCACATCTCTACAGACTACCAGAGGAAGAAGGCCCTGAAAAACAGGCTGTCCAATCACCAAATCCCCCTTCTGTATACTACCCACAAAAGTGCTCTGTGGTGAAATCTTCTAACCAGAAAACTCATTTATCCACAGACACCCATCTTTACCCACCTTTTGTTTCTGTCTTTCCAGATACTGAAAAAGGTATCAAGGTTAAGACACAACAGGTAGTAAAGAAGAATAGGCAGAAAGCAACACTTTAGTCTCTAACAAGCCCCAGTTTGAGAAACATGAACAATTCCAAAGGAGAATTTCAGATGGGAAAATCTGTGATCAAAATGTTTGTTAAGGCCAAGAAAAGCAGAAAGCCATGACAGTTTTGAAGAAAAAACTTTAACATTGTGAAAGTCAGAATGACCTGGAATAATCATGTAGAGAGGAAAACCTTAAATACCCAATCCTCCCTAGTGCCCACAAAACAACTGCCCAAAATACAAAATCATCACAATCACTGCCATCATCTCCATTAAAACTACTGCCTCCCCCATTTCCTCCTCCTACACTCTACTTGCAACCATTAAAAGACAATGAAATTTATCAGTTTGCAGATAGTCAAGAACATATTTGCTATATTGAACTGAACCAACTAAAAATATGAACCTAAAGATTGAAGGATCAGTGAACCCTCCTAAATTTTAAAATTGTTGGACAAGAGGCAGAAAGACCCTTCACTGTGATGACAGTTGATCTGGGTACACAAGCAGGTGTTTGGTATGCTTTAGAAGATGAACAGTGTGTTCAAGACAACCGCTTTGCTGGCAGACACTAACAACCCAAAATTGAAACAATTTTATTCAGATCCCATATTTATACACCACTTGCTCTTATAAAGCATTATAGTTAGCATTCTACAGAGAAATAACAAGTCTTTGTTGATTTAAAAAGTTTTAGAAGCTAAAACAAAAATGTACTCACTAAATTATAAAAGTAACTTTGGTTACTTATGTGACAATGTATGTTTAACGAATGAGTTTTCGTACCAGTCTCTGCATATTCATTTAATTTTCAATTGCATCTCACTTAAGCAAGGGAGATAACTCTTGCTTGTTTTTTTTCTTTTATCTTAAAGTAGGACATGAAAATTAAATTAGAAAGTATTTAAACAACTAAAAAAATGAATGACCAAGCAACATTATACTTTACTGTTAGTATCAACTTACTTTTATTTAAATGTTTCATTTAATATAGTTCATTTTGGTGGATATAACTACTTTTTTTTAACTAGTTCTTGACTTGTTTATTGCAATGCTGAAGTCATTATTTTTCTCTCTACAACTGTTAAGTACTAAGTATAGATCAGATGCTAATTCCTTATTTCCTATCCATTCTGTCTTCTCAACAGTCACTGAATGTAAAGATGACATGAAAGATGGAATAAAAGGTAACAAAAAAAATAAGCCGAGATTAAAAAAAAAAAAAAAATCCCTAATCAAGGTCTCCAAACTTTACAATGAATGTCTTGCTGCTTCCTGCTTTCCAGCTTGTTGGAAGTACTCCTCTGTAGATCCTGTTTTTAAGAACTCTGGGGAACCCTTTGACCCCTCAAATTATCACCCCATTAGACCTTTATCTTGTAGTGACTACTATGTTTGCCACGCCTACAGTTTTCTCATCTGTGATTGGTTAAATAATAAATACTGTTTACCACAGGACAATTTACTAATTGCAGTCACCACACTGAATTTTTCTGCCATGAATTTCGCAAACATGCTTCTGTTAGAAAATCACTGATTGCTTAATTTTTTATCCAATCATATATTTTTTGTGTTTGTTCAACTTTCCCGCATTGTTTCCTGGAGCCTACCAATAGTTATATAAACAGCGTTTTGTTCCAAAAAATAGACAGTAGAATCCAGCAACTCACATGCGTCTACACAGATTATTGATTCTACTCACTACGCACACACAGAGCTTGAATTACATTTCACCATTTGTTTTCTGTGAACAAGTCAAGTTACAAACCAACACTCTGTTAGTTATACAAATAACACACAACTAAATTAACTGTATGCTTTTCTGAATGCAACATTCTATTTCAACATATAACTTTGAACATTCTATTCAAGAAACATTCTTAATTACATTTTATCTTATTCAAGCTAACAAATAAAGGGAAACTACTTTCTTTTCCTTAATATTCACACATTACAAAATTGTTTTGTATTTGTTGATTTTAATATATATTTTATTGTTGAAACAAAAATCGTTTTCTCATTGTTTTTCACTTGATTCAATAATGTATAAATGTTAAATGCTCTTCAACATGCAGCCACGTTAATCTCTTCAACATAGTACACAAGCAGCATTTACAATCTGTTTTCGATAAAGTACTGAAGGTCAAATTGGTTAAGCATCTTATTTTGCATGACCTCCCCTCAAACAATATGGCTTCTATTTTGCCAGGTTTACTCCTTTTCAGTATTTTCCAAGTCAAAACTAAGTTCAAAAGATTTTTACTTCCAAATTGAACTATGAAATTCAATCAACTGCTTTTCAAAATCATCCATGTCTATCCATGAAAACATTTGCAAGTTTAGTTCATACAGTTTGATACTGTCTGGAAACTTAATGAATTTTACTGTCTCTTTCAGTTCTCTGAATTTATCAAATCTTGTAAAGAACTGCTCAACAGCTGATTCACTGATGTTTACAAACAGCTTTTGAAGACATTGGCAGTCTGTTCTGCCATCTTTTGGGAGATCATTGATTATACATCTTTAGGTTTGGGAAATATCCTAAATCTCTCATTATCTACTTCCCTCTTGAAAACTTCTAGTTTCATTTGAAAAGCATTTATGTGACCAAACATGACATCAAGTGTCTTACCAGAGCCCCATAATTTAATATTCAAATCATTTAAATGTTCACAAAAATCTACAGTCTACAAACTCACATGTCAGACAATTTTTGGTAAGACACTTGTTGGTCATTCAAAAAGAGCTTTATTTCATTTAAGCATTCAACAGATTGTTTTAGAACAAAACTTTGGCTAAGCCAACATACATTGTTGTATATTTTCAGTCCTTTATATACAGATTCTATCCCATTCAGTAAAATTTGAAATTGTCTTTTATTTAAAGCCTGAGCAGAAATGTAATCAACAATCTTGGTAACTGTCTGTATCACTTCCTGAAGTTTTATGCCAGCTTTTTAACACAAAGCCTCTTATGTATGAAAACCTATCAGTGGATGACCAACATCTTTTCAAAACAGATTTACAAATCCTGCCTTCACCAGTCATACTAGGGGCACCATCTGTTGTGGCAGATACTACTTTTGAAATGTGAATTTGTCAAGTAGATAATTTGTTCACAACTGCTTTACATATTTCAGCAATGGTAGTACAAAATCACATATTTCATCACCTCTACAAAAGCGAGAAAACATGGCTGGCTTAGCTGATATAATAGCCATACTTTCATCAACACAAATAGAAAAAAACTTACACAAAGACAAATCTTTTGTCAATTGTTCAGCTGTATTCCTTTCTAACTTAAGTATCCTATCCTTAACTGTTTTCCTACTCACAGATAAATCTATAATGTGCTTAATAATCTTTCCAATCTGAAAAATTGTCAAAAAAGAAAGGTGCACATTGTAGCCAAGCTTCTTTAATATACTCCCTATCACTAAGTGGCTTTCCATGTTGCTTTGAAACCTCAAAACTAGTAGCAACTAAGTTCATAAAAGTACCAGCCTGTTTTTTTTTGTCTTGCTCAATTCATGAGAAATTAATTCTCTTGGTTCCTCCTCAAATTTATTACTTAAGTTCTTATGGACATTTTCAAACTGTCCCTTTTTCTGAAGAAGTCCTACAAATGATTGTTTCAGAACAGAAAATGCATAAGGCTTTATTGTCTTTCGTAATCATGCCAAATCTTTCATTCCGGTAATTCTTTAAATTCTCTAATATCCTCTTTATTTGAATGATATTGTTTCTTAGCTGATGATCATGACATCCTGCACAATCTGTAAAGGGCAGAAAATAAAAATACATGATATAATGATAGACATGAAAGAGGAGGAAGAATAAAAGTAAGTCAAAAAGGGAATCTAATGAATAAGTTTCATGTGACAGAAACAAGTCATTAGCATGCAATGTTGGGCTCGTGTGCCAAGGGTTGCCACCCACCTGCTCTATGCCTTTTTGGCCTCACGTTTTCCACTGACATGAAGTGGAGTGACTATATCGAGTGAATTGCTACATCTTCTGAAGAGAAGGTTCGTTCATGGTGTTGTGCCAAAAATATTTTTCATCTGAATCCTTCTTGCACATTTATAAATCTACCATTTGTCTGTTACCATATATGGTCTGATGCTCCTGTTGTACATCTTAAGATTCTTGACAAAATCCAGAGAAGGGTCTGCAATACAATTGATCTTGACCAGGCATCTCATCTCCACTCACTTTCTCACCTATGTGACATGGCTTCTCTCTGTCTGTTCTACAAATATTTTCATGGCAACTGCTTGGACAAGCTTTTTTCCCCCTGGTGCCCCGACTACGTGAATTTAAGCGTGCTATTAGATTGGCAGCTAGGTCTCATGATTTTATTGTTGAAATAGCCAGATGCAACCAATATTTTTTACTGTAACATTTTTTTCTCGCACTTCCCACTTGTGGAACTCCTTTCAAATTTCTTGATAACTACAGTCTTCCAAAATTTAAATGCAATATCAATTGTTGTCATCTTTTCTTCTTGAACCCTGTTCCTTTTTTTGTCCTTTACTCCTTCCTCCCCTTCCTTTGTCTTCTCTTTCACTTTCACTCTTTCTAACCCTCTGTGTTCTTGTGAAATTTTCACTTTGCTTGAGGTGAAACAAAAAAAAAATATAATGACACGTCTTGTGTATCATTTAAGATGGACAACTTAAGGCATCTACTACTACATGTAATATAGCATGAAATGGAGTGAATAAGAAAGAATGCAGCTATATTAAATTTGAATTTAAATTCTGCTTGTTGGCTTCCATATTAGTAAAGTTCTAATATCCATTCCAGACATACGCACATGGATATAGTGTAGTGGAAAAAATAGTAGCTTACCTCACTGAATGAAACATTCACATGTATTCTCTGTTGAAATTTGAGCAAAAACTTGGACTTTGTTTCTAGCTCTCTTTTATGCCAGGTGTGTTTGTAGTAGGATTGCTTGACCATGTCCAGGAATTACTGTGGTCATTTATGAGTCATAATAAGAAATCAGATGATAATGGAAGGAACAGCTTTGGTGGCTATAGGGCCAGTTAAAATCAACATTGATGCACTCGCTACAACTAATTATTATAGCAAAATTAGTTGCCGCAGATGTTCCAAACCCAACCACTACTAAAGATTGCTTGCATCATGGTGAAAGGCCAACTTGGAAATTAAATGTTTCCTATGTCATGAAGCAGGCTGTATTTGGAGTATCAAGAAAATAAGATGAGGAACAAGGCATTAGCACCAGCCTCCTTCCTGTAGAAGAGATAAATGTAGTACTCCCTGTCATTGGCATACACATTGATAGTGAAACACATTGCCTTAGTGGATTCTGGTTGTTTCGATTTGCTTATAAGCAGATCAGTTTGTTGTTTTTAGAATAGATGGAAGCTTGATATACTCACAGCTGACAGAAAGGTTCTTAAAAGTTGAAGAGTTAGGAACATGCAATTCTGTGTGGACAATATGAACTCTGTCAGTGTTATACTTTTGGTGGTGAACAGCAGTCTGTTGGGGTTTGACCTGCTCTTTAAAATGAACTTCATCAGAGAGTTGGGTGGAGTCCACATAGATCAAATCAGGTAAAGCTTGCTTTTCAAAGATTGACTTACCAATTTATCCAGCTAGATTGACAAGTCAGACTTTAATGCAAGATTCAACAAAGAGACAAATGTCTGGAAGACATCATGGAAGTTGTCTAATAGCTAACTGTTGGAGAGACTGCAGAAAGGCTATCTGAATATCCTGTACCTAAGCAGGCGAGAAGTGAATATGTGTGATCTGCAGATGTGGTTGCTGCCGTACCTTGAGAGAAAACTTGGTCCCCCAGAAGGCCAGATCCCATAGATGTCTGTGGTACAAAAGTATGAAGGGAAGGGGAATTCCATATAAGATGAATATGTGGGAGGTATTTCTGCCACACACTGTAAGTTAAAATAAGTTTATAATTCCCAAGCAGAACAGTTTTTATTATAGCTTTAGTTTTTTTGTATAATAAAGTGCTTTTATGACCCAACACTCTCCTAAGCTTTCAGGTCGATCTGTTTCTCTCTCTCTCTCTCACACACACTCACACAACAAATATTGATAGCACCAAATCAAAGCTCTTAGATTGAGACACATGTTAAGCCGAATTGAAAAGGAAAACACACTTACTTGTTACTTACATTAATACATATTTTCTTTTCTTTATAAGTAATTCAGCTTCAAATATTGAAATTTTTTAAATGTATTTTTTGTTCTGTTTTCACAATAACCTTGATCACCTTGACCAACCAGATGATTTAGCTTTTCTAGTCACAGCATTGTGCTGTTTTGACTATTACATGTGATCGCTCACTGAAACTTGCAGGTTTTGAATTCAGTTATGATTTTCCTAGACTGGTTGCCAACCACGGCTAAAGTACCCAATCTGCCCTGCTATTTAACCCATAACTTGGCGCAAAAGAAAGGGATTCATATTTTTCCCATGGTTAATTGTGTGAAAGTGAATGCAACAACTTTGGCTAGAATTTGAATTCCACATACTGTTCACACTTTGTGCAAATCCACAAAAAATTGAAGATATTTTTTACAATCCCTTATTTTGATTATACTGCTTTTTTATTTTTATTTATGTTTTGTTATTTCATGTACTTCTTAAACACAAAATTCACTAGTAAATCTTTCTTGTCAGCTAAAAGTATTTTTATAAACACAATTTATAAAAAACATTTTAGCTTTAAGCCAGAACAAAAAAATGTTCACAATTTTATACTTATAAAATCCCTCAAATTCTACTGATGTCTACCATTTTTAAAGCTTTCAAGTTTAACTCATGCTAATTATATAATCAGTTTTTGCTTATATTCAGTGTACAGCTGACCAGTTAATTCTCTTCGATGAAGAAAGCAATAAGAATAATTGAAATAAATTTTTGAAAAAAGTCGCTGAATAATTCAGAAATTGGTAATTCAAGGGAGATAATGTTTCATTTTGGCTGCCAAACTGATACAAAATCTTTTTTTTCTTATTTAACTGCAAACCATTTCAACTAATATTTAACAACAAGGATTATTTACGTTTAAGTTTTTAGTTTGATAAATATTTCTGCACATAATTAATTTCATTTGCATTTTGGATGTTTTATTATTAATAACTTAGCAGTACTTTCATTATTTTCTATAATTATAAATTTTGCATTAATACATTTTATTAGTTGATTATTTCATTAATTATCAGTGACTGATAAACTGATTTTTTCTCATTGAAATTTAATCATCAGTGACTGATATTTTCTCATAGTAATGTATTATTTTATAGTTCACAATTGACCAAATTCCATTATTATTTTATTGGACATAATCATGAACATAGCCAATTATTTTTTTAAATTTAGATATTTACTAAGATTAGTGGAAAAGTGAATGTGATTAAATTTCTGGATATTAATTTTTTTTTTTAAATTTATAATGAATTGTGAAAATTTATAAATTTTATATAAGATTTCATATATTTTGAGTTGGAATTATGTACTGGGGTTTCATTTATCTGCTTTTTTTTTTTTTTTAACCCAATTAGCTAAACATTTATGCTCAAAATTTTTATTCAATTAAAACTATGCAAAATATATTTCAAAAGAGTATGTAAGAAGACACGGTGGAATAATGGATATTGGCTTGGATTGGGGAATCGGAGAGCCGAGTTCGAATTCCAGTCGAATCCATTACATTCATTTACATGCTAATACCGTTTGGGAAGGTATGAATCCTCTTATCGCCCTAGTCATGGTTAAGTAGCAGGATAGACCAGGCTTCTATAGCCTTGGATGGCAACTGATCTACCGCAGAAAGAAATGGCAACCTACTGCAGGAAAAAATCTGCTTCATCAGTCAGGTATTGAAAGATACCTGATCGCCTAAGCATGTATCACGTATGGCACATAACTGACCTGATATAAGAAAATACACAGCCATAAATTATTAAGGATAATAATATTTAGAGTACAGTGTAACCCGGATATAAGAGAAACCCGGATGTAACAGAGATTTTCTCTGGTCCCAAAATAGAGCCTGTGTTAATGTAAACAAAATAGACCAAGCAAACCCGGATATAAGAGACTTCGTCTCCGGTCCCGCAACTCTCTTATATCCGGGTTACACTGTATATAAAAAATGAATCAATTTAAATATCCTCGAATTCTGATTCATCAGATCCTCGGTAAAAAAGTTCAAATTAATAAAATGTTTTTTCTTAATTTATTTCATTTTTATAGCCGCATTGCCTCGTGAATGTGATGTTTTGGGAGTTGCCTCCCCTTCGTCATCAAATGGTCTTACGGTGTATAATAAAATAGCACACTATTTATTCTTATTTTCACTGTGCAATGCACAATTAAATTGGACAGTAGTCCCCAGGTGACCCCTCCACCACAAAAAAAAAGAAAAAAAAAAAAGAAATAAAATATGCACACAGTACAGATGAAAACACACACTCACATCATTGAATGAAGAAAAATAATAAGGTTTAAAATACACTGAAAATGATCAATAGGATCCAATGATAAAACTTTTATCATAAAAGTGCTTGAAGGACAACTTTTTCTCATAAAAGCTGTCCCTCAAGGACGTTGACATGAGGGTAACAACAAATGGTAAAAACAAATTTTCAGATGGTGAAATTAGTAAGAAAGAACAAAAATATGACCATCGTACATGTCCCACACCAAACAATGAGACAGTTGGGTGGAATTGTAGGTGTCCTATTATCTGTGGATTCTATGGTGTAGATAGTCATAGAACCATGGTTCTACTGTAGATGCATTTTGAATTAATATAATTTTAAAAATATTTTTTATTGGTTTTTATTCTTTTGATTTGATTTTATTTTACAACAGTTTGCTTTCTTAATCTCAGTATTTGGATGAACATTAAGTAAAAATTACCTTTTGTAAATTTCACGGCTTCAACATATAGAAGACTAGTAATGGGCTTTGCCTTGATAAGAAATCATTTTTTACTTCCTATTTATAAGCTTTCTGTAGAAAGCTTTACTAACCTGGTATCTGAGATGTTACATGTCAATAGTATTCAACATATTGAAGATTACTCATAAATTTTGCTTTGATAAGAAATAATTTTTCACTTTTTATTAATAAGCTTTCGGTAGGAAGCAAAATTTGTCATTTTTCAATATTCTAGAATATTTGTTGATATATATAAATCAGAAAATTATAGAGAATCAACCTCAAAAATACAAGAAGAAAAAACAAAAATGCATATAAATATTGAGCAGTTTTCTTTTATTTTAAAATAGTTTTTAGTATGTATCTGTGTTTAACAGCTTTCAAACTGAACAAAACTTTGACCTCCCATCTGTAATAGCCTATGTATTCCAAATAATTATACAAGCAAGAAATTCTTGCAAAAATCAGATAATTGGCAGATTTTAATGAAACTTTCAGGATTTATTCAGAAATTAATGAATTTATTTTTTAAATGTTTCTTTTTTAGAAAATCTTGGTAAAAATGTTTTTTAAATCATTTAATTTTATGAATTTTGAGAAATTCTTTTTTGTAGTGCTTAATGTTTATATTTATTATAAGGACAAATCCTCAAAGAATTTAATTCAACTTTTGTCACCACACAGGACCCCCAGTTACAGAATATCTGCTCTGAATTGTAAAATAATAAATACAGTAAAACTGGGATATTATTTAATTAGAACAAGTTTTAATTGCTTTTATAAATAAGATATTTTATGGACACTATTATCTTATAAAAAATTTTTTTAATGAATTTTACAAGAATTGTTTTTAAGTTTTGAAAATTTTAATTAGAATAATTTATAAACTTTAAAATCTTAGTACTAATTTGTAGCAGTCAAGTGATATTGTTATTGAATTAAAGTTATTTACTAAACTAAATGTAGAAAGACCACTACAATTCTGCTACTCCCTCAATATCTTAAAAAGAATTTTTAATATTTTTATGTGTATTATCATGTTGATTTTTGTAAATATGGACATCCATATATGACATTATCAGAAAGCGCCTTTGTATATAAGGCTATAAAAACCAAAGTACCTAAAATTAAATAAAATATTAGAATGTTTAAAATATTTAAAATTACTGGGTATTTAAAAAACTATGGTGTAAAAAGGATGTTCACATTGTATTTATCATATAATTTTTCTAGTTATTGTCCCCTTTAGTCAAATTTCCCAAACATAAATCAATCGACACATCAAAAAACATCCACCTCTGGATTTAAAAATGCTTTTCTGTGATAATGGAAATTACAAGTTTGTAATATTTATTTCAATTCAGATTAATTAAACTTTAAATTAGCTGATTTTTCTCAAGTAACATTTCAGAAAAGTATATCTTATTTTCAAAAGATTTTTTTAATAAAGAGAATTACAGTGTTGAAAAATCTGTCAGTATGAACAAATTTATCAATTTTACTGATAAGTAGAAAAAAAAAAGATTCTAATCATTTTAGCTACTTAGATTTATTGAAATAACTAGTGTTTATTTATAAGAAATATTAAGAGTAGTAGTAAAAGATTAACACAAGATTAGACATGATTAATCAGAGATATTTATTAAAGATTTGTTATTAATTAGTTTGGTCTTTCTTTATATTAAACAGTTCAAAGTTAGCAACGTTGTCTTTTAAAAACTTAGGAATAACCATATTACTATATAATACACCAAATTTATTTGAGGAGGTGCTGAAGAGTTCTGACCTGTTTTTTTTTTAATTTAACTAAATAGAAAATTTTATTTTATCTTTTTGAAAGAGCTTCTTGTTGGACTGAGAATTTTTCAGCATTTCTTGTATATATTTTGTTTGTAATGCCTGTAACTTTTAATATTACCAGTTTAACTAATTATCTCCCTTGCACTAGCACCAGGTGCCTGCATCTTTGTTTATGAAGTGAAAAGACAGACGTCATGAAAAAGTAGGGTAACAATAGCAATTAAAAAATGTTTAAAAACTCACTTGAGAAAATCTAATTAGACTTAACAAAATATCAATTTTGTATATTCTATTATTTTTACGGTGTTAGTAAACTATTATTATTCTAAGATTCATTACCTATTTATAAGTGGAAAAATAGATTTAAAAGCTCACATGTGAAAATCTAATAATAGTAAAGACTATAATTATCAAATTTCGTAAAATAAGAAATCAAATACTTGATTTTTAAAATTCCTTTTAACTATTTTAACCATGATTTAATTTTGTGTCTGTGTGTGTGACATTTGGTGAAATATCTTGTTCATTCAAGGACAACTGTACTGCCTCCATCACCAATTATAAATTGTCTTCTTACAAAGTAAGGAGACACAATATAATAAGAAAAATATTTTTTTTTTAAATCTTACATACAAACTCATAAGTTGCTCTCATGAAACTATCTAAGCAGCTATGTTTAATAAGGATTGTCATCAAATATGAATGAGAACAAGTACAGGTTAGTGGATAAGATTGATCTCACAACTATATATTAAGATGCTTGCCCACTACTTACATAATGACAATGTGTATAATGCTTCCTACATTCTACCTAAGCACATTGACTCTATTATAACAAATTACCTTACTATTCACAGATTCAGTGATTATATTTTTGGAATAGAAAAAGAAAATTCCAATCCAGTCAGTCATAATAAAGATGTTTAAATGAACATCAGAAAGATTGAAATCTGCATATTTAGAGATGAGCAATTTTTTTTTTTTTTTACCCACAGCTGAGCTATTACAAAAGTGTAAGTAGAGTAAATCAAAGACAAAAAAATATATCTGTTACATGAAATGTTATTGTTTTCTTCTTCAGAATTGTACATTGTAGTGTTTTACATCATGATTATAATTCTGCTTGTCCCTTTCTTATTTAGTCCTGGGTAAGATGTTAAACTACATCCGCGTCCTGGGTAAGACGATAAACTACATCCAGCAGCAAGGCCTCTGATCAGGAGGTTTTGAGGAGCGTGGAGCCACCTCTTAATTGCTGGTGTTCCCAGGTCCACCTTGACCTGGGGTGGTAGCACCTGTTAGGGTCCCAGCTATGGGCAAATAGTGAACTCCTAGTTTTTCCAGATCTTACCCACGTCCTGGGTATGACAATAAACTACATCCGCATCCTGGGTATGGCGATAAACTACACTCGCGTCCTGGGTATGATGTATAAACTACACCCGCGTCCTGAGTATGATGTATAAACTACATCCGCATCCTGGGTATGACGATAAACTACATCCAACAGCAAGGAAGGCCTTAGATGGTGTTTTCAGAAAAATAATGTTGCCAGCTATATGTTTTTGAAACAATAATGTTGTCAGCTATACGTTTTTGAAACAATGTTGCCAGCTATACGTTTTTTTGGAAACAATGTTGCCAGCTATACCTTTTTTGGAAAAATAATGTTGCCAGCTGTATGTTTTTGAAACAATAATGTTGCCATCTATACATTTTAGAAACAAATAATGTTGCCAGCTATGCATTTTTTTGGAAACAATGTTGCCGGCTGTGCGGTTTTTTTGTTTTTTTTTTGAAAAAATAATGTTGCCAGCTATACCTTTTTGAAACAATAATGTTGCCAGCTATACGTTTTTTGGAAAAAAATAATGTTGCCAGCTATACGTTTTTTGGAAAAAAAAAAAGGTTGCCAGCTATACGTTTTTTGGAAAAAAAAAATAATGTTGCCAGCTATACGTTTTTTTGGAAAAAAATAATGTCAGCTATACGTTTGTAGAGTCAGATTCATACATTTTTTTTTTAAATCTTAAATTTTGTGAAAGTTAAACACATAGAGGCTCCCAACCAAATATAACAACTGATGTATTTTGATTGGTTGTAAAATATTAGGTGTCGTCAACTACGTCCGAAGGTACCGACCCAAATTTTGACCTCTAGTTGATGCCATAAAATGTAAACATGTTCACAAGCCTCACCACGTGACCAAGAGAACTAATAAAAACGAAACTTCGACGCGACTTGGTCAGTGGGTACTTAAAATATTGAACCAATTCCCTTGACTTCATTGGAAATCAACACAGCAAAGGAGACAAACTTTATCTTCAATACAACAACAAACCTTGTCAACCATTTCCAGGCTTAACACTCACTCCCACAAAATATTCTATTCCACGAAGAATCCCTGGTTAATGAGCGATAACTCTATAACAATCAGTGAGTCAAGAACAATACTTTTTTCTATTTAATACAAAAACAAAAACAACTGTTTAATTTTCCTATAAAAACAAATATAGCTAACTACATCTTCTCATTTTCACACATACAGTACAGTAACTCAAATTCTTTCAGTAACACACACCAAAGAACTCTATTGTGTTTATCAACTTTTGCACTATATATTATGTATTTGTTGTGTTTATAAAAAATATTTATTGTTGAACAAATTCATAATTTCTACTACTTGATTATTTCTCTTGTTATTGTCTTTGTTACATTTAATATTGTAAAAATTGTAGAGCGTCAGTTTTTATTTCTATTTATAACCAATACAAATTGGCTGACCCGCTATACGATTTTTGGAAAAAAATAATGTTGCCAGCTATACATTTAATTGTACTGTATATTTAATATATAAACTTAATTTGGCATTAAATGACCTACAGTGGTTGATATGCCATAAAACCCAACCAACCTTCCTTATTTAGTATGACCATTACACTCTGCCATACTTCATAAATAATGGACTATTCTGTTTTGATGGTGGAAAGACATATCCTTGATGTTACTTGATTTCAGTGAGAACATGAAAGAAGAAATTGAGCACTTCTTCAATTTCACATAAACAGATTTAATATCTGTCTCAGTGAAATGGAAAATGTTTTTGTTCTTTTTTTTTTTTTTTTTTTTAAAATAACAACCATTATTCATATTTATGATTGTTATTGCAATATTTTGTTAAAGTTGCTATGCTTAAATATTTACCGATGAGATAGGGGAATTTCTGTAGGTATTTTGTTGTCATAGAACTTACCATGAGCTTCATTAACTTAAGAATTAAGATTCATCAGAAAATTAAAATCGGAAAACCATGAAATTTTCACGGGTATTTCTAGTTAATAGCTAATCTACAAGTTTTTCTATTATCAAAATATAAATTACTTTGTTTTTTAATCCTAAATTGAAAAAATACACCAGGGATTTCCATGGGTTCTGTTACTATACAAACAATATAGTATATTACTCAGGCACTGTTGAGAAACAAATGAATATTTTATAATTGAGAGACATTTCTTTGAGTCATAATAGTTGAGTTCCTTTGACTGAAGTCTTGAAATATAGCACATATATAAAGGAAATTTTAAAAATTAAGTTATAGGTCTATTGATGTGTATATGTAAATATTTTGTAACATTTTACTGCAATATTTTTGTACAAGTAAACTCCTTTGCTCTGGTAACACCAGATAGCAGTGTTTTTGTTACAACACTGGTGTGCTGTTTGAAGATGTTTATGAAGTTGGGAGGTGAAAAGTCTGACATTGTTCACAACAGTAATAGTTGCAAAAATACATTTCAAAACTCAAATATGAAATCCTAATAATGGCAAAGACTTAAGAAAATATCAAATTCATTTAGGCTGTCCTTTTTAATGCTATCAGTAAATTGGTTATATAAATAATTCATACATAATAATTCATAATAGGTGTATAGACAATTATAAGATGATGATAATTTATTATCATCTTATAATTTTATAATTGTCTGTACTATTGTTCTGATTGTATGTACAATGTTTTTCTACCTCAGTGTAGTACCTGCTCAGTCCTTTGGCATTCTGAATAAGAATTTGTTATACTTCCTGAACAAGAAACTTATATAATAATATCAAGAAAACAAAAATTGGGAAAAGTGAGCAGTGTGTGAAGGAAAAAAAGGAAGGAGACAGAAAAAAAATAGAAAAAAGAACAAGTGAAAAGAAGATAGACATTTATGGATTTATACAAGAAATGTAAATGATAAAATTGAGGGAGAGAGACTAGATGGCTGGATATCAAGAGGCAATGAGCATATTAAAACACCAGACAGGATGGAAAGGTATAAAAATTGTGATATATTAACATGCTTTATGGAGAGATAATGCCAAAAAAAAAAAAAAAAAAATGATAGAATGCAAGAGAATATATTTCTGTATTGCTTATTACTGTTTTTCACTTATGAAAATAAACTATATTTGTATAGCAGTTAGAGGATAACATGGATGGACAATGAAAATTGAAAGGGTTAAGTGTGAGAATGAAAAGATACAGGCAAAGGGTGAAAGAAAAGCAGAGGTATAAGATAATAGATGATCTTAATCGTCAAGACTGTAAAATACCTGGACTACTTATAAAATAATAAAATACAAAGAAGAAACTGCAATGTTATCAATCCTGACATGGCATCTTGGCTTCAATCACTTTCCCACTGCTTTAACATAGCTTCCTTATTCTATTTCTATAAATACTTTCATAGTTATTGTTCTGTTACCTAGACTTTATGAATTCAAATTCAGTACTAGATTGGTGGCAAGGTTTCATCATTTTACAGTTGAAATGGTTAGATGTAACCATAAGTTCTATGCTAACAGGTTGCTTTTCTCACTTGTGGAACTCTCTTTCAGGTTCTTGCTTTCCAGTCAACTTTGATCTTCAAAAATGTAAATGCAGACTGGGCTCTTCAGACTTGGTTGACAACCAGTCTAGGAGAAGGACAACACTGAATTAAAAACAAAACAAAACAATATTTGTTGCACTTTTGAATCACATGCTATGCAGCTAATGAAAGGATTTTGGCATTCACAATGACTATAATCCCATCAGCTTTCCATCTGTTCTATGAAAATTAATTCTGTAATGATATTTACTAGATGAAAAATCATATATTTCATAAGACAATTAGTATTATATTTACATTATGCGGACCATTGTCCTCATCTTTGTCGCCATATTTGTCACAACGTTTCGGCCGTTGTACGCTCCGGCCTTCTTCAGGTGGTTGGGATGTCGAACTGAACCCTTTATTTCGATCCCTGGGGTAGACTGTTCTAGTTCCACGTACCATGTTTGATGGATGTCAGTTATCAGTTATCTCCTGCTAATTTTCCCTCTGAAAGTTCTCCACTGCCTTAACCAGGTATTGAACGCCTTTATCCACTGTGCCATGTGTCCTTGAGGACACATGGCACAGTGGATAAAGGCATTGGTTAGATCCAGTGACAAACCCAAAGAGTGTGAGTTCAATACCCGGTTAAGGCAGTGAAGAACTTTCAGAGGGAAAATTAGCAGGAGATAACTGATAACTGACATCCATCAAACATGGCACGTGGAACTAAAACAGTCTACCCCAGGGATCGAAATAAAGGGTTCAGTTCGAAATTCCAACCACCTGAAGGCCGGAGCGTACAACGGCCGAAACGTTGTGACAAATATGGCGACAAAGATGAGGACAATGGTCCGCATAATGTAAATACTGTACATAATACCTCATCTCAGAAATATAGACAGACAATTAGTATTGTTTTCATTATTTATAAGAAATTAAATTTCCCTTTTTTTTTTTTCTTTTTTTTTTTTAAATGCTAAGAGAAAGCAAGCAGTTGGTTTATAGCTGGAATATGTAGAACAGATTAGTAAAAAAATAAAGAACTTTCATCAATTTTTAGCAGTAATAAGTCAAAATTTCTTTTCCTTCTAACAATATTAACAAAGTACAGTATCTGTTTATTTTTTGTTTTGTACAAACAATAAGTTCAATATATTTAAAGCAACTACTCAGAAGAAAAAGTTTCAGTTTTTTTTAATTATGCTAAAGATAAACTTTCCTTTTATTGAGATAAATGTACAGTCATACTTTTCATTCTGGTCAGCCCATAAGTAATGTCCAAAATTTGATAGCAATAGATTGAATGATATTTTTGCAATTTTAGAATGCCTACATGATAACAACATTTGCTTGTGCGTATTCATACATTTTTAAATGAGTAAATTAAATTAACTTATGATCAATGGTGGATCTACTATGAAACTACTGAAGCACACATAACCTAGGTTGACTTGTCTGGAGATACTGTCATAACAGTATACATCATCAAGAAACCACACTAGAGACTACTGCATTGTCCAGAAACCATTCACAAAATGGTAGTACAGTAGCCCTGATATCATACACTTGCTGATAGAATAGCCTCCTTCGAAATTACTTGAAGGTTCAGATCCCTGATTATTAGAATGATAACACCAAAACCCAGAAAATATTTAGCTCCATCACCTTTGATGAGGGAACAAATAACCCAAAAAAGATTCAGGTGTGATACTCTGACTGTACATGTCTCATTCATCTAGAAATCAAGGTAACTCTCCTTGGGTCAGAAACATTATACTAACCAGAAACTTAGAGTACCAAGGCAAGCTTGCTCATATACATGAGGACTAAAAGACCCATTGGGAAAAGGAAGGGTAACGAGGGTTGCTTGGGGGATGCATGTGCATCCCCTACCCTCAATTTCATACTTAAGTGCTTTTAAATACTAGCTTTTGCCTGGAAATTTTATGTAACTTCTAAGCCAGATTATTAGGTGTGGCAAAAGCTGTTGTGATATTACAATAAATTTGTTAAATAAATGTTGATTGCTATATATTTTTATGTTAACAGGTGAAAAAAACTTTGTTCAAAATGAATAAATGCAATACTCATGTGTTATTCTAAGTTCTCACCTGTTTAACACACACACGTGTGTGTGTGTGCGTGAACTGAAAAGTTCTGTGTCTGACCCACAGCATCATAAGTGAGTTAACATTGTAAGTCTAATGTGAAAAGCAAAAGGCAAACTTAGACTTGTTTTCATTACAAAAGTCATTTAGAGCTAAGATTGCAATGAAACGGAAAAGTCAATTTTCACAAAATTCAAAATTGAAACCTGAACTTGAAATGTCAGTTGTTCTGGTAAAACCCAAGAAATTTGTTGTCAGAAAATATTATTGATTATGCTGGCCCTATATTTTCCTCAAAGAAACACAAAAGAAAGCTCCTTTTTGCTAAAATAATCATTTTAATGAGTAACTGATTATGAGACTTTTACTTTTCCTCCTCTCACACACCCAAAATATACATAGTCTGAACTTTGCTGGAAAATTAAAACTACTTTGAAATCACTTGAAGGATTTTTTTCTTTTAGCAATGTTTTATAATATTTAGGGGCATCTGGTTTTTACCTTAGAGACAGTGATCTCTTTGTACCAAATGGTGGCTTAGTGAACATTGATAGTTTCACCTATAATGAAAAAGTAGGTTTGAAAAATGCTAACCAAGTGGAATTTTTCTTGACTGAGAGTACATGTCTGAAGGATGTTAGTGACATGGTACCTCTTTGTTAGGTAATAGTAATAGAGAAATGAGCAAATAAAACCATAAAGTAACAACATAAGGACTGGACCCAGAACTGACCCACCAAATTTGTGATAGTATAGAAAATAGTTAATTGAGAAATAAAAAAAAAAAACATTAATAAAAAATCCCAAGAACTTCCACTCTAAATATAAACCCTTGAATTTTGGCTTTCAGGTGGTTGGAATTTGGGATATCGGTAGACTGCCAGTATGCTGCTTGACAAACCCACAATTGCACTGACAATTGAAATGTTTACCTGAAGAGTGTCAGAGGAAAAAAAAAAAAGAAAAGAAATTCTAACTTAAGAATTTCTGACCAAGTTGAAGATAATAAAAAATGGGTGACTACTTTTAATTCAACATTTGTAACCCTGACTGAATAAATGCAATGATTTTACACTTTTAAGCAAGAATTTTTTTTATCATTATTCACATTATTTATACGTGAACTATTGTCCACATCTTCTTTGTTGTTATTATCTCAATGTTGTGATAACAACAACAAAGATAAGGACAATTAAATAATGATAATTCCTCATCCCATTTTTTTTCTTGATGACCAATTTCATTTAATTCAATCAATATTTGGATTGTGGATCAGATTGAGGAATCGGAGAGCCGAGTTCAAATTTCAGTTGAGTTTATTACATTCGTTTATATGCAAATACCCTTAGGAAAGGTAGGAATTCATCTCTTCTCCCTCCAATAATGGATAAATAGCAGGACAGACTGGGTTCTATAGCCTTGGTCACAAACAGTCTAGAAGAAAACCTGGTGAAGCACATGCTATGCAGCTAAGGAAAGGATTGTTCCCATTGACATGATAATCCTGACTATGGTCAATTCCTTTTTTATCAACTCTACCAAGATATTTCTTTAGATCTAAAAATGCAAAATGTGTGTGGACAGACTGGATATAGAAGATTTATGAGAAGAGATGACTAGTGTTAATATCTAATTGACAAACAAGTTTTTAATATTTCTTCACAAATTCTTTGTCTAGGAACTGTAGAGATATGATTAAGTTTAATATTTTTTAATTTATTCAGATATTATAAGAATATGTAGTGTAATGGGTGTGTGTCTCACTGCTTACTAGTCATCCACCAAACTAACCAAAAGCAATCAAATTGAAAACAAACAAAACTAGCAAACCCAGTCTCAAAAAAAAAAAGTAAACCCTAGGTATACCATTTCCTACACTAAGATAAGGAGTCTACGTTCCAACTTTTCAGAAGTAGTTCATCTTCTTCATTTTAAACCTAACTTCCTTTTCCTGTCTGAAATAGAAATCAATACCTCAATCCCATTGCAGGAGCTCACAATCCTGGGCTATTCATCCATTATAACAAAATACGACCACCTACATTGCCACAGCCAAGTCCTTGGTGTCTACATCAAGGACTGGTTTTCCTGTGGCAGGGGCACAAAAAATGAGGAGTCTGATCTCCAGTATATGTGCTTCCATGTGGCACTTATCCATAGTACCACATTTGTCTTTGCTCTGTATCAGCCTCAAGATGAAAGGTTGGTAATATTTGATTGAATATCAGAGAGGATTGACAATATACTCACTGAATTCCATTGGCCAGCTTTCACATATACAGTGACTTCAATGTTCACCACAAAGAGTGGTTAGCCCACTTGAACAAAATTCTCCATTGCCTATGATCTAACCCAGACCATTGAGCCCACCCAAGTTCCAGATGTGACATGACAGTAGGCGAACCTCCTCAACCATTTATCTAACATCCTGCATTGACAAATGCTTAGCAAAACCTTATAGACATATCCATAGTCAGTGTCCAGATTGATTCCAAACTAATGACATTGCTGGATTTATTGTTTCATAGAATGGTTTTTAATTATGCAAAGCACATGGAAGAATTTAATGAAACACCTCTACTTTCATGTCAGATGCCATTTTACCAAATTGACACTCAACTGCTATCTGTAACAAGGCAAAATATTATGGGTTATTGGCATGAAGGTTCAATCTTTACTGCCACTATCTGCCTTTGATGTTATGAGCTGAAATAATAAACTAGGAAACTTTACTTCTGAAATGATTTTCATATTTTAATAACAAAAATGAAGTTAATAATTTGAATACTATACAGAATAATACAAGTTATTCTTTTGAGAACTTCAGAATGCTACTAGCTGTTATATAATTTGAAATATAATCTTGGATTTGGACACCAGTTGATATCATCTAAGTCAAACTTAATATAATGTAAGGACACCTTCAACAAGTAGGCAGATTGCTAAATACAGAATAAGGCTTGGATTATAAAGCTTCTAAAGTCAGTTTAAACCTTAAAGCCACAAAAACAAATGTGACATTTGAATTGCCATTGTAATATTTATCATAATTGTGTCTGCCAATCTTATGAAAATCTTATAAGCTTTTGAAAAGCTAAAAAATTGTACAAATTTCATTAAAAGAAAATTATTTGATAATCAACATGTTTTATACTTTATTCTGTGAATTCTTTGGATTAACATTCTTATCCTGAATGAGAATTTGTTCTTGAATAATGACAATGACTCTTCCCAAAATTTCAAATAATAATTATTTACAGTTAAGTAATGAATACTCATAATTTTTAAATATGACATGTTAGTGATATATATTCAAAATAGTAATTGAACTTAGATATTTGTAGAATTAAAACAGGTTTTTTTTTTTTTAAATAGGAATGAATCTTTGAAAAATGTTGTATACTGAGGAGAAAATACCTGTCAAAATTACACAGAGATTGAACTTAAAATATAAAATTGAGTTCTCTTAGAGATTTGTCTCAAAAGTTTATGAAAAATTACCCATTAATGACATTTTACATGCTTAATAAATAAAAGAAAAATTAGCATTATCATTTTTCTTCTCCCATTGTCAATCTAAGCCACTTTTTCCAACTCTACTGTAGAAATATACATCCCCAAAGTTATTTTTCAATAAATCTAATTCACTTACTCTTTAATTTGATTTAAACTTTTCCTCAGGAACAATGAAATTTAAAATCTTTTAGAAATGCTTCTTTTTTTAATTTTATTTATCATTTGGGTAACAGTGAAATCATCCGTTTGTTGAACAATATTTCGATTGTAACTACTTTTAATAATAGCTGTATAAGTGTTTTAGTTAGAATTTAATTAAAAAATAGGCTTTTGTTTTCATATAGATAAAAACGGAAAAATTTTATACTGTCTGAAGACCATTTACATCGGAAAATTAAAATTGGAAACACGAATGTTTCTTTTTTTTTTTTGGCAGATGTGGGGCGATAAGTCATGTATAAGAAATTCTCACCACACCCACAAAATTGGCTGTTGTGTCACGTGATCGAGTCAGGTGACTGTAATCCAGAAAGGTGTTGCAGGCATAGGAGAGCTTCCTATCGTATTGTGACTTGGAGACTGTGAGAATTATGTCCCCTTGTTAGTCGCATGACGACTGCCAATAACACGGCGGAAGTTGTTAGAATGGAAGAGAAGATGGCAGCGCCAGAGAAAAACTTGACCTTTGCACTGCCAGATCTTTCGGCACTTACGGAGGCCGAAAAACTCCAGGTCATGGCAGTGATGCAACGTGCCAAGGTAGGCTTGTCACTACCGTAAACAACCCCCCCCCATTGTATATATTTCTTTACTTTAATTTTTTGGAAAAATGGGGATGTCTCCAACCAACCATTGGAGTTGTATGGAAAGTGTGCCTACATTTGTATGTGTAAAAAATGTAGTAAAATTACGAATTCTCTTTGACGACGAATATGGCATTATTGCTCTATTATTTATATTGGACATCATTTTAGAATAAAATCTGATTTCATTTAATTTTCGTCTTTAACGTAACTTTTTTCGTGCGTTTTCTATTTGACGTAAAAAAAAAGTAGAGTTTTTTTGTGGGATCTTAGTTTGTAATTTTTTAATGGAATTTACACACTGTTGACTTACTATATTTGTGTTTGAGTAAATTAAGTGATTGTCTCTAATTATCGCTTATATTGGATGTGTAGTAAACTATTTGCTAAAAAGCTACGGTCAGGAGGATTTTAGCAATTTTAAGATTTCATATCTTTGTGATGATTTAAAAAAAATATTGTCATTTTTCTGTTTTGGTTTTCCACTTTATCATTCATAAACATTATTCTGTCATTCATATCTAGTTGTAATTATTAGCATGTTACTCGCATGGCTAATAATATTAAAAAAAATTAAATACGTAACAATAACAAACACTAAGAAATTAAAAAATAAATTAATGCAATTATTTACCTAAAACATTGAGTACGTTTTTAGGGAACGCAACAGTAGAAAATACTGTTCCCAAGAAGAAAGGTTATCTCTTCCCCTTTTAGATAAAAAAAAAAAATCCCAAGCCTTGAGGTCTCCCAGATAATTTTAGTTTAATTTAAATAAAGCTTTTAAAATTTAGCTACTTCTTCATTTAGACCTCCTTTTTTTGGCACGAACATTTTTTGTCAATGATGTAGGAAGCAGCCGACAAAGGTGGACTGTTGTAAGTATTATAATTTAAATAAAAACAAACAAACAAAAAAACAATTACCAACGAATCGAATAGTGACTTATCTCATTTCTTTGTTTGAGATTTTTGTAGTTAGAGCATAACATCGATTGGGCTCTTATTGTTACGAATAAATTTTAAAACTTTGGACGGCTATCCTTATTTTTAGGGAGCAGAATTATTAGTAAATTAGGACAATTAAACTCGCTTAAGAGACGAAAACGATTTCTGAAATTTTTTTTGTGACCAAGATGTAGATAGACAAATTCCCCCCCCCCTTTTTTTTTTTTGTACAAAAATATATTGCGATAAATGATTACATGATCAATTATACATCTTGCTTAAAAATAAAAAGCTACAGGACTAAAAAAAAATGTATTGAATTGTGCTTTTTCTTTGCTATTAATTTTCAACTTAAAAAAATCACGACTTTGTGTTGTTGTCAAAAGTTAAGGAAGGCGTGCTCACAATTGTTTATTTACTATTTCCGAGTTTAAAGAATGACCAATTCTCTTTTTATATAATTTTTTTTTTTTTTTAATTCTGGTTTATTACTTTTTAACTGAGTGAAAATGTTAACTTTAAAAAAAATGCTCTCATACTTTTTCTAGGTTTTATCGTGGTTACCTCTTTAAAAGAAAAAAAATGTCTTTTTTGTTCAAATTAGTAAATTTTTTTTTTACATTTACGAAAGCAAGTGTTCTGTTGATTTATTTTTAAAATTATTTTGAAATAAAGAAACGATTTGCTTTTTCTGTAAACTTAAAAAGAAAAAATCAAGATTAAGTTTTATACTTTTATTGAAATTAATGAATCGTAAAAAAAAAAACCGTTCAGGATTTTAAATTTTAGCTTGAATGGATATTTTGTCAAAGACTCAACTCATCTTGAAAAATGTTGCTCTTTAGTTTTTTGTTTTGGTTTTTATTTATTTCTTCTAATTCAGACTCACCTTTTTAAAGAACGTGAATTCGTTATTGTTCAATGTGTGCATTTGGTTATTTTGTGGCACTAAAAACCGTCCTATTACAGTTTTTTTTTTTTTTTTTTTTGGTATTTTTATTTTTTGTCTTTTTTTACTAACAGTACACAGTACACACACTGTTGTACCGTTAGGAAAAACGTTGCTTACATTTCTACACACTGTTTCTAAAAATAAAAAACAAAAAAACAAAACATGCTTTTTATAATTTATTAAATAAATTTATATTGTTTGTCGATGAAAGCTTAAAAACAGACACTAAGGCAGAAGTTTATTGGAAATGAATTTTTAACTTAGTTATTTTGACTTTATAGACAACTCTCATTTATTTTATTTTTAAGTAATTAATAAAAAAAAAATAAGTTAGCGTTCTCACCTTTTTACTTTCGAAAAACGAACTATTAAGATTAAATCGTTCTTAAAATTAAATTTCTCAAAAGTCTTTAGTTTTTCTTGGGACTTCTTGTTTATAGCACGACGTTGACACTTCATTAGAACAAGTAAGTAAATAAAATAGATTGGTTAATTTTTTTCAATTATACACGGACGAGAGAACCCAATGGAAAGACACGCTAGTATTGTTCTTCTTGTCCCTCACTAGGTGACACAATTACGAGCACCACAAGATCATTACGGATTTACACAGATTATCCTTTCTCGTAATCTTACTTAGTAGAACGATTGGTGAAAGTTGGTTCAATGGTTGTTTAAAATAATGTCATCGTATTCCCCACCCTCCTCTAAAGTTTGAATCCTTATCGAGCAACGTGCACACTCAACACATTCTCAGATGTTTTCCTTTTTACGTGATATTATTACCGCTCACAATTCATTGGCTTTATTTTTTACACTTAACAGTAACACACAACCCAGTGGCCGTCGTCATAATAATCTCATTATGTACTTACAAGATATACATACCATCCACAGATTTTTCGAAGATTCGCTGTAACAACATTAAACCAAGTCCAAAGCCTTCCTCACCATAATTTTTGTGAAATGGTAATGCAATTCTCTATATTGAAATCAAAACACAACTACTTCTGGATTTTGTTTTCTGTCAAATAAAAAAAGAAAGATAAAGTATTCTTTCAACTTTTCCTTTCTTCCACTCGTGTTTGTCTCTGTAATTGCACCTCTATTGTTTGTAATTACTAAAAAAAATGGATATTTAACTCAATTGAATAGCAAGAATTGTTCTTATTACTTCTGAAGGGGCATGAATATTATAAGCAGGAGTTGTGAAGAAAATGTTCTTATGCAAATTTAATATTGGAGGACAAAGATCTTTATGAGAGAAAAGGCATGTCATGTACCTTTACGATTCAGCACATTTTATTTTTAGTAGAGAAATTTTCTGGTGATATTTAATTCTGTTTGGATGTGAAAGTTTTGTTTGTTTCTTATTGGATTAATAATTTTTTTGTATTTTTTTCCAGAAGTGATTTATATCCCAGATAATTATTGACAAATAACTTTTAATCCCGTTAGCTTTCAATGTTGATATACCAGTTTAAGAACATTCTTTTTTTTTTCTCTCTATACCTAAGGCAAGGGAGTATATAATTTCAAGTTTTAATACCAAAGTTTATATTCAATATCAAGCAATTTACATTCAGACTACTCCTTTCCTAATAGTCATTTTATGCTCAGTTTTGGATTCTGCATCAACCTGAATTGAAATCCCATGAGAATTTGAGTATTAAATTTTTGCTACTTGGTTATTGCACTTTATTTAAACTTAGAGCTTTTGAGGCTACAATCAAATTTATATCTCCCAATCTGTTTTGTTTTCTTTTTAACAAAATTCTTTTTTTGGTTTTGTTGCAAACAATATTATTGGTGACGTGATATTAAAAAGTATTAGTAACAGCTGACAAGAAATGTGCTGTTTACTTAGTGCTGAATGTATTTTGGGTGTTATTTGTTACCTGTTAGTTGGCCAGACCTAACTCATAGTCCATCATGAAAGATTTTTAAAGTGTCATTATCTTTAATACACTAAGCAAAACTTTGAAGTCATTCATCTATGGGAATGTTTTCCTATTTAAAATCTTACACCATGTGGAAAGTGATTTAAATAAATAAGCCATCACTTTGCAGTGTGGAATAATTGTTAAATGGCTCATTCTTTAATAACAAAATATTGATGCCAAAGAAAATATGATCTTCAAGCTGAATTGTATATTTTTTCTTGTCCAGAAAAAAGAGAATTATATAATCCAAAGAGTATCAGTGTCACTTTTTACCTATTGAGTAACATTACAGTTATTCATCCTAATTATAAAACTATACTTTATATCTTTGTGTGTATTATATTTTCTGTTTTTTAAATTGAGTAGATAATTGAAGGATAATTTCACTAATTTACAAATGGTATTTACAATTTAAAAGACTTCAGAATTGTTCATTAAGCTGTAATACTTTCATTCTCTCATTGGAGCACTTGGTTATTGCATGTTACACAAAGGCAACTTGTTTGGCATATTTCAATTGTAAAATTACTGGTTTGCTATTATTTATTGACTCCAAAAACATAATAGAGCAAGAATCCATCATCTGTTGCTTTCAAATGAACTGAAGTTAATTGTCAGATGTTTCAAAGTAATTTACATTTGGTTTTTGCTTCTAGTTTATGGGAACTGAACTGTAACAGTTGTGCAATCTTTAATAGTTGAAAAAATATGTGCATATATTAAACAAGGAATATAAATTATTACAAATGTCACTTGTTAATTTAATGAGCATGGGGAAAATAATAAATATGAAATTAGTTTATGTAAATTACTTACAATATTTGGTTCAAATTTCTAAATTTTTAATTTATCTCATTTTAAGAATAGAAATCTTTCAATGTCATTTTCAAATTATTCCGATTTAAGATTTAAAAATCTTAAAATTTTTTTTCATTCTTGGTAATGCTTTCCAAATTTAGATAATTATACAAATTTTTGCTTTGATATTGTTCTCAATTATAAATCACTAGTTTATAGATATCAATTTAATATAAAGTATAGCTATCATAGTTTTTATTGATTTTTAGTTGTAAAATGTCATAACTTACAAAAATTACAGTGTAAATGTTATCTATTAACCTTAGATTTTTCAGCCAATGTATTTGTGAATTTAAATTGTGAAAGGTATAATTCTACATACTAAAATCTTAAAATAATTGAACACTTAAGTTTTTATACTTTAATTCATATACTTGCTAAGATTTACATGTAAAAATGCATAATTCATGTTTCTGATAAAAACTAGTATCAATAAAAATGACAGGATCTATTGATTAGCACTTATATCTAGGATTAGTGTTATGTCTGGGCCTCTACTTAGGATCAATGTGTTGTCCCTGGCCCTCTATGAAAAGTGTTACACACATGGATGCACATTGCACTTTATATATGTGGATGCTTTAATATGATCATTTATTTAAAATCTGTATTTTGTACGTGTCTTCACATGTTATGAAACTATTATCAGATTTGTTTATTAATTGGTAACACTGCTATTAAATATTTTATCACATTTATTCCCTGTGCCTTTTCTATAAATATTTTCATAGTAATTGTTCTGATGAGTTAGGTCTCATCATTTTACAACTGAAATAGGTTGATGTAACCATAACTCCTATCCTAACAGTTTCTTCTCTTGTATTTCTTGCTTGTAGGACTCTTCCAGCTTCTTGCTTTATAGTCAACTTTGATCTAAAAATATTTAAATGCAATATCAATCATTATCTTTTGTCTTAATTCCAGTTCTTTTATTATTCTCTCTCCTTAATTTATTTTTCTCATGTTCTTTCACCCCTCCACCCACATCTTAGTGGCTTTATTGCCTTGCTTGGGAAGAAATCATGATGATGATAATAATAAATTGTAGTTTTTCAAACTGTGAAAATCATCAACCATAATTGATAAATAACAGCAGAATTACTTAACTAAATCAAAAAGTCACATGTTAATAACAAATTCTACAAACCTGAGGTGAAAGAAAATTGTTTTAGTGATAGCTTTCCAGAAAGCAGAGCTGAAAAATTGCTTTGTGATAGCTTTCCAGAAAGTAGTGCTGTTGTGTTTGTACCTGTTGGAATGCAGATGAGATTATATCCTTTAGTTTTGTTTCCAGGTTCATAAAATGATCTGATGTAGAATCTTCGACTGAATTCAGAGTAATTGCTGGTTTGTATAAATAGGATGGGACGCTAAACAAATTGTAAGCTTTCTCATTGTAAGTTCATACAGTTTTAAACACTAGTATTAGTATGATCATCATTAACATATAATTTTCTGTTGAAACTAAATCTTTAAATGTTTGTAGCATTTAACCAGTGTATCTCTATATGCTACAGTTGTATATAATGTGTTCTTTGTAGGATCTCTGATTGCAAAAACACAATGTGCCTGAAAGTTCTTTGTACATGTACTACTTCTTATTTGGGCTGAGAAAATTGTCAGGGGCTTTAATATGAAGTTGATAAGGCAATTGTGACTTTAATAATAAACAATTCTTTAATAAACTCATCTTTTTAACCTATTCTTCTTGCCAAATTCTGTGTATTTAGATGTTTTGTAAACTAACTTTTTTCTTTAAAAAAAAACAGTCAAACATTAATCCACATACACACGATGCAATGAGTATTCATAAATTTATAGATATTATTTTATCTACAATATTTTTCTGTCACCAGATGTGTCCACTGGGTGATTGGTCAATCTTTATGTAGTGGACTTTCTAATGATAGAATAGAAATAGAATTTCCTGTTATTTTAAACTTAATAAATAAAATATTGATCAATACTATAATTTATTTTAAATTGTTTGTAGTTGCTAGATTATTTTTAGCTTGCAGAGAGTAATTTTGTAAATGTATTGTACTTATAAAATATCAAAAACTTAAATATTGCCATCATTCTTTTGCTGACATAGAAAAACTGGTTTTAAGATATTTTGCTTTAGGTGTGTTTTAGTTTTAGAAATGTTTATCATAAATCTAGAACAGAAATTAGTTGTGAGACTATTAAAAGAGCAAGAAATATAAAATAGTTGATAGACTTGTTCTGTTCTTTCTGAGATTTACATTCTTCAGTTTATATATTACAGTGCTCTTTCTATTATTATGAATGAATATGCCCTTCTCTTTCACTTTATCCTTATCTCTACCCCTCTTTTGACATATTTCTTCCATCCTGGCTGGCTTTCTTTCTTTCTCTCTCTCTGCTGGAACAAAGTAGCCTAAAGAAGAGAAAGAACAGTTCAATAAAAGAAAAGCTATACAAATACAGAGGTTTAGAATTTTTGACTGCTCAAAGGAAAAATAACTGTAACCATTTCTCTTGTGATTTTTCAAGTAGTGGGTAGCACCAGACTTTGGTAGAAATAAATTTCACTGTATCCTTTACAGATTGACATTGCTCTTCTATGGTTCTCTTTGCTAGGCACTATGCAACAAAAGTACAAAAAAAAAATCTTTGACATGAAATTTAACACAAGCTTCTTTTAACACAAGTCACTTGTGTATCTTTCTATTTTGTCCCCATTTGAACTATTTAGCAACTGGTATATGAGTTTGTTTGATGGATAGTTGGTAAAACTTACCAGGATAATTTAAGGTTTTGCATTCTGGTGAGTGTGAACCATTCAACCTCTCTATTTAGAAATACTCTTTTTCTTTTCTTTTTTTATGTGCCGTAAAGATGACCACTTTCATGACAAATCTTTAACATTTTCATTTTAGGAAAATAAGTTTGATTAATTTTTTTATTTTTTTTTTATTTTTTTTTTTTTTATTGATGGCTTATTATTTGAATGAAAGAATTCATTGTTTTTGCAATGGGTAGTTTCCTGGTCATACCCTGCATTCTGAAGAGGCCTTATATGAAAGTTAATTTTACAACAGGTTTATATTACTCATTGTTTATATTACTTATATTGTGGTTAAGATTTAATAAACTTCTAAATTTTCATTAATACTATTGCACACACACACACACATGTGTATATATAACAAAGATTGTGTTTCACAAAAACAAAAAAAATGACCAGTGAATATCTGGAGAATGTGTTTATGTAAAGTGCTCAATATTAAATATTAAACAAATGTTTGAAATTCTCTTCCTAACTCACTTATAAATAGTATCTGCTCATTAGGGGTTAGATTGTAAAATGGAATTTATTTACAAATCTGTAAATACTATCTTAACTCCCTGAAATACTATTGTGGTTTCAAGTATGTTTTTATGGAGTGAAATTGTTTGCCCCATGGCTAGCCAGTTTTGAATTCAGAGTTGTCTTTCTTTTAGATTGGTTGGCAAGCAAAGCTAGATATCCCCTTTTACCATGCTATGCTATTAACTCCTAGCTGGAGAGAAATTTCTTTTTCTTATTTTTACCTGATTCTTCACCCAATACAAAGTCCAAGAGCCACTCAAAATAGATGGCTACTGAATGAGGTTGATGCACATCAGAGGAGGAGATTAAGAAGTTCAGTTTATGAGGATAGGTATAGAAAGATAACCGTTAACCTTAGACTTCAAGTGATTCATACCTTTTCAAGAACATTAGTGTTAAAGTGAATGCAACAGCTTTGGATGGAGTTTAAACTCAAGACACCAACCCCACTTTCCGAATTGAATACCATTATGCTACATTCATTACTGCCCATAGCAATCTTTATATATCTAAAATAAATATCTATAACTATTCTATTTACAACTATTGTGTGGAGGCTGGCCCTGAACACCATTGGAGTCTGGGGTTAACAAATAACAATATGAACAACCCTTGAGCTGCATAATAAAACTTCACACTACCAAATAAGTTAGTTTTTGTTTCTAATGCTGAAATTCATATGGTATATTTATCATATAATTATATGCTGAATATTTTACCAATTTTGTTGTGAAAATGGTTTTGCATAATTAAATCCGACACAGAAGTTTAGCTTTTACTTGTGACTGCTGACTTTACTCTTACTCCACTCACAATTTCATGAGTTCTGTAACCCATTTGGATCATTGGGACAGCACACATACTGCAGCAGTAGTATGTTTATGGCAAGATAGCCTGACAGTCCATTTTCAGGGTGTTTTTGAATTCAGTTTTCCTTCTCTTAAAGTGGTTACCTTAAGGTAAGAGAGCCCAATCATCCCTTCTAGTTAATTTGTAGCTGGAATAGACGAGATAGCATCATACTTTTCCCAAGGGTATTTGTGCAAAAGTGAATGTAATGAATTCTGTTAGAATTTGAACTTGACTCACTGACTTCTTTCTGGGTTGCTAGCCATTATATTGATCCACTCATTGAACTATTCCACCATTTCCTCATTTAATAATTTTCTGCACTAAGAAAATTAAGTGTGTATAAAGTTGACTATTCTACCTCCCCATCTCAGGAGGAGAAACAAAAGTAAAATTAAAAAGGAATAAAATCTAAAGTAAAGAGGAAGGTCATAGATTATGATGAATTGAAGTAAAGTCAAAGAAAAGCCAAAAATTTAAATATGACAAACAGAGTGAAATTTAATTTTTATTTTAGCATCAAATCTTATACTGATGAAGAAGTCTCTTATAAACATTTGTGTCTTTAAAGGCAGAAATGCTGTGCCTGTTTTTCTTTTCCAAGAAATGATTTTATTCAGTTCTCTTCTACTTCAAAGCAAAGATGATTCCAGATATCATGAGAGAATTCAGAAAGAATGGAATTCAGTTTAGAAGAAAATTGGAATAAACTTATCAAGCTTCAATGTTATGTAACCTCAACATTCATTAGCAATTTCCAAGGAAGAATGGAAAAAAAAAATACGTTTTCATTTAGCAACCAATTTTTTAGCAAAAAATAAACCAAATTAGTAGTTAGCTATATATAATTTATTTCCTGAGGGTAATTACTTTGATTTGAATTAAAAAGCTTAAATTTGATTATATTTATATATGTCATTTTGATCAGATGATTGTTAGATTTAATGAGATAGTTAATGTAGGGATATAGTTTAACACTCCAACATGCTAGTACTTCAAAGGATATAGCTTAGATTAAGAGTGAACTTTAAGGATTAAAATAGCTATAGTGTTCAATTAGCCGTGAGAGTATATTTGAACTCTTAACAAGAGTTCACTAAGACTTTGTGGGAATAAGAATAATCAAAAGGAGATGGGGTGTTGGAGAATCAAAGTTGGATCAATTATGTACATTACTGAAAATTTGTTTTAGCAAATCTTGACATTTATTCTGTATGTTGTACAATAAAAATTAAGAAATATTGCCAGTGATAGGAATTAAAGCATTACTGATAAAATAGATATTTATTTTGTCTATTCAAAATAAATGTTGATTTACAGTTATTTTTTTCTTGCATAATTATAGCCATTTTCTACTTTTTGGAAAAGAAATTCAATTTTGGAGTCGAAAGAAGTTTTTGGAGCTTTTATAGATTTGTTTAAGTAACATCAGAAAATTGAAAACAAATTATAAAGTAAGACAGATATTTAATAGAAATAAATTAGTGTAAAATAGTACTAAAATTTTTAAAAATTATACCTATTCAATTTAGAAAAATGTTAAGTTAGTTTGATAGAACTGTCTCCAGCCTTGAGGATGGCTTTGATGCAGCTTTGGAAATAACTGATTATCCAGATTAGGTGATTCATGTTCCATTATGTCCAATGCCAGCCTATAATGAGTCCATGACCTGGTGGAACTGCTAAATGATTTCTCTCTTGATGACTCCCCAGGCATACTTGTCCAGGGATTCAAATCTGTAGAACTTGGAGGGGACATGATTATGTAAATTCTTAGATGGTCAACCTCATCTGGGTCATGTGTTTCAAGTGTAAGGGAACAGTTCTGTCATTTGATCAGCACCTCAGTGTAGACAGTAACATTGGCCCTAAAGTCCTGTGAAAAATGAAGTGATATAACATAGTTCTCATTGCACATAAACCTAAAAACCATCAAAGATAGTCTGCATTAATCACTAATCATTTCTTGTTTGCCTAGCCACTTTTAGACTCTCACTATCTCCAAGTTGGTATGGCTAGTGCCATGAGCCTTTTCATTTCTAGTTTAAGATATGCTATGTTAATGGCATAATGCTCTCTCTATATATGAAAGACGTGGCATTGTTGAAATCTGGCACATGCTGTGTAATATTACATTTAGTTATTTTCTTTTTATAGCCTGCTAAAAATGTGTACTCAAATACCTGGTACATCGTGTGTGTGTGTATGTGTGTGTATATATATATATATACACCCACATCTCCAACGATGCACTAAAAAAAGATTTTTTAAAAATCTACCAAACTTAATAACAGTAACTTAATAATTGTCAGACTCTTTATTACCAAGAGAAAAGATGAAAGGTTTTTTTTTGTTTGTTTTTTTTTTTTTTTATCCTTTTTAGAAACTTGGAAATTTTGGTTAAAAAATCTTGTTTCTCTGGTGTCAATATTGTACTATAAATTGGTATGGGAAAATTTAGCATTTTTTGCAGTGAAAACACTGATTTGGAAAGTTTTTGCAAAAATCTGATAATTGACCGATTTTAATAAAAACTCTCAGGATTTATTCACAAATGAATGGAATAGAAAAATCTTTGTAAAAATATTTTTTTAATCAAAAAGAACCCCCAATTACAGAAAATCTACTCTGAGTTATAAAATTTAAAAAAATGCAATAAAATAATGACATTATTTAATAAGAAAAGCTTTTATGTATAAAATATATTATGGATACTATTGTTTTAAGAGAAAAAAAATTTGATATGTAAGAATTTTTACAAGAATTGTTTTCATTTTTTTTATTTTTTTCAAATTTTAAGTAGAACAAATTATAAACATTTAAATCTCAAAATACAGTATTAATTTTTAGTGCAAGTGATATTATTAAATTAAGACTATTTATTAATCATAAATGGAAAAAGCTCACTACAATTCAATGGCAACCAATATTTTTAAAAGAATTTTGAATTTATTTTGTGTGTATCAAGTGTCAATTTTTGTAAATATGGGTGTCCAAACACATTATTAGAAAATAAGAGTGGTAACTTTAGTTAAATGTTAAAATTTATTGGTAATTTTCTAACATTTCCTCAATAAGTGTCTTCGTAAGTTCATCTATAAAAACAAAATACCTAAAATTCAATAAAATATTAGATTAGAATATTTACTTAAATTTTTAAGATTACTAGGTAGTTAAAACAAAAATTTACTAAAAAGGTGTTCCTTTTATATTCATCATGTAATAGTTACAGTTATGTGCTCCTTAGAAAAAAATTCCCAAACAAGTCTGTCAAGAGAATTGTGAACACCTCATAAAAAACACCCATCTCTGTGTTAAAAAAAGATACATATCCATGATATTTTAAACTAAAAGTAAGTAATATTTCAAATCAAATCAGATTAATTAAACTTTAAATCAGCTAATTTTTCTCAAAGGTCCAGAAAAATAATTGATTTTTGAAAAATTTTTAATAAAGAGAAATATGTTGTTGACAGATTTGTAAATATGGACGATTTTAGCATTTTTTTTTTTTTACTGATAATAATAATAAAAAAAAAAATACGCATTCCAATCAATTTAAATTCAGCAAAAATATTTTTAGGTTGAAATAAAAGCTTCAAGAATGATTTTTTTACCTTAGGTATCACTTTCCTTTGGAGGCACCCCTCTCTTTCTCTCTCTCTCTCTCTCTCTCTCTATATATATATATATATATATATATATATATATATATATATATATATATATATAATTATTAATAAATAATAAAATGTTATGATAGGAACAAACTTGCTATCACATAGAAGTTTAAAAGCTGCATTCATTGAGTTACTATATCAGTAAAAATGAATTAAGAAAAACATTTTTAAACTGGCTGATCTTCAGACCTGTAGTAAACTTCTATCGGTGGATTTTCTTTGTTTGAATATAGAAGAGTCTATAAGCAATCAGCGGAGTAAGTAGTATAGTAGCTACTTGTTTTCATACCTACATTTGGAAAGTAATTCAGACTTTTTGTTTAATAGTTTGTCATCTAAAATACATAACCTTTCTTCCAGGCATAATCCAGTTTTTAGATCAAGCTTTGCAGGCACATGCTTTCCTTAAGATACTCCATTCCACTTCTGAAGTTTTCAATTTCTAGAAATGCACAAAAAGTGTTGTATATTGGTGTTCTGCCTTTTCATGAAAGAAGTTTTTCAGATGTAGTATCTTTGTTTTCATAGCCCTTTCATAACATACCAGTTCTCTCTTGGCTTTTTATAGGTATCTGGTAGACTTTATTACTAGTTAAACATTTATCTTACCATCTCTGAGGAGTATCTCTCTCTCTCTCGTTACAAGAAGGGGCTATTGTTTACAGACATGACCAGATAAAAAAAATATGTAGCATAAAAATGTCACAAGATACAGATTCACTCCGTCCTATATAAAAAAGCAAAAACAGGTGAATCTGATATCTTCATGTTACTGAAGAGCCATGGAAACAGAGATATGTAAAAGGCAGTATGCCAATAGCACAATGCTTTCCTACCATTTGTGGGATTTTAAGGATAAAAGCAGAAGAGCTCTAGACATGGAATAGAGAAATTTAAGGAAAGAATTTGCATGCAAAGCAGGATCTAAAAACTGGAAGAAAAGTTAAACATGTTTTAATTACTTTACAAATAACAAGTATCAAAAATATCTGCTATGTTATCTACACCTAAGTTTTTATGGATTCATTCCTGTTTCTTATATAAGAATTTAATTTCAACATGGTATATATACTACATGCTTGAAGATTGTACATTGTCAACCTGGTAATTATATTTAGGTTTGTTTTTCTGTGAGTTATATAACTTTAGCTATTGAACTAAATTTGTGCTTTTGTATTTGTTTTTATTTCCAAACAAATATGGATAACAGCCTCCTTGTTTTTCTCACTTGAATTTCCTAATTATATCAATCTTCTCTTTTAATTAGTTTAATATCACTTCTATTGTATCAATCTGAAGACCAAATCATAAAAATTACCATAACCATTTAAGATCAGAAAACGCCTAAATGTGCCTGCAAATTTCACATGCTTACATTCCAAGAATGTTTGAATGTGCCTCCAATTTGGCAGTACTGTATTTCAACACTCAGCATTAACAGCAATCTACAACTTTTACAGACTTGTAGATTTCAATAAGGTGTATTAAATCAATTGAATTAACTTAATTACTTAATTATTTGTTGAAGAACATGAACTGAAACCTGTGAAAAACATCTTTAAAAAGTTGACTATCAGCTTTATTATTACATTTTTGTGAGCATTTTTTCATATCCTACCAAATTCACTGATTGAATACTGATTTTAATTTTTCCTGTTTTTTTTTTCTTTCTTTTTCTCTCCAGTCATTTAGCTTCTGAAAGTTATAAAAAGAAAAAATAGAATGTCAAGTTATCTTAATTTTGTTACCTTAGGGCATAATTAACTGTATTGTATAAATTTTTGTGGTTAATCTTTGCTACATTTTATGCTGACGTATGGACAGGTTAGTAGTAATAAGAGAAAAATATCGAGGAAAAGTTCTGTTGTGAGTGAGTTAGATTTACCAGTTCATTTTACTGATATTTTTATGGTTGAAATAAATTATCTTGTGTGGATTTTACATCTCTTTGGACATATCTTAGTTTAAACTTTGCTTTTATTCTTTGCTCCTTTCTGTTAAAGAATTTGTATTTTCATTTATACTTTTCCTGCCATATGTTGGTGTTTGTAAAAATTTGTGCAATTTATACATTAGGAAAGATATATAACATTGTTCAGGCACTTGAATCTCTTTTCTGTATAATTGCTATTATTAACACAATGCTTGTGCAGATCCATTCTTCAGCTTTCAACAGGTATAATCCATAAGTACAAAGGAGACTGCTCAATGCTACCAAACTAGACAAAATTGTTTGTAAATCTATCTCCTGGATTAGTCTTTCCTCATGGTTAGGTGTACCAAGGTGATTCCAAATTGCACCAGTGGGTAAGGAATTCTTGAATTTTGCTAAGCAGAGAAAGTAATGTTGTATTAAAATTCTATACTTGTTCCTCCTCCAGTTTCATCATTCTCCAATTATGCTCCCTGTCAATTATCTGTACTTTATCTTAGAGAGGGTTATATTTACCCATCCATTCTCAGATATAGTCTATTATACGCTGGTTTTTCTATCTCACTTATGTTATTTGTATCTAAATTTAATAGGCTGACATCTTTCACCCTTATATCTCTTATCACATATGCAAGGCATGTTATAATTGCATTTTTTAGACAGGCTTTTCTCCTAAGGAACCAAGTCAAGTAAGAACATTGCAAAATGTTTTGCTATTAAGCAGCACTCTGATATTGTAGCATTAACCAATCCTTTGGAATTATTCTGCCATTCCTATTACATAAGAGATGTTTGCTGAATCTATATAGTTGTACTGGTGGTTTACCTCCTGTTTATCATCCTAGAAACAATCAAGGATGGATAGTTGTTACATTGGACAGTGCTACAACCAAACTAAAAACATGATTGTTCAACCAAGTGTATAAATTGAGCTTGCATGGAATTTCAGCATGATGAGGTTTTGTCTGTTTTGTCTAGTTGATTTTGGGAAGTGTTCTTCCTTTGCACTCTGTGTTCCTTACACTTGGGTGCCCAGTGCTCCTGACACTTTGAAAATTTATTATTTTCAATGTGTCAGATACACAAAAATTTTCTTTTTCCTCTAAAGAAATGTGAGATATGAAAATCATTTAAAGGTTTAATGAAACTTTATTCAACTTCATGCAGTCACACCTTCATTATTACATTGTGGATTTATAACTTGTCCTGCTACTCTTGGATGCATTTTTTACTTATGCATAACCTTTTTATATATTGCATGAATCATTGTCTGTAATGTCCATTTGCCTGTTCCCATTGAGATGATGTTTACACTCATGTTCTCAGTCTTGAAGCAGTTACTAGAATGGAAAACTAGGATTATGCATTTCATTTGAAAAGGAGGCTGTAACCAAAGAGCAGGTAAGCTCTTGGCATCTTTGTCATCTCTTCAGCGATCCAATGAATTGATTAGTTGCTATTTTTGATATTTTCACCTGCTATATCTTGTTCATCTTCAATAATGGTATGGTTATTTATGCTACTGTGTATGTGTGTCCAAGTTGATAGGTCATATCTCACTATTGCTGTTCACAATTACAATGTAATATAAAAAATATAATTCAATATTTCATAACATGGCAAGAGAGGGTGCCATTATTTCTCTATAACTCTCAACAAGGAAGTTTCTCTTCTAACCATGAAGCTTATTTTACTGGTAGCAATAATAAACTTAATTTCCAGTGCTAAGTGTATTGCCTAAAATGGGTCAAATTCTTTTTGTTTTAAATAATTTTTTTGTATTGAGTAAGTCATTGATTGTGTTGTCAGCTGATGGGTGTTTGCTAACTTCACTCTTTCGCTACCTCTCTTTATTTTGTTTTTCATTATATATTCTTTCATTATAAACTATTATGTCAACCTGAAATGTTTTCTAAGTTATTCAGGCATTAACCATACATCCATCCTGCTTTGGAAATTTCATTTTAAATTTTAAAATATAGTTCAAATAATATTCAATCAAAATTGATTCCTTCTTTCTCTGGCCATATTGTTAATATTTTATGGTAGTTTGTATGAACAAAAATCTTACAGTGCAATTTTTTCCTGTTACAAAAGTATGTGTGCACTAAATGCTTGTATAAAATTTAAACTTGAAATTGTTTCAAGATAATTTTGGCACAGCCTAACAAATTATTAGATAAGAGATTATTTTCTATATTTATATTATTATTATACCTATTGAATACAACATTATTTTAGTTAACCTTATGTGGACATTAACTTTAGAAATGTTAGAAAACCAATACACAAAGAAAATTAATATCATATTAGAAGGAACCTATGGTTTCAGATGTTTCTATAAGACTTATTTACTGAAACTTGTGTAAATAAATTACTCTGATATTCATGTGTGCATATAACACACACACACAAAGTGGCTACTGAAGAATTCATAACCCTACTAAAATCTGACAAAACATCAAAATTTTCTCTAATTGCTTCTTGGGTGGGCCAAGAATTTTTCAGCACACTCTCATACCATAAAGTGAGTAATTTTTGCTTATAAAAAAATCACCTGATCATAGGAAATATACAAAAAATGAAAAATATATATAAAAAAAAAAAATATACCATTCAAAAAATAATGCTTCTCATTCTGCCTTAGCACATAACCATATTAATAATTTCAGTAGCCTTAAAGCAAAGTTTGTGTTTAATAATGAGAAGCTTAGGAAAACCTTTAACAATAAAACTAACTTCAGTTTCCATAATGTCTTCAGATGCTGGTTCCTTAAAGTAATAAAATTCCCCTCCCTGACTAAGTGCATTCATATCTGAAATACTTCACTAATATATATCTACTGTCTCTATTCTTTACCAGTAGTATTTTTCTTAGAAAATGATAGTATAAATTAGCTCTTTTGTCAGGAAACTGAACAATAACATGAGTCCCTGTATCTCTTTATTTTTTTTATTTTTTTATTTTTTTTTTGTCTAGTTTTCTTTATCATCTACTTCTCTTTCCTCCTCTTCTGATTCTTTCCCTGATCCTTCCTCCTCATAAACAGTGTGTGTTGCCTCATCACTTGAAAAAGTCTCTTCCTGGTTACTGTCTGGGTTGGAACCAGAATTGTCTAATTCTGGTATCAACCTCCTTTTGGCATCAGTTTTCATAAATTTCTGGTTAGAGGGACTGTTGCAAATGTCCTTGAAGGATATATCCTTGCCAGGAGGTATAGTCCTTCCACACTTATATGGCCAATGTTTCCTATTGTGTTCTTCTCACATTTCTATAAGTTTTTTTCATGAGTAAAGAGCTTATTAGATGTACTGACGGAGTGAAATCTTAGTTTATTGAGTTTTTGTCAGTTAAGTTGGTAAATCTCAGTTGTTCTAAAGCTACTTATAGCATATTCTGATTTATCCTGCATTTCTTCCAATAGTGAAAATAGCATTTGGGGAAAGGAGTTCTTTGGTATAGTAGTGTAAAACTTTACATTTGACTGCTTTCATTTGGTTAACAACACCTGCCATGCAGCCTTCATTGGAGTATACTATGAAATGAAGTAGATGTATGCTGTTTGCTGGCAAACAGATCATGCATATCCTGTTCGGTTTACATATACCCCTGGTCAAAATCTTATGACCAGATACAAAAGGGTGAAAAAAAAACAAAAAAACTGTTACTTTAATAAAAATATATTTGTGAAATATTTACATTTAATTAGAAAATGTAGTTTACCAGCAAACAAGTGAACATTTTAAGCTTTTAATTGATTAATTTAAACAAATATTGAAAGAAGAATTTTTTGGGTTGGTCATAAAGATAAGACCATGTAAATAAAAATAGCAAATACCGAAAAATAAGTCACAACAACAATTTAGTATATCCTACATTTTTGCGAATTACTTCGAAAGTTTGCTTTGACATACTCATTATCACTTTCTGCATGAGGGTGCTTGGGATGCTCACCCAGGGTGCATAAACATAAACATTTTCTTCCATTTATCCACATCCTAAGCTTGATAATCCAAAGCATATTGTAAATGCGAGGTAAATGCAGCCATTTCAAGTTCTTAAACCCTTTCTTATTTAAATGCCGTTGAATTGTTTGAGAGCTGCATTTGGCATCTGTACTTGCTTTAATCTGATTTGATGTGAGGCTTGAATCTCTCTTAACTTCTCGCCTAATGCATCTGTCTAGTGATGGTGAGATTTTATTGGGGCGACCACTTGATTTTTTAGAAGATCCAGATTTTAATGAAGTTAGCAATGACAGTTCTGCTACAGCCAATTTCATTTGCAATGGCTCACTGCAAAAGACCATGTCTTTGAAGTTCAACAATCCTACCCTGTTTGAACTTTGTTAAAATTTTACTTAGCCATTTTAAAATTTTTAAAAAATTTAATACTGGAAATGAGCTACATAGATGTCTACACACCTGAAGCTATGAGCACACAGTTCTAAAATTTTTGTCCAGTAATTTTTTTTTTCACACATGGTCTTATCTTTATGACCAACCGAAAATGTACAAAATGTAGATTGTAAATGGAGATATAATTATAGCAAAGAAAACTGCGAATTACCTTGTCAAACCAAGCAACATCATGTTGCATGTATCCTACAACAGAAAATGTGGTGAAAAAGAAAGTTACTTGATGAAAAAAGGGTACATATTCTGCGTGATAAGCTGAAGACGGAATATTCAAATTAGAAACAAGTTTGTTGCCATAAAAGTATTTTGATATGCTAATATTGTACGTTATCTCCCAGTTGTCAATGAATGAAAAAAAATATGCTCAGTCGATAAAAGCAGTTGGCGTTGTCAAATTGGCATTGAAAAAGACAAAATTCATGTATTTTGGCTACTGCGTTTGTCGGTGAGCGAGTTATTTTTCTGACTGGTTACATGCATTGGGATTTGTGACATAGTACCTTTGAATCAAGATTTCAACATTTCTTTCTCCCCCTGATATTCAAGTCTGGACTTACAGATTTGTTCTCTTCGTTGTGGAATAATCTGTGACAAATATTTCCTTTACAATCTTAGAACTCTTACAATAATCTATACTAACACTTATGAAATACTTGCTAGAAATAGATACTAAAGAACTTGCAAACAAGCTAGAAACATATCAAGTATGCATCTTTATTTTGTAGTTGAATATTTATTAATTCATTTTTATTTAGTTTGTTTGATCCAGATTTGCATGAATTGCCGAACAACACTTAAGTTTTCACAATTTTTTTTTTTTACTATTTCCATGTTGAGATGAAATGTTCAGCTTTTAGCTATATTATTCATTGTTTCAAATTGTTCTAGTCCTAATCTCAAATACTGGAGTTGTGGACAGTCCTACTTTTTTTTTTTTTCTATCATCAAGAATTATAAAATTAACTTCATGTCAGTGGCAAGTGTCTCTTGAGGAATTGGTAGGAAAGAAAGGGAAGGCTTTAACATTAAGTTAATTGTGCACTTGGTTTTGTATTTTCTACAGTTATACTAGTATATGAAAATATGAACTTTTTTTTTTCTTTTTTTTCATTATAAATGAGTGTTACTTGCTAGTAATAACTTGATGAACTCATTACCTCAGTGATATCTTAGTGATGATTTTTATTCCTCTATAAATGGTTAGTACTTATTAAAAAAATTATAAATTTATTTCTATTTTTAAGCTACACTTTCATATTCTCTAAGAGTATGGCCAAATACTGTAGGTATTTTTTATTTGAACAAAAAGCAACAATGTCAGCTTTGATTAACAACAAGCAATTGCATCATGGGAAGAGATAAGAAAAAGTATAACAATCTACTGATAACACTTTAGTATTTTTATATGAAGCCTATAGATTTGTTGGGAGTCAAGAGAATTAAATGTAGACCAGTAATGTTTATCTGCTCATCTACCATTAAGAATGCATTGAACATTTGTTTGCAGTTGTTCAACCAATTTGAAGTGGCTGACTCCAAATTTGGATAGCCTTTGTATATGAACAATTGCCTCTGTCCATAGTCATGCTATATACTTCCTCTCTCTGATTGATTGGTGAAGAGTGTAAGTTTTAAGGCAGACACAAAACCTGATTGAGATGTTTATTATAGAAGCTCGAAAAGCAAGTGAAGTGATTGGTCATTGTATCTTTTTGGAAAGTATTATCTATGGTGATCAACAAAGAGATGAACAACATCAATAAAAATAGTAAAGGAATTAATCATCTACACACAAGAAAGGAGATTATCTAATTTTAGTGCAACTTGCTTGTTTAGTGGAAATATGAGCTATGGAAAATAAAGACCATTACTTCTCTCTCTCTTATATATCTCCAAATGAGAGAAAGAACAGATGGAGTAAAATTCCACTGTTTGTAGCATTTACTTTAAAAAAAGTGCTCAATACAAAGTAGAGCAATATATTATTTTTATTATAAAATATTATAATACAAACATGCTGAAATCACTACATAAATTCATGTTTCAATACTTTGATTGTACTTCTTCAGGAGATGGTAAGTAACTGGTGATTAAATGATTTTTAAGGAAATTTCATAAAAAATCATTTAATCACCAGTTTCTTTAAAAAAAAAAGTTTTGTTTGCATCGTATATGTAAAAAGCTATGCAGGAGCAACACTGGTTTGCAAAGTCATCTGTAGGTCCTTGGCTGCTCAGTTCAGCAGTGAAAAGATGGCCTTCTGTAAACAAGTGGCAGTTTTATATATATATATATATATATATATATATATATATATATATATATATATTTATATATATAATATAAAAAGACTGATCAAATTGTAATACCCTGAAGGATGATGCGGATTTTTGACAGTATTCTGATAAAAAAAAAAAATCGTTGTCCATTTTGTGACCTCATAACACAAGTATAAATATACCGTCTCTATATAAGCATTAGATGGTGACATATGCTACCATAGCGTTCAGTGTGGTGAAAGCTCAAACACAAACAGGTGTCGTGCCATTGAGATACAAACGTGCTCCTTTTGTTCAACAAGAGCTATTTCAAAGAGGACTTTAAGGAACTGAATGATTATTTCTGAGAATTGCTGTCTCTATTGAATGTGATGCATTAGTAGTGCTTTGATGTTGACAATAGTAGTTAAATGAACATTCTTATCCAACACATGTAGACCAAGTTTTGGATGGGTGTATAGTACAGATGCTAGCCATGATCACATTGTGAGAGTAACAAACAACACAGCATAGAATTTTATTCACCTGTTATGCTGTCCTTCCTGCAACAGGAAGGTGATGTTCTCTTTCAGCCAAATAATACCTACCCTACAGAAAATACTCTGCAATATGTTTGATGACATTGCTAGTCAGCATGATAGTGCACCAAGAAAAACACAGGAAGATGTGTTTCTGACCCAGCAGTTGGTATTTCTTGCCCCATCTGCAACTATATATTCATTAAACTTTGGTTGCAGAAATCACATGTGTGTCCACAGATATTGATTTCATAACATACTCATCTTCCCTGGAATTTGAGAGACTACCATAAAAATATATATAGTACCCATTAAAATGATGTGATTTTTGTTTATACATAAGTGCTTCTGCCTGCAATCAGTGTGTTTTTGAGAAAAATTCTCAGGCCTGACAAAGAAACCCTTTAAAAAACATACACAATCCTGATATATGTTCATTTGGTGAAAACTTGGGAAGTGGATCAGGCTGAGAACTTTTTAAAATCTTGTATTTGTATCACACATACTTAGCAAGAATTCATTCAAACAAGTTTTATTAAAAATTAACAAACAAGGTCTATCCAATTTTTCATTGCTTTTTTCGAGTTTGTGTAGAAGTTGTTATATGTCCAGATCAAATTTATGGAGAAGCAATCCAAAGGGTATAATTTTTTTTTTTTGCTCCAGTAGATTTGGCCATTTGTACATTAGAGAAAAGTTTTTATTTCTTCCTAGCATTTTTAGGAATGCTACATTTAAATCTGCATTTATCATATATTAGTGATATGTGTAGGACAATTTGTAACTAGATGTAAACTGGTATATATTTTAATTTTTAGGAAAAATTACTCTTAGAGGTTATAAAACTTAATATTTTAAAAAAGCATTATAAAACAGTCCATTATGATGAAAGTTCTTAATGTGTGTTATTTTGACTTTTGATTTTTTTTTTCGGTGTATACTGTATAATATTTTAGTATTCTCATCTAATATTTGTCTGATGGCAAGTCATATTTTGTTATGCATGAATTGCATTAACTTTTGATAAGTAGCAAGTTCAGCTGCAAGAGTATGCAATGGTTGTATGACCAATGTAAGAATTCCATATTTTTTGGTTATTAATATTGAACATCTCTCAAGAGGCACAACAATTTATAAAGTGTATTTATTTATTTAATGGGACAAGGATAAGATAATATCAACTTTGTCAGAACCTCAAACAAAATGTAACTACTTAAATTATCCTTATCATTTCATGTCATCAGTTTGATAACTGATTCATGTTGACTCATATCAATTGAATTCTAAGGTTACTAATTTGTTTTACCCCCCCCCCCCACCTTTGTTCCCTTAAATATTCTTGATTTACAAAGAAATGATGTTAGTTGATTTTGATAATGAAATTCTAGTAGATAAATTCCTGGCTAATTATTTCACTTGGCATCAAGAAAATTTTATCTTACAGCTGGATTTTATATCAAGTGATGTGATGAACATATACAAAAATAAAACCTTTCATAATGGGAACTCATTTTTTAAACTTAGAAGCTCTTTGATGAACAAAAAGGTAACTTTTTTTTTTTTTTTTTTTTTTTTTTTTAATTTAAGAAATCTTTCTCCCAATTTTTTAAGCATTTTTTTTCTTTTAATAGTGTTTTTTTGTTTTAGGCATATTGCTTAGTTAATTATATAATAGGTTTTATAATTAATAAGATAGGCTAACAGAACACTATACTATTTATATTACTTTGAAATTAACTTTCAAAATGATTTTCTTTTTTGTCTCAAGTCATAGAGTCCTGTGATTTTTACACTCTTTGAATTTCTCCTTCAGATTACATATGGATAAAGTGCCTCTCTTTATTACTGTGTTCAGATTTGTAATAAAAAAAAATGGATGTATTTGCTGCATATACATCAATAGACAAGTGAATATTCAGTATTTTATGGCTTGCATTGTAAATAAGGTAGAAATTCTAAAGATTATTTACTTGTAATAAGATTATCACTTGCATTTTGTGTACAGTTCATGGAGCAATAGTAGTTTTAATAGTTTTATTTTAAAGATAGTATGTTATTCAATTGTATAGAAAGAGAAAATAGCTATTATGTTTAGATAAATTTATAAATTTTCTATGCAAATATACTGGTTCTCTTCTTTCATTGTTCATGTGTATGGAAAGTAATGTAATCACTCTGATTTGTTGCTGTATCCAGTTTGAATATGAAAACTAAAACTATATATTAGTCTTATTAAACTTCCACGGTCAGTTTTGGTTTATTAGTCTAGAAATAATAGATATATATTTCACCTATGAATATAAACCCTTTGCATGTTAATTTTTGAAATTTACCTTTCATCACACTAAACTTTAAAAAAAAAATCACTTGTTTCGACAAATGCACAATTGCAGTTTTGAGTATAGCACACATGGGTTTTCTCTTAAGGTTTTCAAACTCACAGCAATCAGGACGAAAAATATACTTGAAATTAATGGCATTTATTTAAATTTCAAACAATTTTTACTTAAAATCTTTTTAATATTTGATAAAATTTACATAATTTATTTTTATTTTTTCAGGAATTTGACACTGTAGAAGAACGAAAACGACGGTAAGTACCGATATTGTAACTGTTCTTGACTAATTTCTATATTATAATGGTAATAAAGAATTTTAGAACTAATTTATTTTGTATCCTTTATTTGTGAATTGATTCAACAAAAAGGCTAATCTTCAATAACAAAACTTTAAAAAATTTGTCTATTTTTTTAAGTAAACAACTTCTTAGTTTACATGATTAAATAGTAATGTCAATTATAAACCTGTATGTGAAAAACTTTTTTTTTTTTTTTTTGTAATAACCTAATTAAACATATACATTACTTATTTGATTGATAAATGCTTTTTATTGTATAATGAAACTATATTATATTCTAATGCAAATGTATATCTTAGCATATACATGAATATTTAAATTTTACATCAGTTAGCTCAAAGTTTTTTAACTTTGATAAGTAATATTTATGAAATTGTTTATTACTCAGAAATTGCAGATAAAATCTTGTGATTATACTATGAGCGTTTTCTTACAAACTATCATAATATAGCAGTACCTCTACCAATTCAGTATACATCAGGTTTAAAATGATTTTAAAAATGAAAAAGCTTTCTTGAAATTTACTATTTTTAGTCAGCAAAATACTGTGGTGTATTTCAAATAGAAATTATATTGATCGGGATGTCTTTTTTTTTTTTTCTTTCTTTCTTTCAGTAAAATCGATAAAAATTGTCCATTTTGACAGATTTGTAAACAAAAGTTAATTCTTGGTTTTAAAAATCTTGCAAAAATAAAATATATTTCTGAAATGTTATTTGTGGGGAATTAGCAAATTTAAAGTTAAATTAATCTAATTTCAAACAAATATTACTTATAGCATAGACTGTTGTGTACAAGCATTTCTTAACCATAGGTTCTTGTTTTTCTGATGTGTTAATTGATTTATTGACAGCTGATTGACTGCCAAATATGTTCATAGTTAAGTATGGTAGAGCAGATAAGTTTTATAAGTGGGAGGGACAACCCTTAAAACACCTAACCTTTTAATGATAGAATTATTGGTTTGTACATAAATTCTGTATGTATATACACATACAAAAACAAATAAAAATTCTTTTAAAAATATTTGGGCTCATCAAATTGTAATAAGCTTTACAATATATGATTAGTAAATATAGTTTTACTTAACAATATTCCTTAAGAGTTATCACATTGAAACAGAATTTTAAAAGATTTAAAAACTTTGTAAATTATTCAATTTAAAATTGTAAAAAATGAAAACAAATCTTGTAAAAATTAATTTTTTTTTATTGAAAATATTTTCTTCTTCAGGTAATATTGTCTTTAATATATATTCATAAAACAATTAAAAGCTTCTCTAATTAAATAATGTCTTAGTTTTATTGTACTTTTTCTTTTTTGATTCAGAACAGATATGTGCAACCCCCCCTTTTTTTTTTTAGATTGATACTGTACCATGCCTTGTTAAAGATGACCTAGAATTTTGTAAATCAAGAGGATTCTGCTTTGAGTTATAATTATTTCTAGTTTAGTTCCTATTCTAAGTGTAAAGTATTGATTTTCTTTTCTCTTCATTTTTGGCTCATGGTTACCATTCCAGAATGTAGAAATATGTCTGTTTTATTCCATTAATTTTTTTTTTTTTTTTTTTATCGTTTAATTTTTTCTTCACATGTTACTAATTTCTTGTCTTTAGTGCCTGTTTATCTAACTAGTTGATCAGCTGCCATAGTTTACCTGTAAAGGTGTGTGTGTATACATACATATATATATTGCTGCTGTTGTAACCATTGTTGTTCATGAGGATTTAACATCCCATGGAATGCAATTAGAATAGAAAACATAAAGCAGCTATGATTTTTCGGGCTCTGATATGTCCTCAGTTTTCTAGCATCAAGCGTCATTTACTTTTCTATTGCCAAGTATATTTAGTAAATAAAATTGCTTTTTGCTTCTTTACAAGCAAGACTAGGATGTATTTGTGTCTGTTGGTGGAAGAGGAGCCATCTTATACTTTTCAGAATGAACAGAATTTAACTGTAGGTTATCTTACTCATCAAGGTATATAAATGATAGAAATATTTTGCTAAAACAATATCTAGTGAACTGTCATGGTACCTTATTTATTATTAACTTTTGAACAAAGCAGATGTTTTACACTTACAAAACTCTTTAAAAACACAACTTCAACTGAATCAAACTAATTAGAATGGATTTCTGTAATTAAACTGTTGTAACCAAGACACCCATAAATTATTAATTTTTTTTTTAGTATAATTTATGGCCATATATACTGTCAATTGACTGAATTTAATATAATCTGTTAGAAAATACTTCCTAGCTTAGCATCATATTAGAAGTTATAAATTACAGGTGTTATATTTTACTGATAATTGAAACTGTGTTCTTGTATCTCCACACTTGCTTTTTGATTATTAAATAAATGATGCAATTTTATCTTGGATAACAAAAACGTCTGATCTCCAATTTGAATTATAAATAAAAATATAGTTTGGGAAGTTCTACTAGTTTGTAGCTTCATATGTGCAAAACCCAACTCCAAGGTATTCTGATTTAAAATGTCTATTCTTCTAGGATATAAAAACTGTAAATATTTTCAAGAAACATCTGATGGGAATTTTATAAAATAAAAAGCATTAAAATGGTTTCTGTAGATTTTTGTATGGCATAAAAAAAAAATTAATATTCTGAAATAAATTTATAAAATTTAACCAAAGCATTAAGAGGTAGTACTTCTTGAAAAGTTTGGCTTAGATTTGTTTTAAGTAGCAGTTGTTCCTACCAAAATATGATTGACTGATTTAATGTAATCCTCAAATGTTGTTATTGAAATGAACTTACATTATTTTCAAAGGAAAATTTTGAATAAGTTTTCGATCTTTAAAATTGGAACTTTTTTTTGCATACTATTAAATACTTCAGGGAAGGTGATATAGTCAATTTTGCTGATTCATTTCCTTCACCCAAATTCATATTGTCTAGTGGATTTTGTTTTTGTACCTGCCAGAAATGACAGGTTGTGACTTTGTTGGTTTGGGTGATATTTTGATTGTACAGTTTCTTCAACATCGAGCAATCTTGCTGAAAAAGGTGTAAACATGCCAACAAGATATAATGATATTGAAAAATTATCAATAATTTAATTAAGGATGCAATGTAAAAAATCATACAACAACTCTGATCAATTCTTTTCTACTATTGAGGCACTGACAGATATCTGTTAAGAAATGCTCAAGTGCTAATGATTTAACAATGAATGATTTCTATGGTGGATTTTATCTAATGAGCATGGGCGTGACTGCCGATTTTCTCCACAAATGTTTGACTCTGAGGTACATGCTCTTACGATCTTTGGGTAACTTTAATCTCTGCACATGTATACTTTGTTTATATAAACTTTGTTTCAGAATAGACATGATTAATTAGCTTCTCAAACAAAGAAACTCCTTGTTAAATAACCCAAATGGCTATACCATAAAGTGGTTTCAAATTTTGCCAGGATTTTTAGGTTTCCAAAATTTTCATTGGCATCAACATTAATATATATACCTGATAAGATGCTAAACAAACACTAAAGTTACAGAAAATCTTGTGGACTTTTGGCAAACTCATTGGTCATGTCATGCCAACTTCCTTGGGGTTATGGAGTTGGGTGTCATTCTGAATCTTACTAAATCATTTAATTTGAGTTCAAAATTCTTCTGAGGCTCTCCTTTATAAATATTTTATGGGTTTAAATTGGGTACCTCCACTAAAATCATGATACCTAATGTTTAAAATGAATTTTTATAAATGAAAAAGCTTTCTTGAAGTTTTTATTTTAGCTTTAATTGAAAGCTAAAGGATTAAATTTACTATTTCCAGTAAGCAAAATACTCTGGTGTATTTCAAAGAGAAGTTATATTGATTGGAATTGATTTTTTTTTTTTTTTTTTTTTTTTTTTTTTTTTTTTTTTTTTAGTCATCTTTCATCACAATGTAATTCTCTGTATTAAAAAAAAAATCTTCCAAAAATAAAATATACTTTTCTGAAACTTTATTTGAGGAATATTAGCTGATTTAAAGTATAATTAATCTGATTTGAAACAAATGTTATTTACCTTAAGTTGAAAATAATAGAAATGGATTTTTAAAACAAAGAGTAGTGGTGATTTAGATGCTTTTCATCACCCATCAATCACTTAACAAATACTGATAAGGTGTTGACAGGTTTATTGTTGTTTTATAGAGACTTTGAGTTAAAACATAATTTAAGAAAATGACAGATGAACACTTTCTTTTTAAGTATCAGTTATCTTAAAAATGTTGGAAATATTCTCCATGATACTGACTTTAAATTTACTATAGTCATGGATCTTCTTTTCTGATAATTCTGTGTATGGTCACCCATACTTTCAAAATGGGCATGTTTATATGCATAAAAAAAAAAATGAAAATTATTTTAAAAATCTTAGTGCATGATAATTTATATTAAGCTTTTCAATTTTTGTTGAGCATAGTCTTCACTTAATTTCAATAACCAAACGAGGTTAAAGTTTTATAGAATGTTTAAAAGATTTTTGAAACTTTATAAATTAAAAATAAAATAAAATGTATCCTTGTAAAAATTCATTACTCATTGAAAAAAAATTCTTTTTCTTCAGACTATAATGTCCTTAATATATAATATTTATAAAAGTTTTGTGATGTTGGACGGTTTTGCTTGTCACTTTTGCTATGCTAAGCAAAAGCTGGTTACCACTTCCAAAAATGCTCATTATATTAGATACTTCATAGACACTGGTACTAGTGGTAATGTCTTCCAATAATATCCACACTAATAATACTTGTTCAAGTAGCAATCACCAAATAGTATAATGATCGAAAGAGAATTATAATCTGTATATTAGTAGAGAGAGTGAACATATAGCACTAGTGGATAGACAAGAAGTGAACATATTAGTCATCATGCTACTTCCTATTTATTTATTTCCTTTATGATCACATGTTCTACTTAATAATGGAATCACCCATGTTACTCACTGGCAATCTAGTTTCAAACCATGCTGTTGGCAATGACACTTACTCTTATACAACACCTTCCCTTTGAAATGACCTCCCTTGGGGTCTATATATTTTTTTTTAAGCTTTGGTTAAATGGTTAGAAACTCTGTCAGCCTTATTTTCCTTTTGCCATAAACTCTTGGTTGCACTATTTCTACTGGTGTAATATGTTACTTGTGTTCCCACTTTTGTCCTTGTATTATGTATGTCATTCTGCCAATACGTTTCTTAATGACACCATCTTGCCAAAATTCCTTCCCACGCTGATATATCCTGAAAAATACATTTTCTCCAGGTTTGTAATAGGTATTTATGTAGTTGATGTTCTTGTCCGGCGCTCAGGTAGCAGTTTATTGAAGACAGACTTGATTTTTCTAATGAGCATCAATTCTACTGCTGACATTCCCGACACAGTGTTTGGGTTTGGCATAATATGGTAAACGCTTAAAAACTGTTGAATCATAATATTGTCTGACTCCTCACCCTCCGATTTCCTTAAAGCTCTCGTAAATGTGTCAACAAAATGTTCTGCTAGTCCATTCAATCTAGGGTTGATACAGGGGAATAGTAATGTGTTCAACTGCTAGTGACTTGCAATAGAATTTGAATTCACTGGATGTGAATTGTGTATCATTGTCCAACACGATTGAGTCAGGAACTTCATGCAAGAAATTAATAGTTACTGTGATAGTCTCCTGCATTTTAGTATTTCTGGCCATTTTGTATAGCTATCTACTACTACCTGATAGTACGCTCCATTTATTGGCCCAGCCAATATGAATTCTAGTCCATGGTCTATCAGTTGTCGGCCAAGGTTGAACTTTTATAGGCAGTGACTTTGCTGCCAGAGCACAACCTCTGAGTAAATTTACTACGTTTTCTATATCTTTATCCATACTCAGCCAGTAAATGTAGCATCGCATTAAAAATTTCATCCTAGAAATCCTCGGATGTCCCCTATGAAATTCCTTCAACATTCATCTTTGTAACAACGCCGGTATAACTACTCTCTCAGTATACATCAGTACACCATTGTACAATGAAAATGCACTAGTATTTCCAATAGTATTTCTCTTTGTAGATTTTAGTTTATCCTTCATTTTCATTATGAAATAGTCATTCCTTGCTTTAATTTTTATTTCTTCTAATGTAATTGGCAGCTCTCTCATGGTATTATATAGTACATTGCTTATTACACTTTCAGCCCTAATTGCCACAATTAATGTCTTCCAGTGGTTCACAACCTCTTGGTACTAATCGAGACAAATCGTCTGCATGACTTCGCTTCTTAGATGGTAAAAACTCCATCTTGTAATTATAATAGGACCATTACCCAGAGCTACAGTCTATTCACTGTATGTGTAGGAACACCTTTTTTAGAACAATATATTGATAACAACAGTCGATAGTTCGTTTGTAGAATAAATTCCCATCTATGTAAGAACTTGTGAAATTTCTTCATTGAAAATATAATAGCCAATTCTTCTTTCTTCCTTTATTTGACTGTAGCTACTTTCAGCTGCTATTGGCTTTTTGATACATGGTCATAGTTATGTAATACCACTATTCTGATCCCTGTATCACTTGCATCAGATGCAACGACAATTTTCAGTTGAGGGTCAAAATGAATTAGTGATAGTTCTGATGTTAATACTTTCTTAATCTGCTCGAATGCACTTTGATACTTTTCTGTCCAGTTGCACTTGACATCCTTCTTCAGTAGATTATTTAATGATACTCTCAACTCGTGCATATTAGGCATGTATGTATAATAATTGCAAAACTTAAGAATGCTTGTAGTTTTGTAATATTAGTTGACATGGGCATAGACTTTATCATGCTTGCTCTTGCAGGATCTGGTCGTCTACCAGTCTCATCAATAATCTGCCCTAAATATTTGAGTTTGGACATGAATAACTCATACTTTTCTTCACTTATTTTGAAGCCATGATCTTTGATTCTTTCAAAGACTTTGTTTAAATCTTCAGCATGTTCTTTTTGGGTTTTGCTTTCTACCAATGTTGTTCAAATATGCCTGAGTGCAATTCAACCCAGCCAGCATGGTATCCATTATTTGTTGGAATATAGTTGGTGCAACCTTTACACCAGAAGTAAGACAGTTTAATTTATATAACCCTCTATGAGTGTTAATAGTAATTTTGAACAAGTATTTGTAAGTATGTATCTGAGAGATCCAACTTTGGGAAAAATTTACCTCCATTCAGTTTTGAAAAAATTTCTTCTGTACTAGATAACGGTTAATTATGCTGTTTCAAACTTTTGTTTAGTCCCATTGAAAAATCAGCACACTCATATTCTGTTATTCCGCTTCTTAATGTAGGCTGTCAGTGCTGCCCATTCAGAATAGTCTATTCTCGATATTACTACTAATTTGTCCAATTCATTGTTGATTGGATCTACAGTCACAAATGGTGCACTTCTTTTTGGTTTAAACATAGGTGTTACCTTGTCTTTCAACTTTGCATGTCCTGAAACTTTCAGGAAAAAATTCTGAAAAAAATCTTTTTCAGTTCACTTTTTAGTTTTTCATTTGCTGTATAAGAACTGGCAACAATATTTACGTTATTACAAAACAAGTTAACAGATCTGTCCCACAGATCAAACAATGTCATCCAATTTGTACCAAACAGATTAGGTGTGTTTTTTCAACACAAATACTACTGTTTTTCTTGTCTTCCTGACGAATGAAACATTACAGATGAATTTGCCTAAAACGTTTAATCTTTTCTCTGAGACTCTATAAGTGATTTTCTCAGAAGTTAATAACCTTGCTTTACCCATTTTCTTCCAAGTATGCTCATTAATAATAGTAATATCCAATCCTGTGTCTAATTGCAACTTGATCTTCACATCATTTATTTGCATGAAAACATTTTCTTTTTTGTAAAGTGTAATTAATCTGCCTTTTGGGTTTTTTATTGTTATGCATGTATTAATTCTATTCACTTGTGTTTTATTTCTTCATTTTTTTTATCTGCAACACGCACTCTTGTCCTAATTTCTCACACTCATAGCATTTGTTTCTGAAGAAACAATCCTTAAAATTCTTACCACTACAGCCATGGCAAATATTAGGTATTGAGCTGGTTTTATAATCTTCCTTTATAGTTTTATCAGAAGATGGAAAATGTCTGTAATTTTTCCTCTTAGTTGGTTGGACTGTGAACCTGTGAATTTTCTTTTTCTTCAATCCTCGCAGTATCAAGCTTTAAATTCACAATGCGTTAACACTCTTCAGCTATTCTCTGTGGAGTTAATTTTGGATCCATTTCCAGTTTAGAAAGTATCCTAGATCTAATCTCTGTGTCCTTATTAGATGTTAAACCCTAAATGAATATCAAGCATTTAAACAGATCAGGAGTTAGTTCATTCAATTTAAACTTTTCCATTCCTGATTTACGAGTCCTGTATACGTGACAAAATCTTCTTCATTGGATTTCACTAAATTGAGACGACGTATATTAAACAGCGAACTCCTGTCTTCAAATATTTTTGATAGTGTTAGGACAGTATCATCAAAAGTTATTTCTCTCGGCTTCTTCAGCAAAATATTGTTTACATATTTTTTGCGTTCAGGAGGTCATAATTTCCTAAACAATAATCAAACTTTTTTCTTATTACTCCAATGCGCACAATCCCTTTTAAAGATTCCTTAATATCTTACATAGTATGATAGGAAAGTTATTCCTTCATCCGGATTGTACAGAAACTCTGTGATTGAATTAGCGACAGTTGTAAAAAAAAAAAAAAAAAAAAAAGCCTATTTTTAGCAAGATTTTCTAAAAATAATAATTTCAAAAATAAATTCATTCATTCATTTGTGAATAAGTTCTGAAAGTTTCATTAAATTCTGACAATGATTTTTGTGAAAATTTACAAATCAGTGTGTTATTTTACCAGAAAAAAAAAATGTGCTAAAATTTCCATAGCTCTGTTACACTGTTGACGCATAAAAAAAAAAAAAAAAAAAAAAAAAAAAAAAAAAATTCTTAACCAAAAATTTCAAGCATGTTAGAAAGGAGTAAAAAAATTTTTAAAATGATAAAAAATAAAAATATACTTTGGTCTTTCCTTTTAATAATAACAAACATTTTGATGATAAAACTTTGTTTTTATTAAATTTTGTGTCTTTTTTCATCATAATATGCTGTTTTTAGCAAAAAAGTGGAGCTACCTAGTTTAAATTAATAGTTTTAATCCAAATTTTTTTTTTCACAGACACCAATCTGCTTAATCGCATTCCATGTTTTTCTCCTATCTCTACTCCTTTGCTCAGTATTATTAATTCTCTCAGTAACTAGAGTCACTAACCACTATCCATGCACTAATTGCTACTTGAAAGAAAAAAACCTTTCCAAGTCTCTGGAAGTTGTTAAATGTATGCTGTTTTCAAGAAGGTGGGTAAACACTCATCCCTATCACAGTATAGACCCATCAACCTCTTCAGTGTCATTAGCAAACTTTTTGAAGCTATATTCAACAAGAATAGTTGATAGAGACAATTTCTTGAGTGGCAAACAGTACAGGTTTCAATTCGCTTGGTCCACTGCTGATATCCTAACTACCATTACTCAAAAAATCAGTGAGGCACTAGACAACAAATACATCTCAAGAACAATCACATTAGATATTTCAAATGCTTTTGACAACCTGTGGCATAAAGGATTACTGCACAAACTCCCTAGTTATGGAATCACTGAAAGAGTTTTCTCAATTATAAAGTCCTTCTTAACAAATAGGTCCCTGAAGGTAGTTGTTAATGGCCAGGCCTCTGAGATCCAAGCGATCAACACAGGTGTACCCCAAGGTTTGCTTCTTGGTCCAACCCACTTTCTAATTTAGGTAAATGATCACCTGAAAAGTATATTCTGATCATTTATGAATACCTATGCTGATGATAAAATGGTATGTGTGCACCGCCAAAACTCTTGATGAGCAGAGCTTGACAGTTGATCTCGCCTCTGACTTAGCTCTAACAGCTCAGCGGGGGAAAAACTGGCTGGTTACATTCAGTGCTTCAAAAGCCAAATGAGTGAAGTGCAATAGTTGCTCTATCACTATTTTCATGGAAAGCGTTCAGGCAAACTATATTCCTTTGTTCCACCAATTCTAACCTTCACAGCTAAGACCTTCCATGTCCAGCACATTGTAGTGAACTGGTCTCATTCCTTTGTATTCCATTGGTGAGAGGTAAATTCCATTGAATCAGCTTCCTCCCATGAATCACACATATGTGGAACTGACTGCTATGAGGATACTTTTCTCCTGATCACTACATACTTAAACTGTTCAAGTCTAGGGTTAACCGTAATCTTCCCCATATACCCCCATAAAATGTGTAACCCTCTACCTCAAGTGGCTCTTGGGACTTGTGACAGTGATAATCATGGTTAAAAAAAAAACAAAATAGCAAACAAAAAAATATAACTCGATATAGACCTAGACCCATAACAGACTTTTAGTTTTTTGTGTTTTTGAAATATTCATCCCATCAAGTTACGAGGAAAACTATCCACTTTCTTTACAGGCCATGGATTTGAAAAATATATACATACTATTCTCTCTATCTTGTTTCTCTGAAGGTCATATACCTTTATATAATAAACATTATAACACATACAATAAGCATTATAATGCATTTCACTATAGATGAACAATAAAGATTTTGTTCTTTTGGTTCAATTGATAGGCTACTAAAAATATTTTGTAGGCTTGTCATAATATAATACAAAGGTATTTATGATTGCTATTAATAGAAATGTTGAGGATTAACATTGAAGTTAGAAGAAGCTGTTTCTTTGGTAAAATATTTTAATCTAAAATATTATTTAGATTAAAATATTTTCAAAGAGGTACAAAATTTTATTAGGAGACATTTTAAAAGCAGACATATTAAAAAGCAATTCATTACAAAAAAAGAGAGGTAACAAAAAATATATATTATCATAAAATGTTAATACCAAAATATAACAATGATTAAAAAGGGGCTAAACCAGTTTATCTGACTTCTCACATCAGAGCAAAAATTGAGGACAAAAAAACAAAGAAAAATGTCCACAGTCACACACACACACACACACACACACACACACACACACACACACACACACACACAATGTTGTATGCAAAAAAATATGTTAAAAACTTATATTTTCCCATTAAGTATTGAGTGAGTAAAGTTCAGAGATTTCACCAACATCTTTGGAAAGATTCAAAATTGCTTCATTTAACAAAAATAGTTATTTATTTTTGGTCTTTATATATCATGTTGATATGCAAATAAGTGTTTTCTTTTCTGTAAGAGGTAAGCAAAAATTTGTCAATTCAAAATATTTCATGATGCAATGTAGGTCCTGGCATGACCAAAAAAAAAAAAAAATTAAATTTCATGGTATAGTTTATATTTTTGACCAGATTCTCAATTTTCTTTTAAAAATATTTTGTAATTGAATTAAAATAATAACAATAATAGTTTTTTGCTAAATCTGATTGTGCAGAGAAAGTAATGATTACAAGGACAAATTATTGAATGAATTAAATATTTAACTTGGAATGTTCTATTGCTTGACCATTTAAAAAGACAAAGCTTTCTTCTTTTGGACATTGAAGCAGTTTTTTTAATTTTTTTTTTTTTTTTGCGTTCCTCACTCCCAACTTTGCCTCTTTAATTTCAAAGGTACCACGCTCCAATTTTTTTTTTTTTTTTTTGTTTAATAAAAAATGATTTTTTAAATACAGGGATTTCTATCTGTTTGGTATAATCACTTCAGCAGCAGTCATATTCTGAAGTGTGTAAAATGAATAAGTCATCTCAGACATATGTTTAACATCATCTATTATATAAGGATAAAAATAAAAAAAAAAAATTTCCTTCCTTAAAATGCAGATTTAAATTTAGATGAATTTTGCCTAGACTTAGGTTTTTGCTCTAATGAAATTTATCAGAATTATTGATTTGATAAATCACTAATTTTGTAGAAACTATAAGGAACCCTGGGGTTCATAAAGTTGTTTACCATCATGAAGTTGCAATAAAATATACTATGATCAAGATAAAAAAAGCCCTTTAAAAAATATAATTGGTCATTACATATCCTTTAATGATTGCAATAAATACTTAAGATCTATTATAAAATGTTTAAAAACATCTACCTTAATTATTAGTAATAACATGGGCCTTCAAAAATTGCACTTATATAAAAACAATGCTGTTTATGAATTCTAATACCCTTTGGGAAATAGCATATTCAACACTAATAATCAAAAAACATCAAATTCTTACATTGGTCACATGGTCACTATACTCTCTCATAACACTTACCAAAACTTCATACGCACCTCTATCATCACATCACTAGCAATCAAAATGACTGTTAACATAAGAAAAATATTACTAGATGATATTAAAATACTAAACAGCACCCACTGTAAAGAAAAACTTCAAATGCTCAAAGCTATTGTTATGCAATGGAAATGACCTGCATTAAGCACAATCTTACCTCAACAGGTGTCATTTTAAAGTGTTTAAGAAATTTAATATCTTTAATATTTAGTATCTTTGTTATCAGACACTGTCAAATTTTGTGACGCCTAAAGAAACTAATTAGAAAAAATAAAACTTAGACATGACATCATTTGTATATCATACATGTATATTTAAATTAGAAATGTATTGTTTGTAAAATGCCAGGCCAAAGCTAATAAGAAATGTTTTCTGTAACATTAATGTTTCTGATAAGGCCTAAAGACCATCAAAAGTACTTAAATAAAAATATGAATTTTGGATATTTTCTTCATAAATTTGATCCAGGTGTGTAAACCAGAAAAATATAAAATCTTAAACTGACAAACATTGTTGGTTGATTTTTTAATAAAACTTGTTTAAATAAAATCTTACTAAGTATACATTTTTGTATGTGTATGTATATTTTATTTCATTTTCATGGTCTTTCTTTAATGTTATTGCCAAAGTGGTTTTTCCTGAACTTCACATTCTTTGTTCTCTATTCTTTTTTCAGAGCATTACAATTGAGTATTAGTCTTGTTTTATTTTTGTTCATTTCACTCCCTATTCAGATTGTTTAACATTTGTTGTAATTTGTCTGGTGATTAATCAAAAAATGTCAGCAAATCATAAGTGATGCAAATATTTGTTTACTCCCAGTCCTTTTTCTGTAAGATATTTTCGACTCCTGCAGTAAATAATTTACATGAAATTATATTTCTTTGTCTCACTCTTTTTCCAGTCTTTATTTGCATCTTTTGTGTTATCAGATTATTGCAGTACTATTATCATATATATTCTTTATGTATATAATTTTTCTTTGGACGCTGCTTTCATAGTGAGTTAACAACTGATGAGCATTTGACTGAATCAAACTTTGTAATCAGTGAAAACCAACTAAGGTGGTTTGTTATATTGTTTTTCAGTCTATTGTTGAGTAACTTCTAAAACCTGCCTGTTCAGCATAGTTGATTTTCATCTAAGGTTTGTCTGTTTGCCTTGAAGTATTTTTGAGAATTGTTTTTATTTATATATAAGTATGTAATAAGTATGCACTCAACTGCCTCATGGGTAACAGCTGTAGCTATTTATAGTCTTTTTCACTTCATATGTAAATGGATCACCTCATCTCCCTGTACTGAAAAGGTTTCATCTCTTTATTTTCCATGGTACTTCTGGAGCTTTTGTCTCCTCACCATCTTCCTTCCTTTACCTAAGAGATTGTCTAGATATCAGAGATCTTGGCCTTTTTTCTTTTTTCATAGGAATGTTTATTCAGCGATTGTTCTTTTTCATCTTCAGAATTTATATTACTCTTGATTTCACTGCCTAGTCTGTCTTCCTTTGACATAACACTTTTGTCTTCATTACTTTCAGGCTCACTATACATTTCTTCATTGCTATCATGTTACCCTAATATCCCTTTTCTATTTTTTTCTATTATCATAGTGTTATCTTCACTTTGCATTATGAATCTTGCCTCTTGTAGACTATATTCTTTTTTCTTTTTATACTATAGTTTTTTTGTTTTTTTGTTGGTGGCATATGACATGGTTAATGGGGCTCTAATTTGTCTACCTATGAGGGCTGAAAAGGCTTTTCAATCTTCTAGGATGTGGTATTGTCCTATAACTTAATAATCTATGAAGAAATGTTTTCATTGTACACATATTTTTAATCTTTTTTTTTTTTTTTTTTTTTTTTTTTTTTTTTAATAGTTTGTACCAATCTTTCTGCTAATCTGTTTGATTGCAGAAATTTTATTCAACCATTCACTGGAGCGTTGTCAGATACTAGTGTTTTCAGAATTCCATTTCTTGAAAATATGATCCTTAACACTTGTTTCATGGTCCAACTTTTGTTGGAGACCTGTATTACTTTTGGCCATTCTGAATGCAAATCTACCAATATTAATAATAATTCCATTCCATTAACATAGGCATGATCCATGTGTACTCTGTCCCAAGGTTGGGACTCTTTAGGCCATTCATGTGTTTTTTGTCTGTCTAAATTTTCTTCTGACATTGCACATTTTTATATATTCTTCTACATCTATAGAATAGCCTGGCCAGCATTTGTTCTAGCCATAATCTCCTTTGTGTAGATGTTATTCTGCAATGAACATTGTCATGTATACTTTTTGTAATTTTGCTCCTTTGCATTACTGGCAGTGCCATTACATCTCCATTACAAATTACACCCTTTTCTACGGTTAACTTGTGTTTAACCTCTTTAAAATGCCTTTCTGCTCATGAGCAATTATTCCACTTATTATTTTTTTATCCTGAACAATATACTGTTCAATATGGGATCTTGCTTTGTATCCTTATCTAATTTGTCTATCAACAAAATATCAGTTTCGACCCAGTGTAAGAAAGTATCTTCAAATTTTTCCTCTTCTTTCTCACTTTTAGAAGTAATAAACCTCAAGTAGTCATCACATATATGCAGATTCCCATCCTTCTTTCTTAAAATTACTAACAGAGGAGGCCCATTTGCTCCCTCTTGGTGGAGCTCATTCCAATAGATCTTGTTCCAGCAATTTTTTACTTTTTCCACAACTATTGGTAGTAAATGGACTGGCACTTTTCTGGCTTCAAAATATTAGTTTTAACTTTGCTTCATTCTATGGCACTGCAGACATTATTGGCATTGTTTGCATCAGTGCATGCACAATAATCAAGACGAGTGAAAATCTATTCTGCAGCAAATATATGCAAACAATGCCAATAAATGACTCTGCGATATGAATGAGTTTGAACTTTTGTTGTCGATAACTTCGAAAAGGGTAGATTTTATCAAAATTTCTTTATTTTCTCATTAAGCCTGTAAATTTACATGTAAATATAGCTATTGGAGAAATTTTTATTAGATACTTAGCATGGGGCTTTAAAAGCAAGTTACCTGAAATATCAACTTATTTCAGTGTTTTACAGCAGATTTTTTATACAATAAATTTTAATTGTCCTCAAAAATACTTCCTCTTGCAATTCCTAATTGCTATGTGCTATTTATATTTGTTTATTTATGAGAGATTCTTGATGTCTACTGTTGGACAGTCAAATTGAACATGACCAACCAGAGAAAAGTACTCCTATTTATATCTCATCCATGGTATCTGCTTGCAGTGATTGAATTCCTGTTAATTAATCTGATATTATAGGAACTCTTTGATCGTGTGCAAAATAGAAATATAAAGTAATCATGTGTAATTATTACCAATACAATTGGGTTAGGTGTGAAATGGCTGAGGTGTTAAAATTTGGGCTGTTTGTTCATCAAAATCAAGGTAAAGTGTGTGAAAAAGGGGTGCAATTATTAAAACAAACTAGGACCCATCTGATGATCACTGTTTGCTCTGTCAATTGTGAAGAAGATGGCCCAGAAATTGGTGAAATGTGGTGGAATTTTTTTGAAAAAAATGAGCAATATTGAGGATATGAGAGCAAAATCTTGTGATCCGCCACCCACCTGCAGTACACCAGGTACCGCAGTAAACTGGTTCACCTAACAGCGGTGATTGCTGTAATGGCATTAGAACCAGCAGTTGCCAACAAGAGGTCTGTTATTTGGTTTTCTCCTCCAATTGATTTTGAATCCTTTAGCTTTAGCTGCTAGTATTCCATATTTGTACATATTCATAATTATGAAGTGATAATTGTTCATTTGGCTTGTTAGATCTTGGTGGTACCATTTTTGTGTAGTGTTACCTACTTGTGTAAGTAGTATGCACTCAACTGCCTCATGGGTAATAGCTGTAGCTATTTATAGTATTTGTGACTTCATATATAAATGTGTCACCTCAGTTACATACACTGCAAAACGCCAGATTGCTAATTCTCCTTTGCACTTTATCAAGGATCCATAGATAGATAGCAGGAGCACTGGACCATATTTGGCAGCAATATTCTACACATGGGTGAATGGTAGATTTATAGATATGTAAGACACTCTGAAGAGAAAAACCATATAGCATGACACAGTGAACCAACTTTCCTAGAAGCTGACCTAGCAATGGATTCAGTATAGTCTTTTCACTTCATGTCAGCTGAGAACGTTAGCCCAAGAAGGTACAGAAAGGATTCTCTCAGATCAATAGAAGGCAATTTAGTTTTGGAAGTGTTAAAATTATCAAGTCATTCTTTGCTCCAGTTAACAAGATTGAAGGTTGTTTTGGATATCTAGGGCCCCCAATTTTCTGTTTCAAATTTTCCTTGATTCCATTTCCACTTTTGGTAAATTCTGCTTTTTTTTTTTTTTCTATTTTTATAAGTAAATTGCAATACAATATGCTATAATTACTATTTTTTTAAAATGTTAAAATCCAAGTCCAAAAATAAATTATATGTAAAAATAAAAAAAGTAAAATGACTACACAATGAAAAAAATGGAATGTTACAGTGCATAATAATCTTTGAGTTAGAACTTTTAATCAGAGCTTCTTTCATTAAGAAAATATTCAAATAGTTTTTGTTTTTTTTTAAGTAAAAGTATTTAGATTGATTTATAATTATTGATTCATAAAATAAAAATCACATTTAAAGTATCAACAGCAAATAACTTAAATTTAAATAAAACAACTTATTGTTGACACTGTTCAAATTTAAAATTACTAATTTCTTAATTTGGGAAATATATAATCTAATCTCTTCTCTAAATCTCCATTGTAATGCAACCTTGTGAGTTTTTTGGTGTTCTCAGTTGTTTATTAAGTAAATATTTATACTGAGAAAATGCACATTCAGCATCTATGCTGGTAACGGGCATCCATATGACCTTATTGGCAATCTGTTCCAGAAGAGGACATCTGGTCTTATTTGCATTCAAATTTCTTTTACAGTGGTGAAGCACTAAAGATGATGCAATTATTAATCAGGGAGAATCACTATGTGATGGTAGGCTTCAGAGCAGACAAGCCAGTCCAGTATAGAATGGTGTTTTGGGAAAAAAAATTTTCTTTAATTCTAAATTGTATGGTAGGCATGTGGTAGCATTTACTTTTTCTTTCATATTCATAACACAATGTTACAAGTTGTTTAGAATCTTGAAAATTGTGTGAGGCCTTAAAGTAAATGAATTTGTTAAACTTATTGGTTTGATCTTTGTTTCTTTCCCCTTCCAATTTTGATATTAACTACCATCTATCTTTCCCATTTCCTCTTTAGCAATGTATCTTTGTGGCCACAACTGAGCCATGACCTTCCGACTTTCATCTTTTCTAGAGTTTCTTACAAAAGTTTTAAAATGTTTAAAAATAGACCAGCCAACATATTCTCAGAAAATTGATGAACCAGTTTTTTTTTTTTTTTTTTTTTTTTTTTTTTTTTTGGGGGGGGGGGGGGTTTCCATGTAAACATCTTTAATTTTTTTTCAGGCCATAAAAGGAAAAATAACTACAAATATTTGTAAAAACAAATTTTAAGGAATGTTATGTTATTGTTATATTTATGAAAATGTTTAAGAAAATTGGAGAGACAGTTAAGTTTTGAAAGAATAAAAAAAAAAATTAAAACAAAAGTCAATTAATTTGTTATTTATTATTGAAAATTACATTAAAAACCCAGATTCCATTTAAGATTAACGATTCCATCCACAATTCCATGATTGTGGAAAACTTGTTGCCCTAGATATCACCTGCCATTTTAACCTTATCAAACTGATTAAACTTATTATTGAGGTAGGAGTCAATGGTTGTGTCATAAGCACATATACCAAGTTGAAAGCTGATGTCATCAGGAAGGTCATTAATGAAAATCAAAAATTAAGACAAGGATGGAGCCCTGGGGTGACACCTGCATTAGTATGAAAGTAAGTGGAAGAGTGACCATTCAGGATTACTTTAATTTCATGATTTGATTAGAAAGATTAGATCAGTTCAAAAATTTGTCCAGAGACACCATAACTTTTCAGCTTGTGGAGAAGACCTGCATGCCAAACCCTGTTAAAAGCTTTCAAGATGTCAAAATCTACAACCCTGGTATCACCATTCTTATCTAGAGTTTGATAGACTCTTTCTGCAATTATTGTCAGTATGTCAGCAGTTGACCTGGAGAAACAAAAGCCATATTGCTTGTTTGAAAAAAGGCCCTGCGATGTGAGATGCTTAACCAATTCAGCATTGATTAGGGCCTCTAGGAGTTTCCCAAAAAGAGGTAGGAGGCTAATAGGCTGATAATTGGAAGGGTTGGGCAGTTCACCAGAGTTCTTATATCATGCTGGAGGTGAAAAATATTGCCAAAGAATTATCTCCCTTTGCACTCTGTAGTCACATCCTAACACTTCCAGAGGGTTGCACACTTGTCAACTGTTGGCTGGAAATAGCCTACTACCACTTTGGAACACAGCTAAACTTCTGTTTTCTGACACCATTTTGAATTCTTCTACACTCTACACGAGGTGTAACATTGATTAAACCCTTTTTAAATTTTTTGCAATTTGTTTTAGTAAACAAAAATGACCACCTCAGCTTTTATTGTGGTCGAAGTTTAGGAAAGCGATGATGACCATTAGTTGCTGAGCGGCTACTATCATACATGGCTGACTAATTTTATGGAAGCTACTGGCCCCATGGATGTACCTGATAGCCTTTCTGAAGGTAAATTATTTTGTTTATTTATAAACAACAAAATAATAACTTTGTCAAAAAGACAAATATGCTAGTTAGGTGAAAGAAAGAGTAAACAAATGCTGGTGTTTACTCATTTGTGAACACGTGGAAGAACCTCACAAGGAGTAATAAAAGTTAAAGTATATTTAATTGTTAATGTATTTGTTTTTGTTTTAATTTTTTGTTTTCAATGTTGAAATATGCATGCAAAACATAATGCATTACATCAAAATGTTACTCATCCATTCTTTTATTAGTGTACAAAAAATAAAATCAATACACATAATACAAAGAAAGTTATAACAATTTTAAAACAGTAGGTGCCCATGTTTTTGCACCCTGAAAAAATAAATTAAGTGACAGCAGGAACAATTCCAGAAAGAATTTAGTGGGGTAAAGGTTAAAAACTGGAACAACAGATGAGGACTTCCAGCAGGCACAAAAGCAAGAAGCAGTGAAGCACTTGTTATACAGTTTAGAGAGAACAGGTGCCAGTTTGAGGGCACACTTTTTAATGACTATTACAGGGATAACGTCAGGTCTGTTACAGTTTTTTGTGTATACTATGTAACTAGTGAGTTAGTCCAAATGCCTTGACTCACTTTATAGTCCACCAATAGAAGGTTAACCAATCAGAAGACTTAGAACATTCAATCCGTTGGGTATAAAGGCAGCTATTTTTGTTTACCCTACCCGAATGACCAGTGCTAACTTGTCAGGCGAAGATGAACAGAAGGAAATACTACGCTCTGCTACTTTGCTGCGATATCCACTGCTAACCTGAAGTACGCTTTCCTACTGTCTTCGAAATATTCACTGCTAACCTCTGGATTCTATACTCGAAGACGACCGTCATCTGAACAACATTGGTTATGAGCGCAGACCACGACTATATTTTGACGAGAATGAATCGAGATATGAATTGTGGGAGACTAAGTTCTTAGGCTACTTCAGAATACAAAAACTCCATGACATCATCCTTTGCAAAGTCGACCAGAAAGGGGATCATGATTTTATGAAAAAAAAAATGCACCCGTGTTCACTGAATTAATACAATTCCTGGATGACCGGAGTTTGTCTTTAATAATGAGAGAAGCCAAGGACAATGGCCGGAGAGCTCTACAAATTTTGCGTGAACACTACTTGTCAAAAGGTAAGCCTAAAATTATTGCTTTATATACTGAACCACCTGCGTTAAAGAGACAAGAAAATGAATCGGTAACCAATTATATTATCCAAGCAGAGAATGTCACAAATGCCTTAAAATAGCAGGAGAGACTATCTCAGATGGGCTGCTAATAGCCATGGTCTTAAAGGGATTGCCACCTACATTCAAACCATTCATGACAGTTATAACTCAAAAAGATAAACAATTAACTTTCACTGAGTTTAAAATTGCGTTACGTAGTTATGAAGAAACTGAAAATGTGTACCCCCCAAAATCAAGGCAAAAACGTAATGCAACTGAGAACGTTATTTAAAAAATTCAGAAAACCAGTCCCTCAATCCTATGAGACTAGGAGTTATATTAAAAACAAGGGGCTTAAAAATAATTATTACAAGAGCTTTAATGGTAATAACAATACTAAAAGAAATATCGTCTGTTTTCATTGTGGTAAAATCGGCCATGTCTGTGCAAAATGTCAATTTTATACACGGAATGATTTTTGTGAAAATGTAAAAAACTTTTTCGAATGAGCTAATAATTTATTTTTAAAAAGAGGCAATGCCTGCATTTATTTGCGAGACACTAAAGGAAATATTTGTAAATGTTTGTTAAAAAGGGCTTTATATATTCCTAAATTTAAACAAAATATTTTTTTGGTACAATCTGCGGTTAAAACTGGTGTTACAGTCAATTTTCACCGAGAGAATTCAAAGTTAATATATCCAGACAGAACTGAATTTAATATATAGCAAAATGGACGTTTGTATTATTTGAAAAGTATTACGTCTGCAAAGACAGCCACGCACTACTTAAGGACTTGGCACAAAATATTAGGCCACTGTAATAATTCGGATGTTAAAAAATTACAAGAACACGTCACTGGAATGAAAATTACATTTCCAAAGGGCTTACAATATTGTGACATGTATTAAAAGGAAAATGATGAAATATAGAAATCAGGGTTGAATCCCCAAATCAACAGATATCTTGTTCAGAGTTTATTGCGACTTAGCGGGTCCAATTTTCCCAATGGGTATCAACACCTATTCATATGTATTAAACTTTGTTGACAAATATTCAGGACTTATTATGATATATTTTCTGAAAAACAAATCTGATACCCTGCAAGCTACAAAAATCTATTTATCTGATATCTCCCTGTATGGAAAAGTAAAAATAATTTGGACAGATAATGGTGGAGAATTTACCTCTGATGCTTACGAAAACCTCCTAATAAATGAAGGCATTAAACATGAGAAAACTTGTTCTTATTCTCCACATCAGAACAGAGTTGCTGAATGTAATTGGAGGACACTTTTTGAAATGGCTAGATGTTTGCTAATAGAATCTAAGTTATCCAAAAATCTGTGGGTTTATGAGTTAAATACAACTGATGAGGGAAGGGGGGGACAAATTCTGCAAAGTTAGACGAGGGAAAAAAAAAAATCAGATGCAAATCTTGAGTTAAAAGAAAATGCAACTGATGAGGGGAAGGGGTGTGGTGCAAATTCTGCGTTATCCGACAAGAAATAGAAGAAAGCCAGACTATTTTGAAATGGGTCAATGTAATATTTGTAACATCGACTGTTGCTATTTGGTACAATGTATCCCAAAGAACTATCAAGAAGCCATACATTCTGTCAATTCCAAATGGTGGATAGCTGCCATGCAAAAAAAAAAAGAAAAAAAAAGAAATTAAATCTTTATTATCAAAGGACACTTTTGAATTAAAAGGCCCCGGATGATAAAAATATTATCGGCAGCCGTTGGGTTTATACTGTAAAGTGAACTGAGGATGGATCACCAGTGTACAAGGCTCGTTTTGTAGCTAATGGATTTTCATAGATATATGGGGAAAATTATAAAGGGGGTGGTGGATGACTTATGTAGAAACATTAAGTCTTAATTAGAATTTTGATGCAAATGGGTGCACATTATGGTATGGATATACACCATATGGATGTTAAAGGAGCTTATTTTTGAACGCTGCTGTCGACTATGAAATATACATAGAACCGCCAGAAGGTTTTGAAGAAGGTGATAATTATGTATGGAAGCTTAAAAAGTTACTATATGGACTCAAACAGAGCAGAAGAACATGGAATGATTTAATCCATTCTTATTTAATTGGACAATAATTTTGATCTCCCCAAGTTGACCCATGTCTGTACACGAGAACTTTTAATAATGAAATATTAATAGTTCTGGTTATTTGAGTCGACAATATGTTAAGTGCATCAAAGTGGGAGGCCGCTCTATTAAAGATCAAAGATTCCCTAGAAATAAGGTTTAAAATGACCGATTTGGGTCGACTATCATGGTTTCTTGGTATACAGTTCAAATTTGAAGGCAACACTATTACAATGAATCAATCTAGATACATCGAGAGGCTCTTATCCAAATTCAGCATGCAAAATTGTAAAACAAGAACTACTCAATGTGAAATGGATTTAAACACAATTATGAATAATGAAGATGGTATAGCGGTGTGTGAGAAAGAATACAGAACATTGGTTGGAAGTCTTATTTACGTCATGACATTAACCAGGCCAGATATCTACTATACGGTTATTAAGTTGTCCCAAAACTTAAATAAACCGGGGACTGTGCATTTAACAAGAGCTAAGCAAGTATTACGTTATCTGAAGGGAACTAAGAGTCAGTGCCTAGTATTTCGACAAGCAGATAAACCATTAAAATTGGAAGGATTTTGTGATGCTGATTGGGCCAACTCACCAGATCGTAAGAGTATAACAGGCTATTGCTTTAAGCTAGCAGACGGTAACCCAATAATCAGCTGGAAATTGAAGAAACAGGGAATGATTTCACTTTCTACTTGTGAAGCTGAATATATTGCATTGTCAAAAGTAACGCAAGAGGCTATTTTTCTTAAATTACTAATAAAAACAATTACAACACTGGTAATAAGTGAACCAATAATTATTTACTGCGACGATTAAACCAGTATTGCTTTGGCTAGAAATCCAATAATACATTGAAGATCAAAGCATATCGATATTAAATATCAATTTGTTAGAGACCAACTACAAAAGAAAATGGTACAAATTGAATACATTTAATCGGGAAATAATATGGCGGATGTATTTACAAAACCAACTACGAAATTGAAATTATGGGCTTTCACTTCTGCCATATTTGGTACTGACTTATAAGGTCCTTATTGGTCCTGGGCAAGACGTAAAACTGCATTCATTAAGTCCCTCTTAGGTCCTTATTAGTCCTGGGTAGGATGTAAAACTGCATCCATTAGTTATTGTCTTAAGAAACGTCAGTTCAGTTTTTGGCATGAATGCGAGTCCTTAGTTTCGGGGTATAAATGTAAGTAGTCCTACTTTTAGCCCAATCCTCTTCTAACGACCCTCAGGATCACTCTGACCCGGAGTGATAGTGACTGTTTTAATGGGCCCCAGCTATGGGTAAAGTAACAATTCTTTCCATTTTTTTTGTTGTGATCACAACCCAAACTTATAATATTATTGCTAATGTTTATTAACCTGAATACTTTACTGTGGACGAAGTGATATGACTAATTTTTGTGGATATTAATTTTCTTTTAAAAAAAAATAAAAATAAAATGTATTTTATGAATGCTAAAAAAAAAAAAAAAAAATTTGGAACTAAAGTATTTGTTACATATTAATATTGACTTTACTAATATTTTTGAAGGAAGATTCCATAATATACACAAAATAAGGGGGGGTGTTACAGTTTTTTGTGTATACTATGTAACTAGTGAGTTAGTCCAAATGCCTTGACTCACTTTATAGTCCACCAATAGAAGGTTAACCAATCAGAAGACGTAGAACATTCAATCCGTTGTGTATAAAGGCGGCCATTTTTGTTTACCCTACCCGAATGACCAGTGCCAACTTGTCAGGCGAAGATGAACAGAAGGAAGTACTATGCTCTGCTACTTTGCTGCGATATCCACTTCTAACCTGAACTACACTTTCCTACTGTCTCCGAAATATTCACTGCTAACCTCTATACTCTAAGACGACTGTCATCTGAACAACAAGGTCCACATGCTTTGTGGGGATTCAGATAATTTTATGTTCATTTTAAGCTTTTATAATAAAAAGTGATAGCACCCTGGAAACAAATGAAGCATTATTATTATTTGATTTCTGTTGTATACTCATTTCTTTCTGGTTTCCAACCAGAGGCATAAGGTCAGAAATGGCATCATGACCTTTTTTCACTTAACATTTTTGCAAAAGGGAAAGGAAATAATCTAAAATCACACACATTTTACATAGATAAAGGTGTGAACTTGTGAGAACAATTTTTTGTATTTGTTTAAGGCATGAGCTATCAGGGTGCACTTCAGTGAATTTATTAAACCCTTTTCCAATCAAACCACAACTGGAATTATTGATGTCCTCATGGGCCATATTTTTGAGATTTCCACTTCAACACCCTTGTATTTGGATAAAATTTTTGAAGATCTTCAAAAATACATTACAGTTGGCATGTATTGGCATATCAATAAGAAAGCACCTTCTGTTTTTGTCGTTTTTGATCACTTTGTCTGAAGGATTAGCTTTGATTGTTCTATGTATTGTAAAGACCCATAAAATTGTTACAAGTTTTGTGTCTATAACTGGGCCTGAGTGGTGTTCATACCAACTTCTTTCCTTGCTGTAAAAGATTCAGATTTTCCAATGCATATATTCGCCCACTCTGTCATGCCGTGTTTCATATTCAGTGGATGTTTTTACCATGCTACCTGATACAAGATAGTCAATTGTTTCTGGATATATATCACAGTCTGCATTTCAGGTTAACACAATTTTTCAGTATGCTTGCTTTTTAATTTCTAGTTAACAAGCATTGGTCCTGTGCAGCAAGAATAAAACCTTCAGTTTTTAATCGTGTGCTATGTAACCACTGATGGATACGGGATTTGTCTGCATCAGCTTGTTTGGCACAGGCAAAGTATTGACCATGAAGCGGCTTATCTTGCCATTGTTTTCTGCATTTGGTCCATTTGCTTTCTTTTTTAAGGTCTTTGCCACTGCAGTAGGTATATTATAGTTTACTTGCACTTCTTCATCCACTTGAAACTAAATTTTGAATTTATTGGCATCCTTTATTACTAAATAAAGTTTCTTAATTCTTGATAGAAATTGAGCTACTCTGCCTCCTTTTGATCTGCACATATACAGATGATCAACACTGGCCTTAGGATGATTCATGCCCTGACAAGTGAGAAGCTTTCTCGTTTTGACATCTGTTCATTTTATGTCAACTATGGTCTAGTTAAGGATGTTGAAACTGTATTGCACCACAAGGCCAGCCAAAGAGTTTAAGGCTGAAATTTTGTTTTGTGAATTCAACTTGATATTTAACACCAGACGCACACACCTGTAATATTCTTTTTTTACTATCTCCTTCATTTGGTTATGCTGTATTCCATCTCCTTTGCTGACTTATTTATAAGCAGCTTCTTGTTCCAATTCACTAATCTTTGTGACAAAATCAAGAGCTATTGCGTGTGTTTCTATAATTCTCCCTTTATTGAATATTATATGCACATTTATGTAATCTGAAATCCATATGAATGTTGTCACTGAAACATTTTACAGTATCGAGAAAACCTTTCAACTCATTGTTGTCTTTAGTAAAAGTTTGTGATCATCCATGTAGAATAAGTGATTAAATACTTCTTGATTATTTTGTATCCATAGTTAGTACTGTTTAGTTCATGCGAAAGGGGGATTAAGGACAGACAGGACAGAAAGAGTGGCAGGGAGTCTCCTTGAAAGATTCCTCATTGGATATTAAAGCCTTTGGTCTGATTTAAGTATTATTGGTTTTCCACAGATCCATGCTGTATTTAAAGAAATTTTATATCACAGAGGAGACTGTATATTTCCAAAATCTTAAGAATTCAAGAGTGTGGCACACTATCAAAGGCTTTACAATAATCTATTGAAGCTGTGCTGAGATTTCTACCTTTTTTCTGCAATTTTCCAGGATCATTTTATTTATCAGTAGTTGATCTTTGCAACCATATACAACTTGGAATCCATTCTGTTCCATGGTAAAAATGTTGTCATAGAGAACAGAGTAAGTATAGTTAGATGTGATTAATTTATATGTGGTGGACAGGCATGTTACTGGCCTATAATGTTTTAGATCATCTATTTCATTCATTTTATTGGTCGTCAGTGATCCATTCTAGAATTTCTTTCTTAATTAGCATTGATAAAGTTTCCACAAGGGTTTTACGGATTGGTGATATTCAGAAGTTGGGTACCTGGGGATTTGCATTTTGGGGATTTTGTTAGAGCTTGTCTTACATTATCTTTGGTTATATTTTGTCCATTCTTGTACAGGTTTATCCTTCATTCTTGCTTGCTCTTGTTTGATCCTATCTGCATTATGATTAAAATTCTTTTGGTCTGCGCCAAATATTTTTCCCAGTTTTTGCACTTCTTCAATAGATGGTGGTGTTTTGTTTTTACAACTTCTTTTCCAATTTCCTCATAAAACTTCTTGAAATAAGTTTGAAATATCTTATTTTGCCGATAGAACCTATACTGCTTTTCATATCGTCTTGTTCTCTGTGCCTTTGGTTGTAGTTTCTGTATAAGCATTTCCTTGATTGGTGGAATTTCATTTACTACTTTAATTCTATATTTTCACTTGATCGATCTTTCTGCTTTTCCATTTTGAAACATTTGAATCTCTTGAAATCTCATCTATTATTGATAATTCACATCTGATTTCCTCAATTTTTTGCTTGAATTTTGCCTTCTAAGCAGGTTCTTTTTGTCTGTTTGATCTTTGTCTTGACATTAAGTTTTCCAGTAGCTGCTAAATTTACTGTATATGACATTTACTTCTGTGATGTTTTTCAATGGTCTGTCTGTTAACAAGGTTTGCAATGCAGTGTTATATTTGCACAGTATGTTTATTGAACTTTGTCATGAATTTTTGGAAGCTGGTCTGTTTCTGACATTTGTGTGCAAGTTACTTTGCTAATTATTTAAATGATGTGTTTTTTTCTTCATTGATTTCAACTTGTTCAAATTGTTTTCAAGGAATTCTGCTCTAATTTCATTTGATTCATCTTCATCAGTGCAATTGTCTATGTCACAGCTAGATTCTTCTGTTTCCTTTCCTGAGGGATCATTATTTCATATCTCATTTATTTTAGTTTGTACCTCATCCTCTGCCATTATTCATCTTCATTTTTTGCATCATTTTTGTTTGAGATGAATTTTTGTATTTTGTCTTATATTTAGTTTTGTCTCGTCTATTTCTTCATTTGAGTCTTTTATTTTGCATGAGGTTTCCACAGACATTGGCATGCATATTTGGGTTAAGGTAGGGTCTTATTCCAGTTTGTACCATATCTCTCCATATTTGCTATGTCTGAACCATTATGTTTATTATTATCTTTATATGCATGATTTTGAATTAAAAGCAGTTATGATTATATATATTTATCATATCTTTTATATTTTAATATAATCTTTAAAAATAACCTTTGTCAGTATTGTTTTCATAGAATAAAGTATGATATTGATTTTCTTTTCAAACTGTTGATTATGTCAGTTGCATTCTTAGACTGAAATGTCTGTTTTCGACATTTACATAAACGTTAAACCCCCATCTCATTGACTACTATATCCTATTGAAATGAAAGATAGATATTATTTGGTAATAATTAGTTCTTTATGGTTTCGAAATGTTTCGTCTATAAATTCTCATTTAATTAAAAAGTATACTTTTATGACTTTTTTTTCATATGAATTTAAATTTAAAATTTTTTTTGTACATTAAACATTCTGTGTCAGTGATGCAAAACATCCTAAAAACTTAATTTTTGTATTGTCAAGTTTTTTCTTTATAATTTTATCAATTTATTTTGTCATGTACTTAAGAAATATATACAATATCAAGTTTTTTATTCTTAAAAAGCGCTCTTCTTGGGGAAGCTAGATACATGCAAAGCTTTTAAGCCATTTGTCCACAGTTTAGCTATTTTAGAAGTACATAATAATCACATTTATTTAGCAAATTTATCAAGCTGTTTGGTGCAAAGTGCTTTTGTACGGTAGAAGCAGTATCAGTTAATGGTGGAATACACTGATTGAAGAATTTTATTCTGTTTTTTCTATTTGTGATATTGAAGTAATGAAATTTTTCAATGAAGGTAGAAATGTTATAATTTATGCAGATTCTGGAAAGAAAAGTCTTTAAGTTTGCATTATGGAAACTGATGATAAGAGACCTTTCCTTAAAAATATTTTCAATATAAATTGATGTGACAAATATAAAGATTTAATGTGCCAGTTCTCCTTTCAAATGTTTACATTCATTTGTTAATTTTTTATTTACTTTTTTGTTTGAATGACAAGTCTATAAAAACACTGATCTAGGTTAAAATTTGCTTTCATAGTTTTCAGATTTAAAAACACTAGTATCTTTTGGCTGCTAGTATGTTTCTTCTTTTTTTTTTATCAAAAATATATTTGCATTATTTTGAGTTGAATGTAAAATTTGAAACCATCTTTTTTCTTATATCAATATTTAAGTTATAAGTGATCTGTTAAAGTTCTTTTGCATTTAGCAATATTTATTTTTCTTAAATTCATCTCAAGTAGATTAGGATTACATTCATATGTTTTGATTGACGAAAACATATTAGCTATATATTTATCATCATAAAAAAATGCTTCATATTACATAAGAATAGGTACCTCCACTTTTTGTGGAAAATGGCATAGCATAATAAAAAAGACCACAAATGTTTTGTTAAAATGTTTGTTATTATTAAGATGAAATCCTTTCTAACATGTACAAAATTTTGGTTAAAATCTTTTGTTTATGTCATCGGGGTGGCATAATAATTACTTTGATTATTTTGCACTTTTTTTACCCGTTGAAAACACATTGATTTGGAAATTCTTGTAAAAATCAAATAAGTGACTGATTTTAATGAAATTCCCAGGACTTAATCACAAATGAATGAAATTATCTTTGAATATATATATATATTTTTTTTTTTTTTTTTTTTTTTCATACATACTTAACTTTATGAAACTTTATGAAATTTCACAAAAACGTTTCTATTTCCTGAGTTTTTTTTTTATTTGTTAAGAGTAGGAATCCTTGGAGAATGCAAATCACCTAATCCCAAACTTGCACTATTCTCACTGAAAATCTGCTCTGAATTGAAAAATAAAGAATGCAATAAAGCTATAACATTATTTAATTAGAAAAGCTTTTAATTACTTTTGTAAATAAGTTATATTAAGAACATTATTGTGTGAAGAAATCAAATTTTTCTGATGAATAATGGATTTTTACAAGAATTTTTTTCATTTTTTAAAAATTTTAATTATAATAATTTATAATAGTTTAAAATTGTGTAAAATTCTGTATTGGGCTATTTCCTGGATGTGATATAACAATTAAGTGGAAATGAAATTTATGAATCCAAAATCGAAAAGTTTAATAAATGTAGTTACACTATTCTATTTTTAAATAATTTTTTATTTTTTTACTTAATTTGTTCCCCTTTTCATCTATGAAAGGCTAAACACAACATTATTATGAAAAGGTCACGTGATCTAAGAGTTTTCTCTCTTTACAGAGAAATTAATTTAAGAAAATTTTATAGTATTTAAAAAAATTTTTTATTTTTGCATAAAGCATCTTTGAAAAGTAAATAAGTCAAATTATTAGATAATTGTGGAAAATATGTTCATTTGTAAAAATTGCTAGGTAGTTAAAAACCAAAAAAGTGTTCAGTTAGATTTTGTAAATTTTATGTCAATTCTAGTCAGCCATACTGTCATCACTCAATTGTTCATAAATCATTGCTTCAGACAAACAGGGGCCGATCAATAACAAATGGTTGTATATTACTTTTTTATGCTATAAGTAATATTTATTTCAAATCAGATTAATTTAACTTTGAATTTTCTAATTTTAATGTGTCAGAAATATTGGAAGAATTTTAAAATCAATAAATTTATTTTGTTTGCAAATTTTTTTAAATTAAGAAAATTTTAATAAATCAAAATTAAATTTGACATTCCAATCTATATAATTTCTATTTGAAATACACCAGAATATTTTACTTAGTGAAATAATAATTTAATCCTTTAGCTTTCAATTAAAGCTATTTTCATTTTTAAAAATTTATCCTAAACCAAAGGTATGAAAAATTTATGCCGAAAAAGTGGAGGTACCTACATAAGAACCAATAAATCATAAAATTCATATAAAACTACAATTATCTTCTTCAAAATACATGTATGCTGTCATAGAAAATTCATAGTATTTGATGCAGGGAGCTGGTCAACAATGAAAGTCTATATTTTATCATATGCTGTGCACCATAATTCACATTTTTTTGACAACTGATGAATAAATCTTCAAATGAAGGTTAAAGATGTCACCTTCCTACCATCTGAAAACTACTGATGGTTTTTCTATCAAAATGAAAAACACCTTTAAACCAAGATAACCAGGTTAATTATATAATTAAATACAAGTAATCTTTTTATCAGGGATTTTATTTTAATGTCAGTATTTGTAAGGATTAGGTCAGTTTAAATAATTGACCACAAGTGGAGAAATTTTTTTTTTTTTTTTTTTAAGAATAAAATTTTACATTGAATGGGAAACTTAAAGATTTTGTTTAAAATTTATTGGCATTTTAAATGTGCATGAATGCAACCATATTCAAAAAAATGCATTAGTCTAGAGATTCTGTCATTATTAATGAAACTGTTCATATATACACACACAATTTAATAAAGAATTTTTTTTTCTTTTATTTCGAAATTAGACTTGCAGCATGACTGCTTGATTCTGGAAATTTCAGTAATTAAAGAAAACAGATACTGATTTTTATATATATATATATATATATATATATATAATATGCATGTTCCTTAAATGCTATTACTTTTTTTACACAATAAAATGCTAATTTACTAAGCTTTTCATTAAATATCAGAATTTTTTTAAAAGATTTTTTTTTTTATTAATGTATTTCTCTAATAGGAACCTGCATTCACACAACAACCATTTTATTATGGACCTGTTCCATCCTTTGCCTATAAATAGCTCTGACATCTGACTGTTTTGTATTATAATTTTACCTGAAAGATAAGATCAATCTTCAATGAATATCAAAAAGTAGTTTTTAAATTAATTTTTTTAATGCAATGTCATTGAACACACAAGCTGTAGGAATGAGGTCATGTGTGTGTATTCCCTCCAACCCCGCCGACTCAGTTCTTCAAGTTTGAAAATTAATTACATACATTAAATAAGTGAAATATTTAAGAGAATGTACCTCCAAATTAATCTTAATTCTGGGATTTAAAAAAATTCTTCACTGCTTTAACAACTTACCTTAATTTCATACAAACAACAAATGCATATTTATTTTCAGAAGTGAGCTCAAAAATTATGCATTTTAGAAAGATTTAACTTTTCAGAGTTAATTACCCAAACTAGGGTACAAAAATGATTTGAATTCCTTTGACTAATCATCCTATTTCAAAATAAACTTTTTGTACAGACAACCTATGGAGGGTCAGCTCTGTAAATATACAAATGTGATGAAAGGTTGGCAATACCGATGGTTCTCCCTTGATCCTGACTCAGGATCATTAGAATACTTTGAGGTAAGAATGCACTTGTCCTTTTCTATATTGTTGCTTTCATATAGTTTACGTGTATATTCTACTCTGATTTTTAAAATGAGTTTTTATATGTTGCATTAATCCTCAAATACCACAGCCAAGTTTTCATTTGTTGAAACCTGAATTTTGAGTTTCTTTAAAATACAATATGAAATAAAATGAATTGCATATTATAATTATTTTTGTTTAATTTACTCTCCTCTCTTAACACTAAGACTATTTACATTATAATTAATGAATCTTATGTCTTACTGTAGCTGGAAACAAAACAGTTTGTAATTAAAGTATTAAAAAAAATCTTGCTGTCAAAAGTAGAAATTGCAAATGTTTCAAGTATTTTAAAATGCAACCATTGAGATACCTTCTTTATATCATACTATATGAAACTTTACATATATTCACTAATAAATATCATGTCAAAATAAGTCTAAGGGATTTCAATTTCAGACAAGTATTCTCTCAAGCAGGGAGAATTACATTGAAATTGCAATAATCTTCACTTCTATAAAATCTATAATATTTTTAATAATTTAAACAAATTTACATATTCCTTTTATTTTCCTGTTTGCTTAAATGTATATATTTTCCCAAATTTTTCAGAAAGAAGAACACAAGAAACAGAGGCCAAGGGGTGCCTTACATTTAGCTGTTAGTACATTGTCTTTTTAATGATCCTTTTTATTGTTCTTTTTTTTGTTCTCTAGTGAATTTACTTTAAATATTCCCTTCCCATTGATATTTGATTTCTATAATCTTTCATTTGAAATATTTAAAAAAGAAATCATTTTAAGAAACCTATATTGTCTTGTAAATGGAATCAAAATAAAGTTTGTTAAAAACAATAACAAAGGTATTTTACTGTATCAGCACTGATATTGCAAATTGGTTATTCTTTATGCAGTAATATTGTTCACTTATCAAGCTTACAAAAGACAAGAAAAGTTACATTCAAAGCTTAATTATTTTCTGTTAGATATTCTATTAAAAATAGGTTAAACACTGTTAAATGCAAGCACACTTTTTTTTTCTTTCCCTAAATCCTATGAAATTGACACAGCTATATTAATTTATTTTTTTTACAGGAAGTGTAATGTTTATGTTGGCAGATTACAATATTGTTTGCTTTTTTTAGGTGCATTGTATAAATATTGTCGTGATATTAATATCATCTTATGTAATCCTTGAAAGAATGAAATGCCCAATGATGATAATACTGTCTTTACAACACTGAACAAAACTTATGAGTTATTTAAAGTCCAGATTATAAGTTATTTATAAAAATTCAAATGCTTTGGCTTATGTTTACAAATCTCTTAATGTAAACATCATATTTGTATAAATGCCTTTTGGAAAAGCATGAGTCCATTTCTTCTCCACCTCATTGCTATGTTTAAATAGCAGGATAGACTGGCCTTTCTAGTCTTAGGTAGCAACCAGAAGTCATGGCAATTTACAGATATTAAATAAAATAATCTATGGAGAGCCATGTTCAGCCATATGTTAAAGCGCATTTAAAAGAGAAGAAAATGTAAACATCTCAGGTTTAAGATGTTAATCACAAACTAAATATAAAACTATTCAAACTTTTATCAAAGGTTAGTATTATTAGAAAACTAATATCAAATAAACATTTATATAAAAATAAGTTTAACAGTTTATATAAGATATAGAAATTGTAAAAATGTTCTGGTGATTTTATATCTGCCCAAAAGCACTGTTATCTTCTTTGGAAATCCTTTACAAGTATTAGATTAGATTACCTAAAAAATGCTATTTGGATATAATCGTTTGATTCTTTTAATTTATTTTTGGTGATTGGACAGGGTGCAGTCATTAGTCCCTCTGATGAAGACTCTCAAACATTCACTGTACATGCTGCTAATGGAGAATTGTATCGATTGAGAGGTAAATTTAAAATCTAAAAATTTCTTTTCCTTCATTCTCTTTACTATAAGGTTAAGTTAAAAATTGAGTTTGCAATTATGCAAATAAAAGAATGTAATTTTTTTTTCTTTTACCTGTTCATGAAATGGTGTTACAAGAAAATTTTAAAGCTACAATGTGTTCATTTGTGACTAAGATTTTAAAATAAATTACTCCTAATGTCATACAGTCCCTCATTTTGTAATTATCTGCTAAAAACAATTGCTTTCAGTTTATTGATTTTTTTTTATTAGCGATAAACAAGTTTAATGAAAAAAATTATGCCTTGACATTGTATGTAGATTTATTTTATTATGCATGATCTTGTTGAAAAGAGAAATTGACATAGCAACCAGCTGGTAAATTTGTTAAATCTGATCTATCATTAAATACCTCCTGTAATTGTTATGTTGTCAGAGAAGATGCCAGCAAGAAAACATTTTGTCTTAAATTCATAAAGTTTGAGAATTGTTATTCACATGGGAATTATTTGCTAACTCTAATATGAAACTGTGCCAAATAAGATTTAATTTTTGGCTTCCAAAATTGAAAATACTGTTGTTATTGATTAAGATAACACTACATTTTACTAGATCAAAAACAAATTTTCCCTTGTATAAAAACAAAGATGGAATTATTTCTTGGGTAACATTGCTCGTCATTTATATCTTGATCTCTTCAATGACTTTTCTTTTTTTTTTTTTTTTTTTTTTTTTTTTTGACTACTTGATGCATTTTTCTTTATGCAGCTGCAGATGCACGTGGGCGTCAACACTGGGTGGATAAGTTACGAGCTACAGCCGAGTACCACACAGCCAACTTAGCTCAAGTGAGACTTTTTTGTAGATAAAAGAATTGGTTGTGTTTTAACAAAGTTGCTAACAGAAATTATTAAATTAAATTTTTTATTTTTTTATTTGAAGATTTTCTAGTAGTGAAAACTAAAAATACTGAACTCTAACCTTGTCCAGTCTTTCGCAGAGATTTTTTTACTATTTTAAATTGAATGTAGAATATCAGATTTTCAGACTTATAGAATTAAAGAAGTTGAAAATTAAGGAACAGCTGAACATTCTTGTGACTAAATTTTGTTCTGTTAGAAAACTATTTGAATAGTTAGATGTAATAAAAACACAAAAGTGAATTATTTACATTTGTATCAGCACTTTTTTTCCCTAAGCTCAGAGTATCTGTGTGGTTTGCTCAGAGTATCTGTGTGGTTTGCTCAGAGTATCTGTGTGGTTTGCTCAGAGTATCTGTGTGGTTTGCTCAGAGTATCTGTGTGGTTTGCTCAGAGTATCTGTGTGGTTTGCTCAGAGTATCTGTGTGGTTTGCTCAGAGTATCTGTGTGGTTTGCTCAGAGTATCTGTGTGGTTTGCTCAGAGTATCTGTGTGGTTTGCTCAGAGTATCTGTGTGGTTTGCTCAGAGTATCTGTGTGGTAAGTTAATTTTACTGTAATGTTCAAACAACAATTGATATTTTACTTACCTGCTTGCTTCTACATCAGGATTAATTTTATTTTTATTTTTGCATGACAAAAGCAACAAACAGGAACACATAGAAAAAATTACTGTTCATTAACATATAGATGCAATATTAAAAAAATCACTTTTATTTAATTGATATCTGCAAATGAATTCACAAAATATACTATATAAGTTTCAAAATGATATTAATAAAAATGTTCTGTTAGGTACTTAGCAGGAAACTCAGCTCAGAAATTTTTGTATAAAAGTATTCAGTTATAATATGGAGCAAAGTATTGAAATTCTTAAAAGTTTGATTACTGAACTTTATAAAATACTTAACATATACATGCAGACTATTGTCCTCGTTTTTTTTTGTTTTTTTTTTATCAGAATGTTTTGGTTGAACACTAGAATAAGGACAATAGTTCTTATATAAATAACTCTTCATTCCAGAAGGTTCAGATAGAAATTTATAAACTGCATCTAAAACAATCGAGAAGCAGCTATGCTTCATGTATTTTATTTTAACAGACATTATGTATTTTTTACAAATCAAATGCTTTTCATTTGTTTGAAATATATTATCCACAATACTGCCTGCATAATTTCATTGAAAGGATAAAAATTTAAGGCTGTTTATAAAGTCGTCTACAAAGTCAGCCTTGAGCATATCCACCTCTTTGTAAAAAAAAAAAACAAAAAAAACCCTCAATTTATTTTTAAATTGGTTAGTTAATTTCAGAAACTAAAGTAAAAAAAATTAAATGATTAGTTTTTAACAAAAAGAAAAATGGATTTTAATGAAAGAAAATGATTTTGATCTGCCTGTATAATTTTAAAAATTGACCAGCAATTTAAAATTTTCTCAAAATACAGCTTTTTACAGCTTACTATAGAAAGCATAATCAATTAGTGGAAGATTAGAAAGCACAATGATACTTGAGTTTAATTAGGCTTTCATTGAAAATAAAGAAAAGTCTGCTTAAATGACTCCCAAAAGGAAACCTGATTCAACAGGTTTAGATGCAACGTCATTGATGATAGTTTCTGTTTCAATAAACTTCAGTGCATATCCTGCTCACTCTGTTGCTGTTGCTGTAGATTATCTTGAGTAAATGACATTTTAATCTCTTGGCTGGTCAACTGGCTCAGTTTATCATAGTTATATTAATCTGGTCTGAGTGGGGAAGTAGATGACATAGCTTATTTAGTTAAAATGTTAGTACTGTTATTTTTGTTTTTAAAGCTCTCCTCTTCCCTACACACACACACACACACACACACACACACACCTCTCCATTTTTGTGGGGTTGGTTGTCACTGGTGATTGAGTGTCTGCATCAAAATCAGTTCTTTTATATGTGAAGTTTTAATTCCAAAGTGTATAAATATCTAAATTTATCTGGCTTGAAACCACTCAATTTTTTTTTCTTGTATGGTGAAATACCTGCCTTCAATTCAGTACCAATCTTCAGATTAGCTTAATCTGGTCAATAACACCTGTCTGGGTTAATCCTCTCAGTTCTAAGATATTATCATTGATATGTGCAAAATAGATTCCAAAGCATTGGCTGATATAGCCTTAATAACATGTGCACAAATTACCTAGACATTGAAACTACAGTTTAATTCTGTATACATATATATTTGGATGCTTAGAAGCTTGGAGAGGCTGTACATGTGTTGTAGCAGGTGACAGTGTTTTAGCTTCATACTTGATGATGGTTTCAATGTAAAAACACTTGAAATATAAAGTCGGAATTTAAGAAACTTATTCTTTTTTTTCCATCTCTGTTTTTCTGAATGTTATGTGGATGTTTATGTTGTCCATCACAGAATGCACCTGCCGTACAAACAAGGCATGCCGAACTTATATCTTCAACTATCAGCAATGACCATGTGCCATCAATAAGGAAGTCTTCTGGGGATTTATCAGCCAACAACAGGAGACTTACTAATTCTACAGAATCATTACCAACCATAGTAACAATGAGGTTAGTATACAGGATTTTATTTTTCAGTTCAACACAGTTTGTCTGTTTTACTCTGCTAATGTTTTACTGTTTTTAAATTAATTGTTCTACTGGTGATAAAATAAATTTAAAATATCTGTATATTATTGAAATTTTTTTTTTCTCTCCCTAGATCACAATATAAAGTTCCTGTGGCTCAAACAGTTACAGTGGATCCATTCAAAGAAGTTAAAGAGTACTTATTCCAGGCTAGTGAATACTCCAACAACTTAAAAGATAAAATAGGTGTAAGTACCATCATTTTTGTGTATACGCGTGGGGATCTTAAAGTCTTAGCAAAAAAAAAAAGAAAAAAAAAAAGATAATTATTCTTTTTTGAAGTGTTAAAATTAGGTACTTGAAGCTTTGTACATTTTGGTACAGTATTCCATCCTGGGTCAGTATTGGTTATGTGCTATTCCTGTCTTACAGGAGAATTTTGTGAGAAGTTATGACAATCCAAAGGGCACTACACAATTGGTGTAGACTTAAAGCATCTGCAACAAAAAGTGTAATGTCAGTGACTTTCCCACTGCTGTGACATGACTTTCCTCTATTTTCATGGCAGTTGTTATAATGAGCTCTCCTCCTTGGTTCCTCAACCACGTGAATTTAAGTGTACTAGTTAAATTGGCAACTAGGTCTCGTCATTTTACTGTTGAAATAGCAAAAGATGTAATCACGTGTTCTATTCTAATAATTTCTTTTCTTAAACTTCTCGCCTCTGGAATTCTCTTCCTGTTTCTTGCTTCCCTGCCACCTACAATATTAGGAAATTTAAATGAAATGTCAATTGCCATTTTCTATCTTTCTGAATCTTGTTCTTTTATTGTCCTTTCTCCTTGTTAAAGCCTTATTCTCTTCCACTCCTAGTAATCCCATTGCATCTTAGTGGCATTAATGCCTTGCTTGGGGTGAAATGATAAAAAAAAAAAAACTGAAAATTCTAGGTCCCTTATATGGCTAGCATATTCATCTGCAAACTCGGCCGCAAAGGGTGGAACATATCAATTAAGTTCATTAAACACATTGTTTGAATCTCATCTGTGGTCACTAGGAGGGACTTGTATAGTGAGTACATCATAACCAAATTGCTGTTCAAAATGATGAGCTCATTATTTTTACTGATCACCTTACTGACTCTAGTTTTTGCCAAATCTGAACATCTTTCTGGTGTCAGCAGCTGCCACTGCTCTCTCTATTTCTGAGATTTTAGTTTGACATCTCCCAATTATGCTGAGTTCTATAATAGTTATCACATGAGGGTTTTTTTTGTACTTTTAATAGGGATTCTATCATTTTCATTGGATATTTACTGTTTGCTTATTTTGATGCTGGTCCCATGTGTTTGAGCACTTCCTACTATTGTAATATTCAGGGATGCCCAAAATGCTTCAAGGTCAATAGTTTTTAAGCTTTTTTTTTTTATATAATTAATCTCAATAAAAATTAGTTGTACTCACAAACAAGGTTTTTTTTTAAGCATGAACTAGGAGGAGGAGACAGTATTGTGAGCTATAACTATAGCATGTGAATAATACCATTTTGTTGTTGAATCTGCAAATTATTTGAAACATTGTTGGCAAAAGTGAGAGTATTAATCAAAAAGAATTCTGTTCAAATCACCTGGATAGAATATGTATCTAAGGCTGGTTGGGTTTAAATGTGGTGATCAAACAAAAAAGATAAGGATACTAGTTTGAATAATTCATAAAATTATAATACTTTTTCGAACTTTAGGACACATTTTCTTTGTACCATGTGCTCAAATACAAGATGTTTGGAAATTTAATGCTCAATCATATAATTGTAGAGTCAAGTGTATCAATTATCACCTTGAAAGTTTGAGAATACAATTATAATTCTCCTTTATGTAGTTACATTTGGGGCTTAGTATTATTCCAATTTCAGTATTTGTCTTTGCATAGTCATTCTCTGTTGATTGCTGTTCACTTGCTCCAATCATCTGAAACTATCTGAAATCTTAAACTTTCCCAGGACTTTAACATTTATGTTTTTGCATTCACCCCTTTGGTAATGGTGAAATTGTTGAACAAAATACTTCTCAAATTTTTAGGAAGCCACTTCAAAAGGTGGAAGTCTGAAGGGGCTAAATCAGGAAAATATGGTGGGTGTGGTAAAACTTCCCCAAAAAGCTCTTTCTTTGTATCCACAAGTAGCCTGGTGCCAAGTGAGTAAACTGATGACAATGGATGAACATTGTAGTTTGTTTCTCTTGGTCAATGTGTGTGGCACCCATGCACTATGTTTCTGGGCCTTATCCATTGAGTGAAGATGATGAGTGACAGTAACATGAAAGCTTGTCATTTTCTGAGTGAATTTCTTAGTCGTCTGGTGTGGTTCTTGTCTTGATAATTCATATTTTTAAGTTAATTTGGAAGTTTTTGCTTTAAAACAAAAAGAACCAATTTGTATCTTGTACTGAATTGGAATAAGTTGTGAATGTCTTTGAATGTTTTGTTTGAACTTAAATGAAATTATTTGCATTGTTTCTTGTTTTTCTGATGGCTATTTTTATATATTCATTAGACTTCCTTCAGGTGTATTAGGTTAGCCAAAAAGATCAATCACTCTTTATCATTAGATGACAATAGGAGAATTTAGTTTTAACTACCTTCAGTCGTTAAGATTGATTTTGATTGTGGCAGTTGGATTCTAATTTTCAAATTATCAAAAATGGGATTTTTTTTATTGATTCTAACATTGAAAATGGAAAAATCTTTTGGCATCTTAGGCATTTTTTGTTTTGTAAGTTGACTAAAAAAAAAAACAAGTATGGTTTATTAAAATGATACTGTGAATAATCACACATGTTAAGTGGAAAATTCTCACTGTAAAATATTTTCTAGACCAATTGAAGTTGATGGCAGTCAAGATATTACTTGAGAATGTATGACACAGAAGATAGCCAACATTCTCAAAATATCCAAAATGAAGCACTGAAAATTATTTTAAACAGCTTGGTTATGTTAGTTGCTTTGATGTGTGATTTCCACTGCAATGTCATACTTAAATATAAGGAAAATGTTTTTAAATTATGATGGGTGATGCAAAGTAGATATACTTGAATAGCATAAAATACAAGATATTGTAAAAGAAGAAAAATCTAATACCACTAACTATTCCAAAGGCAGATTTTCACCCAAAGAAAGGATGCTATATGGTGGGATTGGAAAATATTCTCCAACTATAAGCTTCTTCCACAGAACCAAATGATTGATTTTAAACAAATACTGTTCTCATTTAGACAAGCTAAGCACAACGATCAATGAAAAGTATCCAAAATTAATAGAAAACGCATAGTATGCAATCAGAAACTGCTATGACTTGGTTGGAAAGTTTTTATCACACTTTCACTGTATTCACCAGATTTTGCATTTTTTAGATTACCATTTATTCCAGTTTTTATTATACTTGCTTAATACAAAAAATATTCTGTTCCTTAGAAGACTACAAAATGTATGTGAAAAAGTTCTTTGATGAGAAAGATAAGTTCTGGGATCTGCCTGAAAGATGGCAGAAGACCATGGAACAAAGTAGTAAATATTTTGTTCAATAAAATTAATATAAAAATAAAAGAAAAAATTAATTACTTTTCAGTTATTGAATATATTCAGTCTAGTGAATTTTAGAAGTCTCTTAGTACTTTTTTTCATCTTTACTTGCACATGTTTATTACAATGTATGAGGGAATGATCTGTAAGTAATTGCTCCTATTTATTTTCACAAAAACAACAAAGTAGAATAACACTGTTGGATAGAGCCTGGAACTATGATAAAAAGTTTACAAGAGGAAGAAAGCTACTCATGAATTTTCAAAATAAGCGAATGTAGATTTTAATGCTAATAGAAACTGCTGCTCGTGCTGAAGTAATCACTTAATACATTGTGTAGCAGTAGGTGATATTTGAAGTTTATGAAAGAACATGTCAATTTTGTAATTATTTTTTCATTTGTATATTACATTAGAAATATATAAAAAGTATATGAAGCAATTTGCATGTCTTTATGATAATTGCTATCTTAAATATTATCACTGAATTAAAAGGAGGACAATTTTGATTCAATGTGCAAATCTTGTTCTGCTTTCAGAAGTAAATGTTCTAGATTCATTGATCTTGGTTATGATCTTAGCATAAGCAGATCTTGTTTGTACTTGTGTTAAGTCTTTCCTCTTTAATAATGATAAATTGGCCAAAGGAAATAAGCATCATCATATGTTGTTTACTTCAGAAAAGTATCATCTGTCTTTTGGATATTCTAAAACTTTTGAACTGATATCTTTATTGGGATTAAATCTAAAATCTGAATCTAAAAAGGCCATTGATGATATACCATACAAAATTGATTCTACCCTATTATAATATTTTAGTTTTTTTTAATTCAATATATAAGGGTGTGAAAGTTTATGAACACAAAATTATTGCTTTTTCCAAACTAAAAAAGAACTTTAGAATTGTTTGTTTTGCATGAATACAATGTACCAAAGAAATTAACTGAGACATTATTTTTACATGACAGGAACTTCCCCAATCTGGTCAGTATATCAATGGAATTGATAAGGTAGGTGATACTTGTGTTCTTCATTTATTCATTGTTTATGTGTTGAACTTTATTTGATTTCGTTGGAACTTCATAAGTGTACATTGTATTTTCAGATAATAATTTTGTATAATAAAGAAATAACATGTTTTTTATAATTGAAATGTTATTCATATCAGTTTTAAAGGGATAGTTTTTTTTTTTTTTTACTCTATGAAAAATATTTGGTGTTTGATTAGTTAATTTGTCAAACAAGACATAGTATTTCAGTTTATTCTCAATTGGATTTTCATATTCACAGACTTATCACGATCTGAAAATTTTCTTTTTCTAGTATCTTTTTTGGGTGGCAAATATGCCAGTTGGTTATCTACAGGAAATTAACAATAGAAAGTTACAGTACAGTAATAAGAAAATATACTTAATTTTGTTACAAATTACAAAAAATTGCTATTATTTATATTTGAAAAAATTTGAATGGCTTTAGTATACAACCTGTCTGAAGTCATTATGCAAATCACATAAATTTCTTTTTTCTTTGTGCCATGTCTTCTCATAGGAGACCATGGCTCTCCACAAATTCCTGTCCTTTGCAGCTCTTAATAAATCTTTTTATTTTAGTTATTTCTCCTAAACCCTGTTCTGCCATCCATTTACTTAAGTTCACTAAGTATATTATGTGTTGTTTTCCTCTGTCCCTCTTGCTTTCAGTATGTTATGTGAGTATCAGATTTTACAAGTCCTCTTTTCTCATTATTTGCCCTAGAAATTTCAACTGTCTTCTAATTTTAAGTTTGTTACTTTTTTGTTCCCATTTTCTCTAAAAGTCTTCTCATCTTTGAGGAGATAGTTCCACATTCAGGAGGAGGACAGATAACAGTTCACTACTCTTTTCTTTGTTTCTAACAAAGATTTTCTTTCTTAATACTCTGCTTAGCTTTTGGAATGCATCTTTGGCTATCCCTATGCAACTTCAGATTTCAGTATCACACTTTCCATCTGCTGTTAAAACACTTCCCAGATATTTAAATTTTTGTACTTGTTTGATTTTAGTATCTCCAATTTTTAATTTGCCTTTTGGGTTCTTCCTTTGGCTAATAACCATACATTCTGCCTTTTTGCAGTTCATGTTTAATCTTTTCTTCTCGCTTTCCTTCAATACCTTCTGTAGGAGACCCTGTAGTTACCTTTCTGTGTCTGCTATCAACATTGTGTCATCTGCATATCTTATGTTAAGATTGTGGCTGCTAATAATGAATCCTAGCAGGACTTCTAATTCTCTGAGAATCACTTCACTGTATAGGTTGAATAAGTTCAGTGAAAAGACACAACCTTGTCTTACACCCTTTCTAATTTTGTATATATGCTGAATTCATTTTTTATTTGTATGCAGGTGATTTGCTGGCTGTATAGGTTCTTGATTATTCTAATATCCTTCTAAAATATATCAAAGTTGCTGAGCATTTCCAAGAGATCTTTTTGGTGTACTTTATTGAACACCTTTGCATAATCTATAAAATATAGGTATATGTCCTTCTGCATCTGTATTGCTCTTTGATAACATTCTGAGCATAAATATTGCATTCATTGTTCCAGTGTCTTTGATGAACCCACACTGTTCTTGTCCTATTTCTGGTCTGAAATTCAGATTTGCTTAGAAAAAACTTTTTACATGGTCAATTTAGTTGTCAGACAGCCCAAGTGAAATTTTTAAGTAAAGACTATTGTTTGAAGTTATTATGTAAAATCAGAGAATCCCTTTTTTTCTTCAATAAAATGGTAACAATCATTTGCAACTGATAAACATGAACAATAGAACAAAGAATACATATAACAAGTATGTAGTGAGCCTTCTCCTCAATCACAGCAATCATCTTATTGATTTTAAGTTCTTGATTTCAGCAGGCTCAAATTCCAACATGGTTGTTTTTAATTGTTTCCCTGAGGTCAGCCTTGCTATCATCTTGTTTGCTATCTTCATATAATTTCATTTTCACAACTGAAAAGATTTTCTATTAGATTCATATCAGGATTTGATGGTGGTTATTCCATTATGTCTCCTGTAACTCTTTTATGCTCAAGAAACTCAAGGGTATCTTTTAGATATATTAGAAGGGGAATATATACACACCTCGGTGTGATGTAATGGTTAGCAAACTTGTCTTGCTAAAACAGTTATGACTGGAGTGTGAGTTCGATCCTCACTGGGTGCCCCATACTTTCAGCCTTGTGCCACATCTAAGCTACTCTTGGAAAATCACCATATACACACTTCACTTTGAAATTATGAGACTAGGGCTTGTACCATCCAAATAAATTTTTGTCAAAAGTCTGAACTAAAAAATAGTTATTAAAAGTGGCTAAAAATTTAGAGATTTTGTCAAGGATGAGAATGGACTAGTTTAAATTTGACAAAGATTGGTTCAAACCTTCTTGAGTTTTGGATTTGCATAATAACTTCAGACAGTTTGTGTATAAAACATGAAAAAAAAAAGATACGCACACTATTTTTTTGTTTGTCAAGAATGTATTTTCTATGAGTAATACTGAAATATTATTTTGAATGAATAACTGTAAAAGTTTGAAATGTTTGTAACAATAGCTTAACTAATAAGATGGTTTAATGAATTAGAACATCTTATGTTTGGTTGGTATTTTTTTTTAAGCAAGTCATGATGGCATCTGAAAATAGGTAGGATCACAGGAGTTTGTCTAAAAACCTCATCTTTATGCTATCAAATATTGTGCTCTATTAAAAATTTAAGTGCTTATTTTAAAGCAAACAGATTGTGATAGTTTTGTAAAATAAAGTTTTGATGCAACATTAATACAAAAATATATAGCTTCTTTTTTTTCTCAGATCTTAGTGTCTATAAAGATTATTTAGCTCTTTATTGTTTATGTACATGTGTGTGCCTCCTCTTGAAGAATTGTGAACAACTAATTTCATTTTGATGAATATTATGGCTAAAGTACACATTTAACATTGTTTACACTTGGGGAAAAAGTTCAGCTGAAGCTAAACAAGTTATCACTGAAGCTTATAATGCTGCTATCAGTACAAGAAAATTTTTGGAATGGTTTGAGAAAATAGACATGGAGCAGTCAACTGTAAGATGTTATAAACCTCAGGGAAAATTTAGGTCCCACATGAAGTTAGGGGAACAAACAGCTGTCAGTGTTTGTATGTGTATTTGTCTTCCACATAGAAAAAGTCTTTTTTGGACAAGGTAGTCACAGAGAGACAAATTGTTTAGTTTTTGTTAAATTATGTTACTCTGGCTTTGACACTTGTTTTAAGTGATCAATTTATGATTTACTATAAAAGCATGTCAAATTGGAAGAACATAATCATACTTGTAAATATTCAGAATGAATGAAAAATCAATTTGATTTAAAGTAACAGACATTATATGATGTTTTTTAGTGCTACATTATAAAGATCAAATTGCAACTGTTATAAAAGGTATTTACTTGTTTGATCTTATTTTGATTGGCACTATCAGCAACAGTGTTGAAAACAAATATTTTCACCCTAAATCTTTTCTTTAGTGAGTATGAGTGTTTTTTTTGTTTTTTGTTTTTTTTTAAACTGATTTGTTTATATTCATAGGCTTTTTTTTATCTCATTGCTTGATTTATTGTTCATATTTTAAGAACAAATTCTTGATTTGATTTTAAAATTTCAATATTTATTGCAACACCATCATTTCTTGGGAGATTTATATTAGTGTTTTTACAGTTGTTTAAGATGCAGTCCTAAAATAAATAGTTAAGATTTAACTGATTTTAAAGGAAGAATAATCTGAATTTTGCTTAATTTCTTGCATTAATAATGTAGCTTATAGTTTCTTTTAAATAGTGAAATCAACATGTTTTTCAAATCGGTGTTTTTTCTTCTCTGTATCAAAAGTATTAGCAGTTACTGGATATACCCACATGTATGGCATTGTTAAGGTTTATTTGGTAAAGGTTCTGATTCTTTAATTTTCAAAATAAGTTTGAATCTTTGAGTAGGCTTTTGATATTGATGTATCATATACTATAACATTTATAATTCTTTATATTAATACCAGATGATAGTTATCTGCCCAGACAGTAAATAATACTAGATTATATTCATATTAAGTCATCACAAGAGCCAACATCTTAGCAGTAGGCAAACCTTAAAGAAACAACAACTGTCTGTTGTGGCTAGTTTTGTGACACTTAGTGGTATTAATTTCTCATTATAGATTTGAACCATAAATAAAGCCAGGAGTTAGAGCAATGTTCATTCATTACTGGACATATGCTATGTGGCATAATCAATTCTGCTGTTTTAAAGCCATATATTTTAAAGCTAGCAACAGCTGTTAATGACAGATATCTGATCAGCCTGTAGAAGAGGCTGGTGGGGATGGAACAGTTCAGGTGTTATGCAGAAGAAATCTTGTGTGTTTAACTATAATAACTGTGGCTGTCAGCATAGCTAAAACTCTGGACCTGATTTTACGGAGCTGAATGTAAGATTGGCTTTTTCTTAATGTTGTGCTTGTGAAAGGCTTTGGTTGGATTGATTAATCACTTTGATGACATTAAAATGCCTCAATAACGTGAGTAGAATGGAAATTTGTTAAAATCTGTTAGTTTTAATGTTCTATTTTATAATTTAAAATGTCTTCTTTTGTAGGACCTACTACTTCTCAAAGCCACGTCTACTTCAACTGTATATTGTCTTCAAGATTGCCTTAATATTCTTCAGATGCGGCAGGTAAAGCCTACTGTTTATAAATTTTACAAGAAAATTTCTAATTCTGATCTACTTTCCAAAATCAGCATTTCAAAGAGCAAACATCAAAATGATGATTTTTCTGGAAGTGGGTTGGGGCCTAGTACACTTCAGCATCTTGTATTTATCTTTTTGGTTATTCTTAATTTTTCAGCTGTTCATATATTTTTCTTAAGTGAAAGAATTTTTAATTTCAGAATCATTCGAAGTAAGCTTGCATTGAAACAATTTATATGAAATTTTTCTTTTTAACAAAACCTTATCTCCTGAAGTCTATTGATGTGCAAAAAAAAAAGTGTTCATTTTTAGGTTGCAGTTTGTAGGATTTATTCATTTTGTTTACTTTAAGTTTACATCAGATACATAAATGGATTTTAGAAATAAAGATAATTTGAAATCTGCCAATAAACCTGGATTTGGATCAAGTGACTTTTGAAAGTATAAATACTAACACATTTAAATGATTCCAAATAACATTGGCTTTTTACAGATTGTTTCTTTTGATAATATACAAGAAACTAGTGATGAAATTCTTTTGAAATGTTTTTGTACTTTATATAAGTTAATTGACAGTATCAGCTCTTTATAGAATAACTTAAAAACAATGCTACATGTTTAATGTATAATGAAATGCCAATAAAATATGAGATGTATAGTCAAACTATAGCTATCTTACCTCAGCTTATCCATGCCATAAATGTTGTACTTTACCAATTTTGACTTGCTGATTATAAGCCCAACCCATTTGTAGTTTACAACTAAAAGTACTTTATATTTTGATGACTTGATAGTTTTAATTTTGAGTTAAAATGCAGGCTATTTGTAATAGTTGATTTCTCTCATAACATTTCAATCTATTTTACCATTGGTATGTGCTATGACACCACAGTTTTTCAGTTAGCCATCTCACATTAATCATTAAAATCGATTATTAATATTTGTTCTCTTTTAAATCTTGGAATTCTTTTCATAATTATTTAGTAACAGCTTGGGTATTATAATAATCGAATAACTTGTCTATGATAGCCATTTTTTTTCTTAATACAGAGTGAAACTGATTCACTTAGGGGTTCCTTTCTCACAAGCAAATTGAAAGTTTACATATTCTGAGGTGCAGATAACACACTGAATAAAAGTTGTCTGAAAACTGGAATACCTGTATATTGATCATATTTAAAGAACAGCTATTTTAAATGATTAAAGAGACCAATATGTATGTGTGTGGTTCATATGGAATTTTGCAATTTATTGAAATTGATGTTCATAAGACGAATGTAACATTTTACACAATTCCCCCCCACCCCTTTGTGAATGAGTAACAATTAAATGAGTTCTGATTAGAGAGTACATCATACTTTATTCTCATTGAGATAAACTTAAAACTATAAATTCTTTTTTATTTATAGTTTTGGAGATTGAGTTCATAGTTCTGAATAACTTATATATATATATATATATATATATATATATATATATAAGAAAGCAGAAATTTTTCTTTGGTTGTTGTTTTTTTTTTTTGTTTTTTTTTTTTCCTGAAAATATGCAAATAGAATTGAACTTCTATTGTCATTGATCATTTTAGCTTATTCTTGAATTTTCTTCAAACAAAAATTTATTTACTTATAATATTCGTTTAAAGTATAAGTAGATGCAGCCTTTAATTATAGATACAGCATTACCAAACTAATTGTTTAATATTGGATATTGATATTTGGATCAATATTAGCATACCTAATAAGCAGCAGCTGCCATCTGACACATCAATGATAGGCAGTAAATTAGTATTTTATTGATAAATGCATGTGGTAAGATATTAATGAAATCAGTAGAGTTTAATTCCGCAGATTCAATTTTGAGTTACCCTCCTACATTTTAATTTGTTCCTTTTGTTGCTGTTCTTTTTGCAAATCTGTAGCTTGTGCTTTTAGTAATAACTTGTAAACTTGCTTAACCTTTTTGTGATTAAGACTGGCTTTTTTCCTATTCCCTCTTTAAATTCAAGCTTTATTTTATTTTTTTTTAAATTCAGTTCAACTCATATCTGTAAATTCTTTTAACTCTTATGTAATTGATGTTGGTCAGTATATTTTATCATATTGAAATTTTTAAAAGATAAATGAATAAACTGCTGCACTTGAATAGCTCACCAGTTCATTTATCTTTAAAATGTACCAATGGATAATTAGCATAATTTTATTTCACTTTATGCATATTTGTATTGCTTAAAAATTATATTTATATTACAAACACATTTAAAGATTGTGTTGCTAAGGTCCCAGCAATTTTTTTCATGTAATGAATAAAGGAACTTGACCAAATGCCAAAACTTGTGTATTTTCACTTTATTCATATGTTTTGTGCAGATGCATAAAACAGCATTAAACAATTGGCTATTTTAAAAAAAATCAATGTTTAAATCAACATAGATTTATATCTTGTTTTACAAGGATTATTGTTAGAATATAAACATTAGTTATTGTATGTGATTGTACAAATAATGATGTAAACTTGGGTGTGAGGTGCAGCCCTCTATATGTGCATTAACTGTTAAGCCTGAAATTATTCACACCTCTACAAAATTGTAATTTTACTTTTTAAAAATATTTATTAAATGAATGTTTTTTTTTTCTTTGTCTAAATTGATATTTGAAGAAAGAGTGAAAGAAACCATATATGAGAAATATGGAGAAAACTATTTTCCATTTGATTACAAAAGACATATTCCAAATTATTAATATTCATATCTTATAAAACAGAAGTGAACAGTCTAGAAAGTGATTTGAGTTTACTTCCTTTCAAATAAATGTACAAAAGGTTAGTACAGAAATGTAGTATCTTGCATTTCTAGACAAGAATTGAAGGGTAGCATTTACAATCATTTCTTGTCAGAAGGAAATCAGTTGCCATTGTTATGATAGAACTTGGTGAGAACTTCAGGAGGTTAAAGATTATGACCATCCATAATGAGGGAAGAAGTTACAAAATCATATCCAAGCAATTTCCAGTGCCAGCTCCAACACTTTTAAAACATTATCAAGAAATTTGATAATCTCCACACCATGAAAATCATGGATTACTTGGTGTGGTAAGAAGTCTTCAGATTTTAAGTATAATCTGAAGATCATCACCAAAGATATTTTGGTTCATTTAAATAACAATATCAAAATACTTTGGCAGATACTCGGTGAAACTTGTATAAAGATGACCTCCATGGAAAATAACTAAGGAAAACTACAGTACTCCAAGCATTGGTTAGCAATTCTTTGGTCAGAGGAAACAAAAAGTTTCATGGACATAGGAATGTTTTTATTTGGTGACAAGAGAGAAATTTTCACCTCAAAGAAAATTGCCTTAACAGACAAGGATAGCGGTAGCAGCATTATGCTATGTGAATGTTTTTTAAACCCAATTAAAGTGGATGGGATCATGCAGAAAAAAAACACACAGTATGTTCAGGTTTTGAACCAAAACCTCAAAGAGTCTGCTGAAAATTTGGGCTAATACTAATACCCAAAATGTATATTAGAGTTTGCCAAGAAATGTTCTATGACTAATAATTATTTTAGAGTCCAGATCTGGACCCAGTTAAGAATTTGTGTAGAAATCTGAAGATACGAGTAATATTGAATGAGTCTTTCAGCCCAAGGACCTGGAAACTAACAAAAGACAATTGAGCCAGCTTCCCCGTTGATATATATATATATATATATATATATATAATTAAGTTATGAAAAACTTGGTAATCTGTATGGGTAATCCCAAGGAGGATGAAATCCTGAGAGCTCAATGTAAATCTAGAGCTATTATTTTAAAGAAAAACAAACCACTTTAAGGTTCCATTATAATAATTTATTTCAACAGAGCCCTTTTAAAGGACTCCAGATCATCAGATAGCACTTCCAAAAATGAAACAAAAAATGAAATGAAAATTGATGGGTAGTGTAAGTTTTTGTAATTTAACAGAGTGTAATGGTGGTAGTTAGAGAGACATGGTAGAGTTCAGGGAGGGTTTAAATTAATATCTCTCTCAATCATACTTAATATTGGGGGAGGAGGAGTGACCAGACCTTGATCTATTTAAACAGTTAGCTTAACGGAAGTCATATATTGAAATGGGAGGAGAGAAAAGAAAGAAGAGGGAAGTAAAGAGAAAGAGGCTGTAAATGGGTTTTAATATTGAGATGGTTGGTAAGTTTTAGCAATTTATGTAAAAAATAGATTTTAATTTTTGATAGTAATTTAGATGTCAAAAAAAAAAAAAAAAACCCCCGAAGAAATTAATTTGATGCTTGCTAGCAATTTAAATATTTAACTTTTTTACAAATAATTTAGGGATTTAATATAAGTTAAATACTGTATTTATTAACACATTCATAGAGAACATATTAAAAAAAACTTTAAACTATGACAGTTTGTTTTTATATATATATATATATATATATAATCATCCACAGACTGTTTCACTGTATCACAACTCATCAGTGTGGCTAGACACCTGATCACTTCAAGCCTGGACCAAAACCTGACTGATTTAGCATCACTCGGAGATTCTAACCATAAGCTATCATCACCCAGCAGAGAGGTGAGAGAGAAAGAGATAGCAATAACAAAGATATTGTAAAGCCAGAAATGCTGTCAGCGGAAGTCTGAAAGAAACAGTCTTTGCAATAAAATGCCCTTATCAGTGTTAGAGTATTAATAGGATTAATACAAATAAAATTTGTTACTTTGCTGATAGACGTTATGTTTGGCACCTTGACTCCGGAGTTGATGTGCTGAATATAACCTCTATCGGCTAAGTCACAAATTTTATTTATATTAATTCTGTTTCTCTGTCTATCTAGCTTTCTCCTTCGATATATATATATATATATATATATATATATACAGTGAGAGATTAAAATGTCTTAATATCTCTTAAATGGTAAAAATTTGAACTTCCTCCGTTGTCTTTGATAATTTTACAGTCAAAATTTGGTCACAAGTTCTTTTGATGTTTCCCTTTGTTTTTGGTTACTTTCATCTAAGTTTTAAAACGAGGCTTTAGAATGTAACATTAGAATGCTGACCATTATAATAAACATAAGGGTTATGGAATTTTTTGGTTTTTCTTTTTTACACTTTGCTGTTAAAAATTTCAGTGTACTTAAATCCTTTTAGATTTGATACCTAATTTATAAAAACTTATTATAAAACCTGAATGTTACCCAAGTTTCAATGTGCATTTGTTCATACAAAAACATTATGCTCTCCACTACCTCTGATCATGTGTCCATTTATAGCAGTCATGATAACATACTTGTAACTGCCATGTTTTCTTCATGTAGGTTCTCTCACATGGAAAATATGTGGAACCAGGACTGTTCATGCTGGTATGCATATCTGCTTAGACAATTTTTTTTTTTAACCTATCAAAATATCAACCTTGGACCTGTTTGTGTGTATCACCATTTCTTTCCCCACCAAAGAATAATTAAGACAATTTTATTTCCTCTGCTTATACTGTTCACTTTTTATTTTACTACCAATTTATGCATCTTACTTTTTATTTAGTAAACAAAAAACAAAAAAAAAACAACTTTTATTTAAATTCTGCATGAAATAATTTCTTCTCAAGAGCACACTGATCTTGGTGTTCACTTTCAACATTCAGAATGAAGTTAGAAGAATGTCTTTAGCTTATGATTTTTTTTTCTCTCATCATAAATATGAATGTTAGTTTTAGAAAAACAATTATTTTTCAAATGCTTTATCTATAGATTTCCTTTTTAAATTCAGTAGATAACAGAATTGTATAATGTGAATTTTTTTTATTTTATTTATTTATTTATTTATTTATTTTTTTTTTTTTTTTTTTTTTTTTTTTTTTTTTTTTTTTGACAAATTTAAAGCTGTTTTCTATCATTGGCAACTTTTTGTGATTAAAGCTAATAATAGATTTGAAATAGATGTCTTTAAACAAGAATCAAAATTCTTTTTGTTTCTTTCCAGAATAATGATAATACAAAAATGAAATATTTGAGCAGCAAGATACTGAATATGATTAGAATCTGAGCTGTCTTGTAAAAATAAATAATTTTCTGTTTGGATTTTAAATAACAAAAAAAAAAAAAAAGAAAAAGAAAGTCTCCTTCAATTCTATTATGTGAAGTAAATATTTGTAGTATAAAAGAATTAGAATTTTTTTAATTTTAATGTTAACAAAGAAAATAATATAAATGTTGAGCCCCACAAGTCCAACCAGATATGCTTCTGGGATTCGTACATTTTCTTATAGGATTTTATTTCATTTAGTACCCTTGATGCATGTACTGCTTGTGAGGGCTGTTATATTAGCATTTTATATACAATTGCTGTTTTTCAAATGTTAACTACACTTGCTTTATTGGGTTTCATATATAGGATTGTTTAATTCCTTATTTTTGTTTCAAATTTTTGTAATACTTTTTTTTATACTGATGACAATGTTGTTGTTATGGACCCAAACTGATACTGAAATTGTAACAACATTAATTCAGCTATTTTGTGATTAATTCAGATGACAATGAATTGTTTGAATATTGAAGATTTAACTTGTTTTACTCAGTAATTTTTTTTAAGCTTAAAATCTTATGAAAAAAAGTCTCATTTTATCATACATAGAAAGTTACTAGACAAATCTCACTGTTTTGCTTAATACCTGTTTTTAATTTAGTGAAGATGCAAGTGATTAATGATTATGAGTAGATAGTATTTTGTAGATATCATTTTACTTAAGTAATTTTTTTTTTCATTTCATATAGTATTTTAAAAGCAATAACTTTATATTTTTTCATGTACTGAAAAAAAAAAAAATTAACATTTTAATGATTACCAATTTTCTTTAATGAGTCATGAAATTTTACAACTTGTAAAATATGTTACTGGGAATGTATAACAATTTTCATTTTAAATTGCTTTCAAGTTTTGATTGTAATATTAATATTTTTAATTTTTTTATATATTTAAAAAAATCCCATTTGAATTGTCTTGCTGCCTTGTGCTGTTTTTGTGCTACTAGTGTTGCTTTTTTCTTTTCTTTTTTGTCATATTCTTTTGAATGGTGTATTCAGCCTGTGCACTTATATATTTTGTTCAGTATCTTAATGACACTTCTCTAACCATTATAAGTGGTTAGCTGTAATTCCATTGGAAGTTATTTATAATATGAATATGGTACAGACACACAATGTGTGAGCACACATTTGTGCTTCTGCCAATGAACAGTATGTAGTATTTCTGCATTCTAAAAAGTACTATATACATACATGTTTTTTGCACATATACAGTTTTATATATGTTGCTGTTCACCTCCATTTTTTTGTGTATCACCTGCTGATCAAAACACGGAACTTGTAGTAACACAAACATGAGTGTAACAACTGAATAACCAAACTCCTTTATGCTCAAAAACCGTTTTCATCCCCATCATTGGTTGTCTTGTACTGTTTCTGGTACTGCAGTTTGTTTTGTTTTTTCTTTCAATGCTGCTTTTATGATTGCTTGGTCTTTTCTCACCAAAATCGATAAGTATATACACAGTGTTGAATTACAAATATAATACTATAAATGTATACAAAATTTCCAATGTATTAGTTATTGAAATTCTCATTTGCAGTAATGATTTAAATATCTTGTATTAATGGAATTTTTTGATACAGAACAAAAGTTTATAATGTCACTTTGAATAATTAAATACAAAGACCAATATTTCATTTAAGCCAATAACTGCTTTTTATAAATCCACTTATTTAAAGGAAATTCAGTGCAAAAAGGATTTGTCTGGTGCTATCAAACTCCTATTTGTGTGAAAAAAATTTAAAAAAAGGTTTCATTATGAATGTAAGGAATTTTTTTTTTTTTTTTTTGTTAAGTCATATATAGGGGAAACATGGTCTTTCTGATAACTTAAAAATATTAGTCATTTAATCTAGCATTTGTCAGAAATATCAAATTTTTGGTTGTGTAATTTTATATTTATGACAAGAGAATATTAACTTTTTTTTTTTTTTTTTTTTTTTTGTGGCAAAAAAAATCCTTTCACTATTTTGGTTTAGAACTAAACCACTCAAATATAATCTGCTTTGGGCCTTTCTAGGTTTGTAACTCTGAGGCTGAAAACTAGAAGGTATATTTAGTTTTTGAAATTGGATACTTAAAGCTTGTTACCTGTTCCCAAGAAAGAAATGACTTAAAAAACAAAAAACAACTGCTTCAGAATTGCTGTAGAAATAGGGAGATTTATTTGGAAAATGTATGATTTTGATTACCTAGCAAAAAAAAAAAAAATAACTTGATCATTCTTTAGTAGATTTATGAGCTAGCAGGCAAGTCTTCAGGTTTTATCATTAATGTGAAGGAAATCTTTCTCTAGCATTAAGAATCTTATTTGTAAAATCAATACCACTTGTTTAAATTTACATCAACTTACAGTAGAAACAATAACTGATGTAAGTATAGACTCATCAGCCACTGACAAAAATGTCACAAAAGGAGTTGATTTTACATAGGTATATCAATAAGTTCATAGCATAATGACAAAACATAATTTTACTTACAAAAGGTTTTTCAACGTGATCTCCTTCCACTCGAATGCACTTCACGTGTCACATAGATTGAATATTATTAAGTGAAAATTTCATATCCTAATTCAGCTAATAACTATATGCTAATCCTCTTCTACGTTTTAATTTCAGGCAAAATAAGTTCAAATTTTGGTTAAGATTGTTTGACTCTTCTGTCTTTGGCAACTGTATGAATTTTCACATCTTTTTGCTCTGTCCACTTTCCCAGATATTTTGGTAAAAATATCTTGTTACAGGCATGCCATGATGGTTGATGGGGAAGAGCATAGGTGTGTAAGCACTGGAAAAATCACTCCCCCATTAGTACCTTATCTCCTAGGCCTCGGGGGTGGGAAACAGTTGCTTCACCTGTTGTCAATTTTGATGGGCCAGTTTACATGATCTACTAGGTTGGTGCAAAAATAATGACGTAATAATGTCGTTTTTTGACGTTAAAAAATACGTCAAAAAACGACATTATTACGTCATTATTTTTGCACCAACCTAATATATAGCTGTTATTTATCTATACTGCAAAAATCTGAATGGGCTTGAAATAGATTAGAAGGAATTAAATATGCTAGGCATTGGGGCTTTATATTCTTTATTTGAGTTTAACACGCAATACTATTTAGCCAATATGGAGTATGGGATCAGTGGCTTTTGCAAATGCCTTACAAAATTTCTTTACTCTCAAACCACTTAAACTGCTTGTTTATTTTTTATTTTAGAATGCCTTGAGTCGTAGTGCACCAAATGCTTCATCTTCATCATCAACTTGGTATGACCAACAGCATCCACAGCCATTGTAAGTATTTAATGTGTGTGAGATAATGAGATAAATAAGTGTGTGTATATATATATATATATATATATATATATATATGGTATGATGGATAAATTGTCATCTAAATTATGCTAAAATGAAAATAACACTGACCTCTCCTTTTAACAGATATATTTGCAAAATTATACAAAAAATATCTTTACTTTTATTCAATAAAATCACCTTCAACCATGATGTCCAAACAACTTCAGAATCTTTTGCAACTCTTTTAGATGGTCTCTTTGTTTAATATCTGTCTATATCTTTGAGATGAGGTATTATCATTATTTGGATTGTTATCCTCACCTTCAATGCCATATTCACAATGTTTCAGCTGTTGAATGCTCTGGGCTTTTTCAAGTGATTGGAATTTTGAACCAAACCCTTTATTTCATCCACCAGTGTAGATTGTTCTAGTTCCATGTGCTATGCCTCTTCTGGATGTCTGTTATTTCCCTTTAACTCAATTCTCCAAGTTTTTTGGTTCACCACTGCTGGGCTGATATAATTTGATATATACAGCTTTGAGAACTGTAAGGTGGTGGGTAGAGTGAGCCCTATGTAAAACAGAAGAAAAATGTGTTATCATATTCGTTGGCACAGTCTGGGTTGATTAAGTGTTGCACCCCCACCCCCCCGTTCCTTCAGGACATGAGTAGTAACATCCATTTCTATGTTTATCCAATCTCTCATTATGCCATATCTCTTCAGACACAGTTTCCTCTCTTTTATTATTCTCACTGATACTTTCTCCTTTATCACCTTTCTTTTTCTTTGTGCTGCTTGTTCTTTTAGCCATTTGCACAAATTTATAAAGTAGGTTACTAAATGTTTTTCTTTTGCTTATCTTGCTTTCGATATTTCATGTGCGAGTTATAGCCACCTTTTTTCATTATTTGTCCAAAAAGTAGTTAACTATTACTAATATTCTTAACTCATTATGACCTAAGTTTTTTTCAGTTGAGACAAAATTGCCCAGCTTTCATTGTCATACAAGATAGTAAAGAATATTCCAGTTCAGCAATCTAAATATTGTTACTTCTGAAATTAATGAACCTTCTTTGTTATACTTTCCATCTTTTATTACACAAAAGATTTTTCACATTTGTTCACCTATATGATTTAATAGTAATTTTTCCTCTTTTTTCCTCTTTTAAATACTTAAAATTATACTTGAAGGGTTAATCAACCGTCACTATAATAAATGATTAAGGCACTTCTAATGACTTAACAATTTGTTGACTGTGACTATTTTGTAGCTTATCTCTCTCATATGGATTTTAATTTGTCATCCATTGTTGATTACAGTTTTGTAAGTGCTAATTTGCGATAAAGTCAAATTTCCTTCTCGGATATGATTTATTAGTTTCATTAACCAGAAATTGAAATGTTGATAATTCACTAATGCTATTAGTCTGAAATAGGAATAAAATCTAGAATTGAGGCCCTGGATAAATGTAACTTGTGAATGAAAGATTGAAAATTTAACCCTGTACTGAGAAAAATGTGTTTAATACAGAAAAAGATTACTGAGATTTATTTTTGAAGGCAATGTGAATGCTTAAGCCCGTATTACAAAAAAAAAAAAAAAAAAAAAAAAAAAAATGAATCTTTTTAGAGTTTAAGATATTCCTTGTTAAATATCACTATTCTTTTGTTTGTACATTATACAAATCTTGTTATGAAAGCTTTTCTGTAGAAAAGTTTTTGCTATGAATGTAACCATATGGTTACTTAATACTTACATGATTTGTAAATTATAGTTTACAAATATAGATAGATTTTTACATACATATGTGAATATTTTCATTTTAACAAAAGTGCTGATTGTTTGCTGTTAGAAATTAATAAAGATGACCTGGGACCTGCTAGTTCTTAAAAACAGAAAGTTATGAGCAGATAATAGTGGTTAATCCAGATAGTAGTGATGATTTTATTTGAAGAAAACATGAATGTTGATAGAATTATCTTGTAATGATATAGCCATGCTTTATCATTATAGTGCTCAATTTTTCCATTTATTAATAATCAAATGTACAGATTAAGACTTTCAGCACTTTTTAAATAATTCAGGTATTCCCAACTTTTCTTTTAACTCATGCACTCTTTTTTACCATATTTCAAAATGTTATTTCATCCTTCCAAGATTCAAATAGTACTTTATAGAATTATAGTTATACAAAGATTAATATTCTAATAATTTGTATTTGCCACTTTGTAACTTCAGCTCCCTGGTGTAACCCTAAATATTGCTCCTATTTGAGAACTAGTGACATAATTCATTAATGGCTAATCTAACATATCAAACAAATAAAACTTCAAACTCTGGCTTGGTTGATATTCTTTAAAGTATATCATTTAAATAACTCTCCAAGCCCAAATTTGAAGACCTGTTCAGGAGGGTCTATTCAACCCCACCTCCCAAATCAAGCCATAATATCTATATTATTACCTTTGTTAGTTAAGAATATTTTATGTTCTATTAATAACCTTATCTGAACAAGAAATCTGTTATTTTTTATATTGTCATGTAATGTTAATATTTGCAATGTACATTATTCAATGAATAATTATATTGTCTCTTTATTTAAATTAGTCATGATTAAACCTGACAGATGAAGTTGAAGTTTAAATTGAAACTTACACTGAGTTTGGTAAATACAAACTATTAAATTCAGTTTCACAGCTTATTTAATATATATATTTAATGTTTGGAAATTAATATCTAAAACACTAACTTTATTTGCTATTTTTTGTTTTAATTCAAAGTTTTTTTTTTTTTTTTTTTTTTTTTTTTTTTTTTTTGGGTTGATGTTACAGACATTTTTGTGGTATCATTTGAGTTATTTACATAAAAAAAACAAAAACACTCTCTGACTCATAAAAGATCAGAACAAAATAAAAGCAAATCTTTGGTCAGTTTATTTAATTAAATTAGTCCCTTGCATCCAAAGTTGTAATTTTCTTTCCATTTTTTTTTAATGTGTGTTATCATCCAAAAATTGATTGATTACTATTTATCTTATATTGCTATTGTTACTATTAGTACTAGGTTAGAGCATATCTTGTAAAACAAACAATATGGACATAGAAATTAACACTTGCATGATGACTAGCAATTTCAATCTTTAAACAATTTGGTAATCCTCTTTTTGTAGGCTTCTTTATGAGAATAGGAAGAATAAGGAAACCATTTTTACATTATTTGTAGTCCTGACCTTGAGTTTATTTTGTTTTATTTTTTATTTTTATTTTTTTTTTTTATTTTTTTTTTTTTTGTCTTATTCTTCACTTTTTTTATTCTTTTTTTTTGGTTTATTTAATTTTATTTTTTATATATATCCTTTTGGTTCTAAAGTAGGTATCTACATGAGGTCGCTAAAAAAAAGCGCATAGTCTGATGAAAAAGACATCAAACTTGACGAAAACAATTTTATCGCCAAAATGTTTGTTACTATTAAGAGAAAAGAACAAAGTAATTTTAAATTATTTTCAAAAAAATTTCTGTCTTTATTAGAACATTCTAACTTTCGATTGAAAAACCTTATTTCTTGTCATCACCGGAACTCTAGTAAAAAAAACATGGTGAATTTTTTGTCCATTTTTTTCTTATGCCACACATTAATTTTGAAAATCTTGCAAAAATAGAAATAATTGTCAGATTTTAATGAAACTTTCAGGAATGATGGAAATTATTATAAATGTTATTTTTTTTTAAAGTCATTATAAAAATATATATATATATATAAACCCCCCCCCCCCCCAATAAATTAATAAAAACTCTAAAAATTTATGGTCGAAGCACGCAAGTCATTATATTAGTTAAAAACGCAAGGCTTTGAGGAAAGTAAATCATGTTTTTTTTTTTTTTTTTTTTTTTTAAATCCGCCCTCATAAACCTAAAATCAGCTCTGAATTGTAACATACAAAACCCAATAAAACAAAGATACTATTTAATTTTAAATGCTTTTAGTTGCTTTTATTTGTTTTTATCAATATGCATAATATTGTCTGGAGGCAAAAAACTTTTTCGATGAAAAATGAATTTTTAAATGAATTAATTGTTATTTCATAAATTATTTTATTTTTACATAAAGTTACTAAAAGTTGTTAAATATTCTGAAATTAGTGGTACTGTTCAATTCTTTATATAATGTTTTTTTTTAGGTACAAAAAATAGTACAAGGTTTTTACTATCAACAAACCACCAATGAGAATAATCTTACTGTTCTTTGCCCTATGTGTCAAAAAAAAAAAAAAATGTAAATCAAAACATGAACATGGAAGAAACATGATACAATACAAACATCACGTGACTTAATTTGTATGGCACTGTTAACAGCCTTTACATTTTTACATTTACGATTGGCGAAACATGTAGTCATTTAGGTTGAGTTTGTATGATTTTTTTTGGTTTCTAGATTAATTTCATGTTTTGGTTGCTTTTCTGTATTTTATTTTCCTTAAGTAACTTGTCTTCTTGGGGTTTTAGGTTTACATGTTTTTAGATTTATTGCTAGTAATATAAAAAAAAACATTAGAATGTTTAGGAAATAAATGAAAAAAAAACAAAATAATTTTAAAAACAATAAATACAAAAGTAGATAAGGTACATTTTAGTCTGAACATTCATCTTAAATAATTTTGCACAAATGTTTTTAGTAATTTTCATGTGAAAAGTAACTTTTATCATACTTGAAGAATTGTACTGTATGCATTCATTTTCTATATAAAGAATATTAGTGCATAATAATTCACAACAGAAAGTTTTTAAAGTCTTTATCGGAACGTTCTTTTATAGTTATAAGCTCATATCCTAAGTAAATTTTCTATGTTTATCATTTTTTAAATTCTCCTTTGTATTATCAATTTAGAGTATGATAAGCAGAAAACATAACACAAATGTTTGTTCATTCAAGTTTTTAAACTCAAAAATTGAAAGAAAATAACAGTTTTTGCTTTGTTTATGAAAGTAAAATTAGTTCTTACAATTAGATATTAATGTTTTTCACATTTAGTGATAAATAATACAAATACCTAAATTCAATTCCTTCAACATTCATTTTTTATTTGCCAATTTAAAAAGAAGCACTTAAGTTTTATTTACTTTTTGTTTGTGTGTGGTGCATTCATTAAAAGCTTGTCACTACTGGGGAGAAGTAACATCTTTTTATTTTAAGAAATTAGTTGCTTTTACAATAAATATAATAGAATTAATAAAAACCTAACCAGTCATCCTAAACTAATGTTCTTTTGTCTCCAGAGCCTACACAAAGAGGTGTACCAGTGTTCACACTGTTAATCTCTGCACATGTTTTATCTGATATTAAGAAGAACTCTTCCCTTATAAATATTGCAAATTTTCAAATAAAACTAGAAATTGAGTGATGTTTTTCTTATTCTACTCTATTCAAATGGACATGGACAACTAGCCATGCTTCTACTCACAAATATACAAAAAATGTCTTTAATTTGTATATTTGTAAAACTGGTAAAGCTTGAGACTTACTAATAATAAATTTTAAATTTGCATCCATTAAACATTAGATAGGTCACTTCTATGTGCCATGTACCTTTAGGATGTTGGCGATCATGGTTCTCTTTGTCCTTTGTAGCCCTTAATAAATTTCTATCTTTTGTTATCTCTCCTAAGCCTTGTTCTCTCATCCATTTACTTAAGTTTACTATTAGGTTATGAGTTGTTTGCCTCTGTCAACTCTTGCCTTTATTCTGTCCTGGGATTATCAAATTTTCCAAGCACTCTTTCCTCATGGAGCCTTGAAATTTCAGTCGTCTCTTCTTGATGTTAAGTGTCCTTTTTGTTTCTATTTTCTCTAAAATTTTGTTGTTGCTCACTTGTTTGGTCTATAATATTCTCAGCATCTTTCTGTAGAACCAAATTTCTGTTGCTTCAAGTCTCTTCATCTGTGAGGAGTGTCCAGCATTCACTGTCATATAGGAAGAACAATATAGCATAACAGTTCACTACTTTTTTATTTGTTTCTAATGACATTTTTCTGTTTCTTAATAATTTGTTTAGCTTTTGGAAGGCATCTTTAGCTATGCCAATGTATTTTCAGATTTCAGTGTTGCACTTTCCATTCCCTGTTAAAATGCTCCCCAGATATTTAAATTTTTGTACCTGTTTGATTTTGGTAACTCCAATTTTTAATTTGCATGTTGGACTCTTCCTTTTACTAACAACCATGCATTCTATCTTCTTACAGTTGATGTTTAGTCACTTTCCTTCACTACCATTTATAGGAGTTCTTGTCGTTTCATTTCTGTATCTGCTATCAACACTGTCTTCTGCATATCTTATGTTGTTAAGATTGTGTCCATCAATAATGAATCCTGGTAGGACTTTTCATTTTCTCAGAATCATCTCACTATCAAGGTTTGAATAAGTTCAGTGAGAAGACACATCCTTGTCTTACACTGTTTCTATTTTTGTATATTTGCTGAATTCATTTTCTATTTATATGCAGGCTGTTTGTTGCCAGTATAGATTCTTGATTATTCTATTGTCCTTCCTAAATATGTTCTTACCTAGCAGTTCCAACAATGCTTTGTGATGTACTTTGTCAAACACTTTTGGATAATATATAAAACACAGGTACACATTCTTCTGTATTTCTGTTGGTCTTTCTGGCATTATTCTGAGCATAAATATCTCATTCCTTGTTCTAGTGTCTTTAACGGAACAACAGTTCTTGTCCTATTTCCAGTCTAATTCTGCTGTATACTCTATTCATCAGAATCTGGATAAGTTTTGTTATATGGCTTATTGGGCTGATTGTCTGATAGTTCACATTTGTTTTCACCTGGGTTTTTAGGCACTGCTATGAAAATAGATCTACTTAGGTAGTAGTGTAGCTTAGATGTGGCAGAAGGCCAAAAGAATGGAGCACCCAGTGATGATTGAACTAGCTATTCCATCATAATTGATCTAGGGAGACAAGCTCATCAGGTCCTGTTCTTTTGTTCCGGTTCAGTTTGGTCAGTGGAGATTTCAGTTCAGATTTTAATATTTCTGATCTTTTGATATTTCTCTTTATTGCTAATTGTCTTTTACATTGTAGAAGAGTTCTCCATTGTATTCATTCCATTTCTAAAGTAATTTTATTTCTTTCTCTAATATCAATGTCCCAACCTTGGATTTTATGTATCCTTTTGATGAGCATATCTTTTGTCCTGTTAGTATTCTTTCTTTTTTTTTTTTTCTTTTTTATGCATATCTGTGAAACTCATTCTTTCTATTTCTACACATTTTTGTTGACCTGTTCTTCTTTAGTCTGCCTATATTTGCTCCTAATTTCTTTGTGCAGTGTCCTATATTCTGTGCTATACCTTGGCATTGTTTTTGTCTCCTTTTTATCATGTCAAGAATTTCATCTATCATCCATGCTTTTTTTCTTTAGGATTCTTTGCTGACGTTATTAAAGCTTCCCTTGATGTGTTCCACTTCGAATTTCCATTCCCATTTTGTTCATTGTATCTGCTTTTAACACTGTTCACGTGTTTCTCCTTCACATTCAGCTCATTCAGGTGTCCGTCATATTGAAATTTGAGTACTGCCTTGGCCCTTTTCAATTTCCATAGTTTCACTCCATGTTTACATATAACTGGAAGGTGGTCTTTCTCACAATCAGCGCTTGAATATGTTTTGCACTGTAAAACTACATTCTTAAATCTCTTGATAGTTATAGTTGATTTTGGTTTTTGTTTCTCTTTCTGGGTTTCTCTATAGCCACATATACATTTTGCGTGTTCTTGAAACCAAGTGTTGATCATTTGCTGTGCACCATTGGACCCATTTCTCTCCGCTTTCATTACAAGTTCCTAGCTCAAATTTGCCAACTATTTTTCAATCTCTCCTTGTTTACTTTGGCATTCAAGTCTCTCATGACAATTGTAATTTCTTGCGATCTGCATTGAACCTTGGCATTTTCTAGTGTACAATAAAACTTTTTAATTTCTTTTTCTGTAATTTGTGCTGCCAATGAATGTACTTTTTTTTTTTTTATTTAACATGTTGGTAATAAATCACTTCCAAGCAAAATACAATTCTAAACAATATATATTTTAATTCAAAGTAACTCCTTATCTTGTAGAAATCACTAATTTTTGACCAGAGCAAAAAAGTTTCATAGCTGATAATCAGAAACTTGAATTTAAAAATAAAAATTTATACTTTTTTTCTTTTTAAATCCTAAACCTATGGTCCTATGGGATAAAGGTAGGGGTTGGCATATCAACAAATGCACTTTAAAAAAAAAAATAAATAAAATAAAATAAAACTTGTCTATAAGATAGACTAACAACTATTAAGGATGCTATTCTATTAAACTTGAGATTTGCCTGGTAAGTGGCTGAGCAAGTTCATTAAAAGGAGATTTTTATTTTATTGACATTTTCATTTTGTTAGATTTAAATTAAGCTTCATGCTTTTTATACATGCCAAATATTTATCAATTGAAGATTTTGGCAGCACACTTGGTATAAAGGTTTTGTTAATATTCTTCTTTTAAAAGATATTTTTTGCACATATTTAATATTGTGCAAATTAAATGCTTAGAACTGAACCAATACATGTTTTTAATGTCTGCTAGAAATTTTTGATGTTAATTTTTTTTCAGCATGTTTTTGTTTTATTTTTTTTACATCACTATATAACTATTATTACTGTTTACATACATCTCTTGCCAGACATCCATCAGTGGGCAAACAGTCTTCCACAGAGCAACAGCAACAACAAAGAGAAGTAAATTCCGAACCATCAACAGAACAACAGACACTTTCAGAACCAGAACAACAGCAACAAGCAGAAGTGCAAGAAGAACAGCAGCCAACATCAACCCACATCAATCCTCACTCTGACTCATTAACAGCAGATGAACCATCACCATGTGAAAGTTATACATCTACAACATCCCTGCCTTATCCCAATCCTGCTACTGCTGGTATCATGGACAAATGTGATGGTTTGTATTATTATTGTATACAGGCATTCAACTTTGAATCAAGTTCTTCATGAACATGATATCAGTGATCAAATTACTTTAAAGTGGTTGTTTGGTTCCTTTCACATCTATAACTAACATTCTTAATATTCTGCATCTTTTCTATTTGTTGGCAACACCAACTATTTTCTTGTTAGTCAATCCACTCTTATTGCCCTTTTAATTTTTCTTAAATCACTTTTTGTGACGTTGTTAGAGACATTTTTTTCGTAGTAGTTTCAATTTCCTTTTTATTTGTTCTATGATCTGTTTAACTTTTTATAACTTAATAATGTTGTGTTCCCATAATTTGATAACTTTACAATATCTTGTTTAAGGTCATATCTTATGTAACCATTACAAATTTTTTATATCTGAAATTTAAAAATTAGAATTCAATTATATGTATGTATTTAAAATATATTGAACAATCCTCAAGTTATATATGTTGAGTGCAATCTGACATTTCTGCTGATGCTAACCTGGCATTGTCTCTTCTGGATGCCTGCTACTTACTGGCTGATAAGTGAATATTTTAATCTGATACTTATTTAGGTACCTCCATTAGGTCACATAAAAATTCGGCATATCACGATGAAAAAAAGACTTATAAATCAATGAAAACAAAGTTTTGTCTAAATATGTTGTTATTAATTGAAAGCTAAAGCATTAAATTTATTATTTACAGTAAGTAACATATTCTGGTGTCTTTTAGATAGAAATTTAAAAAGATTGGAAAGTCAAATATATCCTCGATTTTTGTTTAATTTTCTTAAAAGTGGCCATTTTCTTAAATTTTAAGAAATTTGTAAACAAACAATTTTCAATTTAAACTTCTTCCTAAAATAAATTTATATATTTTTGACACGTTATTTGAGTAAAATTAGAAAAGTTAAAATAATTTGATATGACACAAACAGTACTTACTTATAGCTTAAAAAATTTGTATCCAAACATTTCTTATCGATGTGTCTGAATTTTTTGCATGTCTTTCATCTCGTTCGCAATTGAGGAGGCGATGACAGACAGCTATGGATGATCAAAATTAACAAATTTTTAAAAGTAGGCGAACGCGGTTTTTCGTTTTTAACTAGTACTTTTTAAATATTAACATTTTTATTCAGCAATTATGTACTATTTATTTTTTTATTTCATACTTTCTTAATTAGACAATTGTTTAAATTTTTTAAATCACCACATAATTGTTTAAACTGTTCTTATTAATTAGATAATTGTATATAAACTTTTCTTATTCAAACTTTTTCATTAGATAATAATTTTTTAAACTTTTTTTTTTAGATAATTGTTTAAACTTTTTATTAGATACTAATTCTTTATTTTTTAATTATATAATTGTTTAAATTTTTTTATTAATTAGATAATTGTTTAAATTTTTTTATTATTTAGATAATTCTTTAAACTTTTTTATTATTTAGATAATTCTTTAAACTTTTGTATTACTTAGATAATTCTTTAAACTTTTGTATTACTTAGATAATTCTTTAAACTTTTGTATTACTTAGATAATTCTTTAAACTTTTGTATTACTTAGATAATTCTTTAAACTTTTGTATTACTTAGATAATTCTTTAAACTTTTGTATTACTTAGATAATTCTTTAAACTTTTGTATTACTTAGATAATTCTTTAAACTTTTGTATTACTTAGATAATTCTTTAAACTTTTGTATTACTTAGATAATTCTTTAAACTTTTGTATTACTTAGATAATTCTTTAAACTTTTGTATTACTTAGATAATTCTTTAAACTTTTGTATTACTTAGATAATTCTTTAAACTTTTGTATTACTTAGATAATTCTTTAAACTTTTGTATTACTTAGATAATTCTTTAAACTTTTGTATTACTTAGATAATTCTTTAAACTTTTGTATTACTTAGATAATTCTTTAAATTTTTCTGCACGTCAGCCCTTTTCTTTTTTTGCTGGTGGTCTTCTTTAATTTTCAACCTTTTGACAACTTCTTTCTGAACTTCTAGTTGCTGCTTTTTATTTATATTTGTCTTTTGTCTGCCGTACATTAGTGTAAGCGTTAAATATCGATGGAACTGCTCAGCATCCAGCTCATTGATGAATTTCCTTACTTGATTTCGCTTGGCCTTTATAACATCACTTATGCTTGATACATAAGCATTAGGCGCAAGTTTCTGTCTTTCATAAAATTCACCGATGATGCTTTCAGCGAGCATGGTGTGCTGTCTCACCGATGTTAATACACTTCTTGGCGAAGCCTCTACTGTTTTGAATGTTTTTTCATACTGCCTGCTTAAAACCTCCACAGTCCCTTTTAAGCAGGCAGTTATCATGTTGCAAAATAAGTGTTCATTTGCTGGGGCAATCAGTAGGGATGCTGTAACATTCTCTGGCAGGGTATTTCCAAAGAAATCCGTTGTGGAGGCGAAAATGGACATAGGGTTCTGGGTGAGTACCTTCACATTTTCAATGACTCCCTTGACAATGTTCATCATGTCAACGGGATCTTTTTTGTTATCAACACTAGTATAGAAGGTACTCATCCAAGGACCCGATATCATCTTCCCTATGATTCCCAGCACTTGCATCTCTACAATAGCAGCTTCTTCCATTATAATTTTTTTTTAGTTTTTTTTTAGTTTTTTTTTTTTTTCTACGTGCTAGAAAGGAGTAAAAAATTTCAAAAAATATTTCAAAAATACTTTGGTCTTTCCTCTTCATAACAACATAAACATAATTTAAAGAAAACTTTGTTTTCATTGATTTATGAGTCTTTTTTCATCGTTATATGCCACTTTTTTACGTGACCTAATGGAGGTACCTATACTTATTGTACAAATATGGCACAAGGCCAAAAATGGGTGATGAAGAAGGCTGATCTCTAAATGTCTTCTTATACTTAAACTTAGCAAGCCACAATCACTGACCCAAACATATCACAATATTGCTTGCACCAAAAGAACACATTCTTACTTGCCATTCTTACTACAGCCACCATAATACCTCAGAGATTCTATGAAACCCTAACTAGTCCCCATATGTACAATTTGTCCTGTTGGGATAAAATAACAACTTCAAAAAATTTACAACCCGAATGAATATTTACAATAAAAACAAGATTTATTTACAAGAAACAAACCAAATAGTGTTAGTAATAAACAACAACAATCCCCCACCAATCCTTAAATATGGAAAAAAAACCAGTTAAGTGGACAAAATTAATGTGGGACTTTAAAAAAAATTCAAGCAATCATTCAACCAAACATTCACTCATCCAAACAGGCAGTGTTTTAATTTAATTCACTGACATGATTAACTGGTTACCTTTTTTTTTTTTTTTTTTTTTTTTTTTATGGATAAAAGCATACAAAACACGTCACCTGGTTACATACTTTGATTTCATTGGACTGCCTTTATAATTGTGTCCCTTATTGAGTCAAACAATACTGTTGAATATATTACAATACTAGCTTGAACTTATTTTCTATTTAAATATATATTGGTCCCTAAAAGATAACAATCAACAGAAAAACTGCTGAATAGATTTATTTTGATATGTACATGCATTTTAATTCTAAGAGAATGGATCAGATAGTCATTGAGATGCTGATAAATAAGGAAAAGAAGGCCATTATACCTGACAAATAAGCAACAATCAGCATCATCCCAGTTCCTTGTCATGATCTTTAATTTGAGAACCAGTAGCCTACATGATGGTAAATATCACCAACTTCATCTGTTGCATTGTAATTTCAAATGAGAATCTTTATTCAATTATCTACATAAATTCTAGAACATTATGCAAATTAAAATTTGCTCTAGTTATGAGCTAATTCAAAACTTTTATTCAAATACAAAGCAAATCGTCTTTTCTAGTAGGTTTTCTGGAGTTTATCTTTTATTTAACAATCAATTGAAAATGTCCCAGACATGTTTGATAGGATTTGTAGGAGAAAACTCATTTGACCCTTTTTCTACTGTTTTTTATAGAGCCCATTGATCATTCCAAAGATGTTGAAGATGAAGAGGAATACAAAGACACAGAACTTGGTGCAGTTGATGAGCACAAAAGTATCATATTGCATTTGTTGTCCCAACTCAAGTTGGGAATGGACTTAACAAAGGTAAACATTATCATCTTTGAATTGTCCAAAAAGATTAATTCTCTCATATGCTGTCTGTAAATTTTGAAAGGATTGCTGAAAGATGGCCTTTGCTCAAATTATTTATGCACATCATTTGTTAGGAATTTACGAATGCTTTGATAATCATTATCCCAACCTCTTTTTATTGAATAATTTCCTTTTTATATTTTTAACATTGTTTGCATATTTAAAGAAATGAATAAAAGTATATTCATGCTTTGTTCAAATGTAGAAACAAAATATAAAATGTATCAAATTTATTTTAAATTTGCTGCAGACCATATAGCTATTTATTGTTGTGTTAAATATTTGAGTATTTTTTTTTTATTTACTTTATCCTATAAAACATGTATATATTTATCTCAAGTCTTATTAGGTTGGCCAGAAAGTCCTGACTCACTTAGGAAGTGGGGGAAAAAAAAACAACAAAATTTTATGGAGCAATGCCAACATTTATTCTTCAAAATAAAGTCTGTCATTCATGACTATCTGCCAGCATCTGAATCTGACCCAGATACCAGTCCACTGACTTTGAATCAAAAAACTGTAATCAAGCTTCCTTCACTTCATCAAAAGTGTTGAGTTGCTGGTTGTGGAGGAAGTATGCCATTGAGCAGACCGGACCATAGTCACTCTGAGAAGCATCGGGACTGAATGGTGGATGTGGAAGCATCTCGACGTTGTTGATCTGTTTGAACTTCTTAGTCAACCTGGCAGTGTGTGGCCTCACATTGTCTTGCTGAAACAAAGCCCAACATCGATTGACAAAAGCAGATACTCTTAATTTTTTGTACACTCAGTCTAGCTGCTAGCAATACAGTTTAGTGTTGATGGCATGACTATGTGGAAAAAGATCGAAATACAGTGCTCCTTGGAAATTCCACCAGACAGAAATCACGATTTGTTGTTTTCTTTCTGGTGTGAGTTTGGATTTTCTGATCAACCTAATAAATTCAACTGACTGAGTTTATCTTTAACTTTTATTGTATTTTTCCAAATTTTAAGCAAGTTTTTGTTTATCTGTATCAAAATTGTGAATAAACTGTCCAAAGTTCATGTTCTATTTGTACTCTTGACTGCATTAGTCAATATCAAGAAATAAATGTCACGATTTTAGGCAAGTTTTGTTAGGTTTTTTGTCTTTTTTTTTTATTTGTGTTTGTGGAATGTTACACTTCAAATTTGATTATATCATATAAGTTGTGTGTAGAATGATTTTACATAGCTTGACAGCACCAGAAAACAAATATAGCAAATTTTAAGCAATAAGTGTGTGTATACACACACATGTATATATTTTTATATATCTCAAGTCAACCAAATTTATTGATAATATCCTAAATATTAGCTCTGTAACTTTTTTAAATTTTAAAGTCAGGTCATCGTGAAATTTCACTGTAGTTGCTTTTTGCTAAATTTTTCAGTGAACTCTTAGCATTCATAATTCCAAGGATATTGTATGTAGAGATTTGATACTTGGTTTCATTAGTGAATGTTTACTGTAGATTATAAAAATATAAGTGTGTCTTATGTATTTTTATTTTTTATAAGGACCTGAAAATGGGCAGAATGAAAAGCACTTACAAAACTTCTTATTGCACTCCTTTAACAAGTTGACAGCCATCATATGTAAAAGAAAACTTTGATTTTTAGTATTAAAGGAAATTATTTTGTAGGGGAAGAAGGTGTGTGTTACCCCCTTACTCCCTATGCATTTATATTATCACAAATGCAATAGAATAATTGAACAACAAAAGAATAATATTTAAACAAGAGTTTTATTGCACAACAATGATTAAAATATTTATATAACAATAAGGTACAAACATTTGTTGAATAGTTAGCTTAAATTATTCAAATGTCTTTGTACGTTTGAATTTAAATATTAACTAAGTTTTGGTTAGAAAGATTTTATGTTGTTGAAATATGTGTACGAAAATGAGGAAGTATATTACAATATTACGGTGTTTATGTCAAATTTAAATGGTTTGAGTATGAAATATTGTGTAATGTTTATGACTTACTTCGTCTTTACTGAGTTGTCTTTCTTTGATTAGTTATTTATCTTTTGGTTTTCTTGTTAAAGTAGTTTCCTTGAGTTGAAAAATATTACACATTGGGTTTGATGTTAAAAGAAATTTTAACGTTTAGTCTAACTGGAATTTACCCCCCTCAACTCTCTGGTTGTTGGTTAAAGTGTCATTTATATACAAAACATGTTTCAGATTCGTTGGCATAATAGTGTTTTTGTTCAGGTCACAAACTAGGTCAGTACAATCCGTACATTGTTGAAAACACGTAATTTATATATTTTCTAGCCAATCAGAATGTGTTGTTGCATGATTTAGTTTCGAGACTGTTTGTAAAATCCCATTAAAACAATGTAGGATCAAGATCCTAAAGTTTACTGTCAACAAAATTGGTATCAGTGTCAGAATATCATATTTTTAGCCTTAATTTTTAACTGATCCAAAAGAAATCATTACTAAATGCCCTTATTGATTTGACCTTCTTTTTTATTTTATAAACCACTTCATCAGTTGAACAATGAGTACTCTTAAACAAGTCATATATGTGACCCTATTAAATCAATAGTTTGTTTCCTATTTATGACATTTAAGTTATGACACAGGTGTTGTAGAGATTGTAAGAATAAATGTGTAAGGTCATAATAGAAGTTTTATGTTAAACTATCTACTTTATGCATGCTTTTGTAAGTATTTTTTTTTTTTAATACTCTCTTTTCCTCAAAATGGGTTAGACAAAACTCTACAGCATTTAATTAGTCACTCTCTTTCTGGTGATGCACATATCTTTTTTCAAAGTAGATTAAAAAACATAATTGATTCTAGATTTTATTTTCATTATAGTAGATAATATATAATTTTCCCTGTTCTACAATGTACTTTTTTCATACAGATGATTTTCCTATAAAATCATTGTAAAGAATTAAAATATTTTTATTGCAACACTATCAAAGTTTATTATGCAAATCAGTATTTTCACAATAAAATTGGTATTAACCAATTGATATTGGTGAAAAAAAATTTAAGAAATATTACTATCATCCATATATTGTGTGATTTTTAGCTTGTCTCTATCATCATTAAAAATATTGATGATAATTTGTTTGGGAATTGTCAAGTTATATTCTACAAAGTACAATATAATTTTTTATTTATAACAAAACCAAAAATATATTGGTTAAAGAAGCATTTGATAACAGAATATCCCATTTGTTTGAATAAATGTTATTTTATATGTCAATATGAGCTCTATGATATTCTATAGCTTTCATCAGTCTTTTGTTCATTAATTTTGCGAACTCTCCTACTGTTGCAACATTAACATGTAGCAGTTTTTATTGCTTTCCAGAGATCTTTGCTTGACTATTGTTTTCCATTCTCTTTTAGATCTTTTATAATGATAGATCACACATTTTCTATTGGATTAATATCTGCAGAGGATGGATCATTCAATTAATGAAACCCTTTTTTTTTTGATAAGATGTATAATAGCTTGTCAAATGTGAAGGAGCATTGTCTTGCATGAAAATCTTAGCTGAAGTCTTTTTGTTTGTAGCCTGTAACACTAAAAAACATTGTTAAAAACTTAGAATAATTCTCTGCGTTTATCTTGAACCTTCATCATTTTTAGAGAGATTTGTAATTTTGCTGCTTACAATATTAACCATAAAAAAATTATTCTATCTCAGTCATGCCAGTTGAAAAAAGAAAGCACTTAAACCTAGCCATCAAATCTATGCAATGTAGTTCTAAATTTATCACTAAATTTACTGTTGTGAAAATGGTTTTCATCTACTTTGTCCAACTTCTGTTTCCCTTTGTGATTTTTCTTTAAAATTGATAGGTTTGTTCAGAAAATATTCTTAGTATTTTGTATCTATTTGCTGTTTATATTTGCAATGCCAGCTTCAACATTGATTCTTATCTTTGAATAACTTCTTAAAAGCAAATTAATTTCATACTTACTAATTTTTGAATTTGAAATATTCATTACAGGTGGTTTTACCGACTTTTATTTTGGAAAAGCGTTCATTGTTGGAAATGTTTGCTGACTGTATGGCACATCCACTGCTGTTTTTGTCGTAAGTACATGATCCTGTTGTAACATTTACATGACACTGCATTCAAAATTTGAGATTGACTTATGTGTCTACTTGACAATATCCCATCACTGTGCTTTGATATAGTTGGCTCTGATTGGCCCACTTGCATTAGCAATGTTAATACCTGACTCCACAATTCTGAATTTTTGAAGGCCCCTCAAATCTTTAAAACCATATTGTATTTTGTGGGTGCAGCGAGAGGACATTTTTGTATGGGAAGTGTCTGGGATACTTGAATGTGTAAGGGTGAAAAGACACAGTATGAATTAGATATTTGTTCTATTTTTGGTGAAGCAATAGCATCAGTGTTTATAAAAGTGGTAATAATTTTGTGTTTAGGGAAGACTGGCAACTAATGGCAGTTGCAGTTTCCAGTGTTCTTTTTTTGCTTTTCTTTGGTAGCAATATTTTCTCTTGGTTTTTCCTTTACTGGAATGGTAAAAACTGATACTGCATTTGACCACTGATTCATAACTTTGGGAACTGGGTTCCTACTGACTGGATCTTACTGCCACCATTTCTCACCATTTTCCAATCTTCATCAGACTTCTCTGAAAATACTGCTGCCTCTTTTGTTGAAGAAAACTGGGGAGAGATGGGAATACTGTTTTGGCAAGTTAGGTAACATCTCTTTGTTCAGAAAGCAATTTCTTGGTCAGCCCTTCTTCCCCAGGCAGACTGCAGACAAGTAACTAGTCTACAATGTCAAGCCCTATCGGCACTGCTTCAGAATATGCCAACTGCACCTCTGCAGGAAGTAAAAGTCCCCCAAAGAGGCCACCTGTGATGCTTGAGGACGGAATCCTGGTGGTTGAGGGTTTGGGGCTATAGATATACTTCTAAACACTCCACTTTGGCCCTTACTTGAACTAGATGGGTGGTTGGGGAGGCTAGATCCAATCAATTGCCTGGTCATGTCAAGCCCGAAATCAAACTAACAAACAAAATGCACTCACATTTACCATATCAAATGTTAAACTGACTTAGTAAGCATTGGCTGTAGGGTCAGTCATACTGTGCACAAAGGAATCTGACATGGCTGTTTCAACTTCTGAGGAAAGCCATACTTGGGTGGACGATCCTGGATATAACAGGTGCTTGGAACCCTCCCCACATTTGATTATACCAGACATGTAGCCCTGGAGGAATGTTATGAATGGGATTTCTCCCCTCATTTTCTCTCCTACTTAGGGCACCAAGGTGGGTGGGGAGCATGGCTGGATGATGATAATAATTCTAAACAAAATATGAGCACAGAAAAGAGAGAGATTACACATTGATACAGACACAAAATGTGACACAGAAAAACAATCAAAGAAAAACTTTTTGAAATAGAACCAACAGAAGACAAACTAATAATGAAGTTGTCACCTTTTGTAATAGAAAAAAAATCTCTAACTCCAAAAACAGTTAAATAAAAAAAAATATATAAATAATAATAGAAGTAAAAAAAAAAAAAAAAAAATGATGCTGAAACTACTAAGGATGATCAAATTCCTTGATATAAAGATAAGTCTACCCACACTGCAGAACCTGAAAAAAAAAAAAAGACATGTTTTAAATTAAACATACCAAAAAAAAAAAAAAAAAAAAAAATTACTTCTCTCAGACACGAGGAAAAGCATTGGAACAAACTTCAATACACCATCATATGAAAAAATTACCCAAGCAACATCAAGCTATATCCATGAAAATCTAATATTGAACAAATTACATGAAAAACAAAAATTAACATTCTTAATTCAAGAATTAAAAAACATATTGAAAACATTAAATCCAATCGTAAACTTGAAAACAACAATCACTGAACCAAAACTAAGCACAAACAATATAAATCCAGTACAAAATTCACTAACAACAACTTTTCAACTACAAAACTGAAAACTTCTCAAATGGAAAATTACCCAAACAGAAAACTCAGAACAAAAATCAATTAAACCTCAAAACAAAATCAAAACACAGAAGGAACAGAATTAAAAACAAATAAACAGGTAAACATAAAGATAATCAGAAAAAAAAAATAGAAAATGAAAAGAACCAAAATGATCAAGAACATACAAATACTCTGAAGTACAATTACACAAACAAGGAAAACAAACAATATAGAAGGTATAGAATATATGGAAATTGATAACCAAAAAACATGGGCATACTTAAAGAAGAATCCCAGGGCAACACGCAGCAAATTCCCACAAGACAGAAAGCAAAACCAAAAGAATTGTCTAAACAAAAGGTCCTGATAGAAACTAAAAATAAATTCATATTTCTTGAAGGAATAGAAGCTGAAGACAACTAAAACACCACAAGAAACAAACCAAAGAAAAGAGATAACACCCAAAACATATGAAAAGCAAAATAATCCAATAGAATATCTGTAGAATAAAGCCAAACTTTAATGAGCTTTTACTATTGCTAACTAATCTAAACCCTGACATTTTATGCTTACAAGAAACCTTTCTTAAGAATAATAAACTAAAATTAAAAAATTATGAAACTTAACTGTATATACAATACTGAACTCATGACATATCAATTCTGGTCAGAAATAATATACCTCAGATCAAAATTCAGCTTGACACCAAACTACAAGCAATTGCTATTAAAGGCAACAGTACACAGAGAAATCAACATATGTTCCCTCTATATTCCACCAAATGACCTGAATTGATAAAAACAAGCTAAACAAACTCTAATTGTACAGCTATGCAAACCCTTCATACTACTGGAGGATTTAAACAGCCATAATACCATATGGGGAAACAAACAGATCGAAAAGTAGAATGCTTGAAGAAACAACAGCACTAATCTGTTTATTTATACCCGATCTGCAACATACTTAAACCCAACCTCTGGCAATCTTTCTACTATAGACCTGACCTTATGCAACCCCTTGATATATATAGATTATGACTGGAGGTTGTATCAGGACACTTGCAGTAGAGACCATTTCCCAATTGTGTTGGAAAACTCTGAACCAAACGAGGAAGGCAGTGACACAGTGGAAGCTAAAAAGGGTGGATGGGGAAAAATACAAAAATGAATGTTAAAAAAAAAACAAAAAAAAAACCCAGCTAATCAAGGACACAAATGATGAAGATTATTTACAGAAACACTTAACACCATAGCAGCAGAATGTATATCAAAATGACAAACAAAGAACAGATAGAACAAGCCATGGTTTGATAAAGATTGCCAGGAGACAATCACACTTTGGTGAGCGGCCCTGCAAAAGTTCAGTGGTATGCCCACCACACAATCTAATTAAACTCAATTCAAATTAAGTTCAAACACCTCAGAACATGGGCTCACAGGACAATTAAAGAAGCAAAGAAAGTGTTGGAAAAATACATAAACAACTTCAAATCTTACTTGAAAACAAAAAATTGGGAAATGGTAAGAAAAATATCAGGAAAAAAACCAAAGCCTCCCCATAAAGCATCTAGTAGTAGGCAATGATAAAATAAGTAGAAAATAGGTAGGTAATAGGTAGAAATAGCCAATCTACTAACTGAAACCTACTTGGAATACTTCAAGGGAGATGGAAACCAGAAATTTCAGAATATCAAACAGAAGGATGAAAAGCTTAAATTCAACTTCTCATCAAATAACCTTGAATGTTACAACAAACCTCTTACTATAACAGAACTCTGAGAGTCCATCAAAATATCCAATAACAGAGCAGAGGGTCCTGACAGGGTACGCTACAAATTCATCAAGCACATCCCACAAGAATCCATAGAATACCTATTACATATATTCAATAAAATCTGAATAAATGGAGAATTTCTAAAAACCTGGAAGCAACAACAATTATCCTGATTCCCCTAGGAAAAAAAAAACTGGGAAAAGACCCACAAAACTATAGACCAATATCGCTAACCAGTTGCCTTTGGAAAACGATGGAACAAGTGATTAATAGGAGACTGACCTGATTTCTGAAAAAAAAATAAAATGTGGCTTCAGAAAAAAAAATGAGTACAGTTGATCATCTGATAAGTTTGGAAACCTTTATAAGAGAAGCTAATATTAAAAAAAAAACAAAAAAACATCTGACCGCCATCTTCTTTGACCTAGAAAAGGTGTATGACACTATCTGGAAGCACAGGATTATGAAGGATATTCACAGACTTGGTCTGAGAGGCAGATTGCCAGTCTTTATTAAAAATTTCTTAGTAGAAAGAACCTTCAAAGTACTCATAGGATTCACCCTATCCTATCTTAAAAAGTAAGAAGTAATCCCACAGGAAAGTGTCCTGTCGGTAACATTGTTCAGCATAAAAATAAACGATATAACTGCCTCAATCCTGGGGTTGATTGCTCACTATTTGTAGATGATTTTATGATATGTTATCACTCAAAATATATGCATACTATGGAAGACAGTTGCACCAAGCATAGATAAATGGACAACATCAAACGGTTTTAAAATCTCAAAGACAAAATTCCTTCACTTTTTCCAACAATGTAAGCTACGCAATGACCCGGTGTTAAAACTAGAAGCAGAGATACCAGTCGTTGAGGAATACAAGTTCCTAGGAGTAACTTATCACAAAAAACTATCCTTTATACCCCACATCAAAAACTCAAGAATAAAATGTAACAAGGCCCTACATCTTCTGCACGTGGTGGCCCATACAGAATGAGGAGCTAGTCAACAAACATTACTGAAACTCTACAAAACATTAGTACATTCCAATTTGGATTATGGCTGCATGCTCTACAGATCAGCCAGGCAATCATATTTGAGAACACTAAATACAATACACTATGAGGGACTGAGACTTGCACTTTCTACTTCTCCATTGGAGAGCCTGTATATGGAGGCTAATGACACACTACTGAAACTGAGGAGAGACAAGCTAGCCACTCAATATTAGCTCAAACTGAAATCTTGTCATCTCAACCCTACATATGACTGTACAATGGATCCAAAATCCAAACCACTATTTAACCACAACAAAAATAAAATAAAGTTCTTTGGACATTGAATGGATCAAACCATTGAGGAATCAAAGATCCCCTTGGAAAAATATACAAAACAAAACAGATTCCTCCATGGACTATTAAAAACAAAATATGGAGAATAAAAAAAAAAATGAAAAATGGACTTAAATGAACTTACCAAAGAAAATCTCATCCCATCTCGAGAAATTCCCCAGGATTAGAGAAAAACTCCCAAATCAATTCAGCTTTTTTTTTTTTACTGATGGCTCTAAAAATACAGAAAGAGCAGGTAGTGCAGCAGTACTCGACAAAAATCTTATCAAAAAACGATTACCAAATGAAGCATCTATTTTCAGTGTACTAGATATACCCAAGAGTGACCACCAAAAATTTATCATTCTCGGACTCCTTATCAGTCTTAGTCTCCTAAAAAAAGAGAAAAAAAACTAGAAAATTCATTGGTCATAAAACTGCTAAATAGGATCAACACCTTGGAAAAAACAAAACCCATAATATTCTGCTGGATACCTAGTCACATTGGAATTGAAGGAAGCAACAGAGCTGACTCACATCAATAAATTCAAAGTACCCTATACAAACATGAAACCTAAAATAAACAAATACATAAAAAAGAAATGACAGCAATTATGGGACATAAATAAAGAAAATAAATTATTTCAAATAAAACCCATTTTGGGAAAATGGACAATAAACTATAAAATAAACTGAAGAGTCACCAGCACATAGGACACATGACTAACATACACTTACATACTTAAACAAGATCAACAAAAGTGTACATGCAGATCTATCCTGGAAGAATGTAGAAGCATAGCTTCAAGTCAAGGAACCTAACAAAAATGTTTGAAAAAGTAAAATTCAGAAACCTTATGGACTTCCTGAAAGAGCCAGGACTATACAATAAATTATAAAATTAAAAATATAAAAATCAGATTATCTGTACAAACTATTTAAATACAACACTACTTTGAAATTCAATACAATCTTGAAAAACAATTTTGATAAGAATTAAAAAAAATAAAAAAAATTTAATGGATTCGGCATAAAATGACCAATCAGAGGTTGACATGCCATAAAACCCAACAAACAAACATACAGTGCCAAAATACCTGTCTTCTGCTCAAAACAATGAGTGGTAGATTCAGACCCTCAGTGTCCAGACAGTTGGGAATGACTTTGAAGACTTTCTTAGTAAACTTGTCATGCATTCTTTCAAAACTCAATGACAATTTCCCTATATTGGAGGGAAAAAAGTTACTAAGTAAGAGTTCAATATAAAGCTATGGATTTCAAATATGCAAGGTCCTGTGCTGACTCTGAGATATGACATGGAATATGGAGTCTTTATTTTGCTACCTGTTGACCTTACATATCCATTCATCCCTAACAGTGATTTGATCACATATTTTCATGGACTTGACATTCTTGTCTGTCAACCTTGAATACAGACACAAATCTCACTGTTGACTCTCAATTCAGGCAGATCAATGAGCAAATCATCCTTTTTAATGAGGTTAGTGTACAGTATAAATGGCCACTCAAATTCCTTCAAATTTTTCAAATGGCAGGCTCCCAGTTATCAGAGTGCATAATTCTCAGAACTGGAAATGTTTTCCTGGCATTTTCTTTCCAGAATCTGTTTTCATCATTTTGTTTACACATCTGGCCTAGGAAATGTAATCATAAGATCTGCCAATGGATCTCTTAAGGAAGAAGGTGCAAAATCTCACAATACAGCAAAGGAGACTAAAGCAGGCTTGCTCGCTCGCTCTCAGCTCAATTGGTGTATGGGAGATCTCTTGTAGGTAGATCTGAATGTCAACAACAGCGCTTTCTTTCCACCCAAATCAACCAACTTGCATAGCAATGAGGCTAGTCCTGATTGGTCAACCACTCATCACCACAAGCAACCATTATTTAAATTAGCTGCCAGTGGCACATCACTAGACTAACTCCAAAGAAGTTGTTGTTAAGAGGGGCAACTTGCATTCACAGACAGGCATGACTATATATCAACAGGTGATTTTTTTTCTCTTTCCATCACTAAAATTTGCTGTCATTGTATGTGTGTGATGAATAAAAGTTTTGATATCATTTTCATAAATCCTATCCATGGTGCCACATGTTACATGAAGAGTTTTAAAATAGTTTGTGTATTATTGGTTCATGACTTCATCAATTTATTATTATTATTATTATTATTATTCAGAATACCTGAGCTTGAAACTCCAGAACAAAGAATGCTGGCAGTTGTTGAATGGTATCTAACATCTTTCCATGCAGGGAGGCAGGTAAGTAATTTGATTTTGGTGGTATTCCTAATCATACCACTTGAATATAAATGATTTTACCAATACAAGACTGAGAAAGCTGCATTTTTGTCTTTGTTTTCCAAGTCTCCATTTTACACTTTAATTTACATTATACTGATCCAATTTGTCTTTTACCATAACATAGCAAAAATGGTACATTGTAGCAAAATTTATGTTAGGACAATATGCTTAAAATGCTATAAATTGAAGAATAAAGCGATTTGCAACTTAATAGTGAGGGTGCCTTGTGTTCATGCTCACCCCTGATAATGATCTAATTTTTGTTTGTCCCAGAAACTGAAAAAAATCCATTATCTTTGAAAGAAAAAATAAATGTAAAAAAATGCTGCATGAAATAATGTCTTTATAGTGCCATTATTTTGTAGCCTATTTTAAATGCAGAAATATTTTACTTACACACACAAAAATCAATATTTTTTCAATTTTTTTTTGTCAAAAAAATTTCTACACTTTATTACAAAAAAAAAAAAAATTTTATAATTGTAAGTATGACATTCAATATCTGTTTAGTGTAGTACAAGCAAGGCTAATTACAGAGTAGTTTCCTTTATTCAGTTATTTACAAATAATGAAAATATAAATTCTCTCAATAGGAAGTGAATTGACATCAAGCTTAACTGTAGCTTTTGATAACGTTTAAGCAGATAATCCTGATACAAGTCCAACTGTGGATGTAGAATACAGCATCTTGTATGTAGTTTGCTCTAATTGTTGCTCATAAATATCTATATTTAGAATTGGCACTGTACAAGTACAACATTCAGTTTCATTCATAATAGTATGGAAGTAAAAATATAAAAACAAAAGCAGCATTAATATGCTACGTTCTATAAGTGTACACAAAATTTTCAATACTTTAAGCATTATTGACATCGTAACCAACCTTAAAATTTACATGCTTATTGTCTTCATTTAATGCAGGGATCTGTGGCTAAAAAGCCATACAATCCTATCAGAGGAGAAGCTTTCCACTGTTCTTGGCGTATACCCAGACAAGAGACATACCCTCCATCACCAGAACACCCCAAAACAGAAAATGGTGCAAATGGTTGTACAGATGACAACTGTTTGCTAACTTATTGTGCTGAACAAGTTTCCCATCATCCACCAAGTAAGTTTTTATGTTTACATATTTGCCTATATTAGTAATTCATATCACAAAATTACCTGGATATTTTGCTTTAAATCTTGCACTATTCAGATGTTATTGGAAAAAAGAGACATTAAAAGCTTAAATGTTTGAATATATTGGTTTTATGCAGTAAAGTTATATTTCAATTTATAGTCATAGACTTAATAGTAAATTCCAATGTACATTTACTTAAATCGGTGCTGTTATATACAAGCTGAATCTCAGATTATTGAGAAGAAATTATAGTATAAAGAAAAATATTCAATAGAAAAATCATATTTTCAAAAACATTTGTACACGTGTAATTTAGAAAAATAGAAATACTTATTCAATAAGTCTGCTCTCAACTTGGAAGAAGATTGCCTTGGAAGCAACTACATGTCCAGGTGGTTCTCGTTCATATTGGTCATCATATCCACAATAGCAGCCTTTCCAAGTCCTTGGTATTGTGGGGACACTGCTTAGTCATCCTCTCTGTGACACACCAAATATAATAGTCTAGGGGATTCAAATCAGAAGAGTTAGAAGGCTACATTTTGAAGGTAACATGATTGTGAAAAGCTTCAGCCAATCACTCCTGGGTGACATGGGCCATGTAGAAAGGAGCAGTATCCAACAGAAATATGTTTGCCCCTAATCCCTCAATTCATGGCTTGACCACCACACCATATTCATCACCTTGATTTAAGTGGTATCATTGACCACAAGGGCATACAGGAAGAAGTAACATGACATAACCCTTATTGCTCACAATCCCCAGGGAAATTCACAGACAATTTAAATGGTGTTGTGGAGTGAATAGCCATGGTTAATTGTAAAAATCTCATCAATGAAACTCAGATAAATCCAACACTAATTCATAAAGCCACTAATTCATAAAAACACACTAGTTAATGAAACACCTTACGATACAGCTAAACTTTACTAAATACCCTACTAACTTATTTGATTACATGGAAGAAATCCATAATGTTCTACAAGCACACCCAAGCTATAAACACACATATACCAATGGCTTTAAAATCTTGGACAGAGTTGGATGCTTTGCTATCCTTAACATAATAATGCAGAAAAGATTGCCTGACAAAGCCTCAATCTTCAGTGCAGAAGCCTAAGCCATACACTTGGCTTTAGATATTATAGAATCCAGTGGGTCAGATAGATTCATCATCATCTCAGATTCACTAGCTCTGAAGAATAAAAACCAGTGAAAGCCCTTAATAAATAAATTATTAAATAGGATTGATACTATTTATAAGAAAAAAGTTGCTGGATACCGAACCATATTGCCATAAATGGGAAATCACTGAATGTGGCCCTCTAAAATATAATGGTTCCACACACTAACTTCCAACCCACTATAAACAGGACCATTAAAGAAAAATGGCAGCAATAATGAAACAACTGTCAAAACAACAAATTACTCAACATCCAACCAATCATTAGTGGAAGACAGCCAAGTTACAGAAAGATAAGGTGACAGAGGAGGTGGTACTAGCCAGACACTCTATAGGACACACATACATAACCCACCAACATCTAAAACGTGAGAAACTGCTTGCATGTGACCTATTCCAGGAACCATATACTGTTAAACACATACTTCTAAATTCCTATAAATTTCAGCAAATACGACAAATTGGATAACCTAAAGGACCTATTTGAAAATATGGATCCAAGTAACATCATAAATTTCATTAAAAACAAAAATTGGGCTCTACAGAAAAATATAAAAAAATAACAAAACTCTTTGCCAAACCTGATTACCTACATTGTTTTGCAACCAATTTTATACAGTCTACAATTTTCCCCCCACCTGAAAAAAAGGAACTTTTCCCCCTATATAATTCTCTGCTCCCAAAAGAAAACAACTCTAATTATTTACCTGAAACTTTCTTCGGCATTAAATGATCCACCTGGGTTGATGTGCCATAAAACTAACAAATCAATCAATCAATCAAAACTAGATAAACTGTCCAAAGTTTATTTTTTGAGTACTCTTGACCATTATCAGGAACTAAATGTATCATAAACATATTTCATTAGCTACATCCTGGCAGATAACCAGATGCAACATATAAGAAGAAAAAAGCCATTAAGAATATAATTCACTGGTAAATATCACTTGATGATTACAATAAATACCTTAAACATTGTGTAGCTCTTTATCAGGTTTTTATTAACTCTCATTCAATACTGTCGACAAGACTACTCTGTGAACCATTCTTAGTAAATTTGGATGTACACCTGAATTTGTCATATTCAAATAACTTCATCATGTGAAATCTCATTTAATTTCAGTAACTCACTCTGAACCAATAGCGATTTCCAACACTTCAGAGTTTTTGATCTGAGATGTTTTAATGCAAAATTAAACATCTTTCAAACCCTTGTTCAGGATCTTCTCTATGCTGATGATGTAGTCCTTATTGCTCACAATAAGGAAGACATGCATGTAGATATGGATCTGTTTGCTAGAGCCTGCTCTGCATTTGGGCTTACCATCAATGTTACAAATATACCTCTTCCAGGTCACCCCTATATTGAACCCAATATTTTTGTTCAATCAAAAATTTAGTTATTGTCACTACATCCATCCACTTTGACAGCACAATCTCCAGGGATGGTCCTCACAGCACCAAAATGCATATAAGGATTGCAAAAACAAGTAAAGCTTTTGAAAAACTAGAGAAATGAACCTGTTCAGATAGGCATAATGATCTGTACCAAGCTCAGCATGTATGAAATGTTTGTGTGTTATCCAAAACTTTGTACTCATCTGGTACTTGGACGACATATTGCCATCACATTAAGGTTTTGAAGAGATTCTATTGAAAGTGTTTTCAAAGGATCTTGAGCATTCTGGCAGTCCTTTACACCTAACAGCATTGTTCTTCAGCAGGATAATATAGTTTTAGTTTCAAAAAGTTCCTCATCTATAACCAAATTATATGGGCAGGACACCTTACTAGAATGAAAGATGACAGATTACCAAAGCAGTTATTTTACAAAGTTACTACACGGTAAATATCCAAAACATAAACCAATAAAATATTTAAAGGATATTGTTAAAAACAATCTTTAAATTCTTGATATTGATGCTGAAGACTTGGGGTGGGGGAGTTTAGTCTGTGTGGAGAAAAATGGTAAATAATGGTTGTAAGGCATTTGAGGTAAGAAAACAAGAAAGATTACTTAAAACATTCATTGCACTCTGGCACTTTATTAAAGAGGGACAATTAGTAAATAAGATTTGAAAGTAAAATATTTCTGATATTTACATGATTTTTTCTGATATTTACATGATTTTTTCTGATATTTACATGATTTTTTCCTTATTTTGAAATGCAGAAAAGTATTGACTGCATTTTAATTCAAGCCAATTTCATTCATAACCATATGATGTTTACCATATAAACTGTTAATCTCTTATATTTTAAAACCTTGTGATTGTATATTATTTATTTTTATTTGTATTAATGTTTGTAATTGTTCAATGGTAACATTTATTTTACAAACTTTGACCTTGTTGCTTTGGTTGATCATCTGTTTAATTGTTTATTTACTGTGAGACTTATTAAAACTCTTTTTTTTTTCTAGTTTCAGCCTTTTATTTTGAATGCCCTGAAAAAGACATCTTTATGAATGCATCAATATGGACCAAATCCAAATTTATGGGCATGTCAATTGGTGTTGTGATGGTTGGTAAAAGTGAGTTGATTTTTTTTTTTTTTATGCTAGATTTGTCTAATCAAATTGATTGCAAAAATAAATATGCCATACTTAACAATTTTAGCATAAAAAATATTACATACATTTATTACTTTGGTGTCAAAGACCTTTTTTTTTTTTTTTGTTAATATATAAACTTTTTTGTTGTTTAAGAGATTTAGAAAAACCTGAATATTATGTGAATACTGGTAGTAATTTCTCTTGTCTTGTATCAAATTTGTCTTGACTTTTGGGATTTACCTTTCAAGAATAATTTATGAAGAATATTTTAAAGATTCATTGCAGATAATGCTTGAATCTATTCTGTACAATTCTTGGCTCCTTCTTCAATTCCCTTCCTTCCTTCCTTAATTTCTGCAATTCTTTGTAAGTTTTTTCTCTTGAGTGTTGATTCTTTTGCTCATTCATTTTCTGGAATTTTATGTGGGTGTTTAAGCAATAAAATTTATATTCTATCACATTTCTCACTATTCTTGAATGCAATGTCAACCAAATGCTATCTCTCAATATCAATATAGAATAAAGGCAGAGAGGAACAAAGTACAATTGCATAATTAGAACTTTGTGATGGCAGATTTTACAAGTATCAACCTAACAATTATTATTTCATATTGCTGCTGCTTTGTCCTATCTTTGGCATTTTTGATAATGTTGATAAAATAGGTAGTAACAGCTAGAAAAATTGGGTCAAATCAAAATAAACTTTAAATGCTCTTTGAGAATCTTTTCTCAAAGGCAAACTGAGTTGATAACCTGAACAGTGAAGTGAGTCAAATTGTGCCAAAGTTGAAAGTTACTGCATCATGGTAAAACATCTACTTTGGAAACCTGAAAAGTAATTTAATCTAGGCAACCATCTTGAATAATTTATTGGTGGCAATTAATAACAATTCTGAGTGTTTATCTTCTTTTTCTGGAAATCCCAAGATTAGATAATAATTTGACAAATAGACTTTTTTATTTTTTTTTATTTACCTCATGTACTTTTCCCCAAAGACATTTTGCTTTCTCTAACCTACACAAAGAACAGTTGTCTTTGTTTTGGTCATAATACATTTTTCACCGACTTTGGTTTCACCCAAACTCAATATTCTTTAGTGTAAATCAAAACACCTAGCCAAAGTCAGATGTGTAATAAAAACATTTGTCAAGATCCTCAGAGGACTCTGAAGTTGCCTTTTACTTATGGATTTTACTAGAGTGTAATGATTAACTTTTAATGATTAATTTCTGGTTCAAATCTCTGGCTTTCTGAAACTTTAGCTTTTCTTGAAGCAAAGAATATTTATAGCAATTTAAAGAGTTTATTCACTATGAAAATGGCTATTAAAATATAGATATCATTTATTTTATAATGTGATAAGACTTTCTAAAATGAATTTGCTATACACCAACCCTTTTAAATTAATAAATTGTAAGGCCATCAGTTCTGCTAATGACTTAGGTGTCCTTTCATACTTTAAGATGAGACATCTAAACAATATATACATTATTCTTTCACATACACACCTGTTTTCTTTCTAATGTGTGAAATATTAGATTAATAAACATGTCCGCTTTTTTTTATTTTGATCATATGCGAAATGTTTGTATGTGTAAAATTAATTCTTAGCTGGTTGAAGGCAAACATTCACTTAAAAAATTATTTCATTTATTATCTGTATTGCAGAATTTTTCAAAGTAGATTAAATAACTAATCTTTTCTTTTATTTGATAAAGTACATCACAAAGTTGCTACATAACCTTGACATATTTTGGAAGAATATAATAATCCAGAACTTATACTGGGAGCGAACACCCTTTATATGGATAGAAAATGAATTCAGTAAATACAAAATATATTAAATAGTAAATAGAAAGTGCCATAAGCCAAGGATGTCTTCTCACTAAACTTATTCAGCCTTCCTTTACAGTGAAGCAATCCTAAGAGAATTAGAAGTCCTACAAGGTTTTATTATTGATGGCTACAATCTTAACAACATCAGATATACAGATGACAGAGTATTGATAGCAGACATAGAAAGGAAACTACAGGACCTTGTACAGAAAGTAGTAAAGGAATGTGAGGAGAAAGGATTAAACATCAATTGTAAGAAGACAGAATGTGTGGTTGTCAACAAAAGGAACAGCCTAACATAAGAAATACAAATTGGAGTGAACAAAATCAAGCAAGTACAAAAATTTAAATATCTAGGAAGTGTTTTAACAAAGAACAGAAAATTTGGCACGAAAATCTGAAGGCACATTGGGATAACAAAAGTGCCTTCCAAAAGCTAAGCAAAGTAATAACAGAAAATTTTGTTAGAAATAAAGTACTGAACTGTTATGCAATATTGATCCTCCTATATGGCAGTGAAGGCTGGACAATCTCGTCACAGATGAAGAAGAGACTTGGGACTACAGAAATGTGGTTCTACAGAAAGATCCTGAGAATACCATGGACTGAACATATGAGCAATGATGAAATTTCAGAAAAATTGAAAATAAATGGAGCACTTAGCATCAATTGAAATTTCTAGGGTGCATAATGTGAGGAAAGAGGGCTTAGAAAACTTGACACTCCAAGACATGTTGAAGGCAGGAGTGATAGAGGAAAGCAACAAATAACATATCTAATGAGCTTGTATGAATGTTTAGTAGAACAGGAACTAGGAGAGATAGCAAAAAAAATAAATTTTACTAAGAGCTACAAAAGGCAGGAAATTGTGGAAAGCTATGATCGCCCATATCCTGAAGGAACATGGCACACAGAAGAATAATCTTCTCTTTAGCATTATCAGGAAATTAATTTGAGAATTTTACAAGCTTAAATATCAGTTTAATTTCAGGGCAAGATTGTATATAAAATATTTTGTAAACAATGTTTCACTCATATTTCAGTTAGTTTAAATTTGCTGAAGCATGATGAAGAATATGTATTTGGTTTACCGAGTGCCTATGCTAGATCCATCCTTACAGTCCCCTGGGTGGAGCTGGGTGACAAGATCTATATTACTTGCCAAAAGTCTGGCTATTCTGCTGCTATAACATTCCACACAAAGGTATTTATGTTCATTGTGCCTCAAAAATCTTCAGTCATAATCAGGTTTACTTTGTATCAATCATTATATTAAGAAATATTTTTTTATTTATTTGCATTGTATGTATAAAGTCTCTGAATATGTTAGGATAAAACTATGTTGTGTATATTTCATTTTTTTATTTTTTTTTTATCGAGATCTACAAGGTTATTGCTTGGATGCTACTATAAAGAGCTTTTTTAAGCTTTATAAATCTGCTAGATTTAATGTTATAAAAACTAATGTTTGTCTCTTAAAATGCAAATTCTGTACTGGCCAAATGGATATGGATACTATCATTTTGCCATAAAGGTGAAGTTTTGTGTCAGCTTTGTCAGTGCAAAACAAATGATTTTTGAAACTATATTACCTTTGACTTGATAATTATTCCTCTATTCAAAGTTACTCAAATAAAATAACTTGTGATAAAATAAGATATTTTTCCTTTGAATACGGATTCATTTTTTCTCTATCATAACAAAATTCGATATTAAAAAAAAAAAAAAAAAAAAAAAAGATATGTTTGAAGCTTATTTTTATTATTTGTAATTATTTTCTCCAGCCTTTCTATGGTGGTAAGTTGCATCGGGTAACAGCTGAGGTGAAAAATAACAACACAGCCAATATTATATGCAAAGTACAAGGAGAATGGAATAGTTTCTTTGAGTTCACATATGAAAATGTAAGTAATATACACGCTTTTATTTATATTTCTTTTCATTGACATTCTGAACTTTGATTAGTCTCAAATTTTCTATATTTGTCTCTCAGAATCACTCTATGTAAGCATGTCTGCAAAAATGTGCAAATTTTTATTAAACATTTAGAATTATTCATGTCTAATGTGTATTATCCTGCCAAAGTTTTTCCAACATTTTTATATTGTCCATCCTGGGTATGATGATAAACTGCATCCAGCAGTAAGGCCTCTGATCAGGAGGTTTTGAAGTGTGTGGAACCACCTCTTTGTTGCTTTTGTTCCCGGGTCCACCCTGACCTGGGGTGGTGGCACCTGTTAGGGTCCCAGCTATGGGTAAATAATTTCCTGCCTCCTTTGATCTGGAGTTGGAATACTTGGAAAGTGTAAGAAGGGTTTTTTGTAATAATAATAATACTATCACAAATTGCAGTATATAAAGTGCACATTTACAAAACCCGATTTCAAAAAAACTAAAATTTCCCGTAAATGGGGTCACCTGTTTGCTGTAGGTGGCAACCTGTGATGCCTGGGGATGGAGTCCTGGTGACTGAGTGACTTCTGATCTGGTATAAAATGACCAGGAGTTTCCACAACACATCACTTCGGTCCCTACCTGGGATAGACAGGTGGATGGAATAGCTCAATCCATTCCAATCAGCTAGCCATATAGTGGCAAGGGCTAGTTGGGATGATAGATAATGGATCCGACAGGGCCACGAAACCTTACATCATACTATACTTGAGTAGATATGGTGGGTGAATGTGGGTGATCGTATCCACTCTCATCACAACTATACTGTCTGTGTAGCCCTGGTGGATTAGGGCAAATGGGATTAGTCCCCCCTGATAGCGTTCCTTAAGAAAGAACTCTGAGGTGGGTGGGGAGCACAGACAGCGAATACAAAAATTAAAATTATATGTTTTCTCTTATAAGTGAACCAAGATACAATATGAGGCTTCTGAAAGCAAAAATGAAATAGGAAAAAATCAATTTCCAACTTTATTGTAGAATCAGTAAAGGGTGATATATCAAAAGTGTCTCCTTTTTGTGTTGCAAAGAATTATTTCAGACATGATCAAACTACAATCTGTTAAAAAAAAATAAAGAAAAATAATACTCTATTATCCAAAAAAGACAGAAAAATTGCTAATAATCAAGCAAATTGACAACGATAAAGTCAAGGCCTACCCCCATCAATTTCTTAATTGATCAAAAGAAATAATAAAATGCCCAGAACTGTCACTTTGTTCATCAGAAGAAATTGAAAATGATGACACCCTAAAAAAAGCGAGGAGTAACAGATGTTAAAAGAATGCAAGTAAAAAGAAATGACAGTAATCAATACCAACACATACATTTTGATATTCGACAAACCAACTCTACCAAAAGAAATAAAGATAAGGTTACACAATAGTCAAGGTAGAGCCATACATTCCTAATCCCCATAGATATCATAAATGTCAAAAATTTAGTCATCTTCAAAATGTTTGTATGAGAACATCAGTCTGTCGAAGATGTGGGGAACTGGAGACTGAGCATAATGAGTCACCTTGTGAAAGGCCTCCTTTATGTCCAAACTGTAAAGAAAAACATCCAGAAGACTCCAAAGAGTGTAACATTTGGAAAAGGAAATAATTAAAAGAAAATACACACAAAATATCTCCTTCCAAGAAGCCAGGAAACAAGTTGAATTTATTTCACTTCAAGCATAATATGCAAATATCACTAAAAGATCAAATCGACAAAAAGACATCCAAGAAAACAATGCATTAAGAAACTAAGATCTTATAATTCTTATTAACGAATTAAAAAGTTTAATAGAACTACTAAAATGTAGTATATCACACATAAATCAAATGTCCATAGACAAAAAAAATCCTGTCCTGTCAACCTCAAACAAAAGAAAGTCTCTACATGTACAATTTAAATCTGAAAATTCCAAACCAAAGTACAAAAATCCAAGAAATAGAAACCTCTAAACATTCTCAACAGAATCAAAAGGTACATAAAAAATATAACACAACTTTTATTGAAGAATCAAGAGAAATGGACATAGAGGAACAAAACTTTTTAGCCCATCACGAACAAGGGAACGGTCATCATCTATACAAAGATCATTAAAAGAACGTAATGGAAAAACTAAGGGAACAAAGTCAAACAAACAAGCGTATTAGCGTTTTTGTTTCTTAAGTTTTGATCTTTGAACTTTTCAAAAGTTCAAAGATCAAAACTTAAGAAACAAAAATGCTAATAGGCTGGAGAGCATAGAAAGTATTGACACTTCCCCCATGTAATAAATTTCATTAAAGAAATTGGGCTGTACAGAAGAAAAAAAATAATTTACTAAATCTGCTTTCTTGTTTTCCAAAACTAGTTAGAAAAAAAAAAAAAATTATTTCCAACAATACATTTTTGGTTACCAGCAATACTTTTATGAAGGAAACATTATTAACAGCTATTCATTGTTGAGGAGAAATTAGTACCAGCAATGTATTTTTGAAGGAAAGTTATTAACAGCAATTTTTTTTTTTTTTTTTTTTTTTTTTTTTTTTGAAGAAAGAATTGTTATCAGCAATATAGTTTTGGTAAAAAAAATTATTATTGGAGATAATAATATAATTTCTCCTTCAGTTTTGAAGGAAATATCATACTATCAGTAATATAGTTTCATAAAGGAATATTACCAGCAATTTGTTTTTGGAAAAATGTTGCCGGCAGTACGTTTTTTGGGAAAGCATTTCCGGCAGTACGTTTATTGGGAAAGCGTTTCCGGCAGTACGTTTATTGGGAAAGCGTTTCCGGCAGTACGTTTATTGGGAAAGCGTTTCCGGCAGTACGTTTATTGGGAAAGCGTTTCCGGCAGTACGTTTATTGGGAAAGCGTTTCCGGCAGTACGTTTATTGGGAAAGCGTTTCCGGCAGTACGTTTATTGGGAAAGCGTTTCCGGCAGTACGTTTATTGGGAAAGCGTTTCCGGCAGTACGTTTATTGGGAAAGCGTTTCCGGCAGTACGTTTATTGGGAAAGCGTTTCCGGCAGTACGTTTATTGGGAAAGCGTTTCCGGCAGTACGTTTATTGGGAAAGCGTTTCCGGCAGTACGTTTATTGGGAAAGCGTTTCCGGCAGTACGTTTATTGGGAAAGCGTTTCCGGCAGTACGTTTATTGGGAAAGCGTTTCCGGCAGTACGTTTATTGGGAAAGCGTTTCCGGCAGTACGTTTATTGGGAAAGCGTTTCCGGCAGTACGTTTATTGGGAAAGCGTTTCCGGCAGTACGTTTATTGGGAAAGCATTTCCGGCAGTAGATTTTAAAAGGAAGGATATTGCTAGAAATGTTTTTTTTTAAAGAAAAATATTACCAGCAATAAAAATTTTGTTGGCATTAAATAACCAATCAAGGTTGATTGCTGTAAAACTCAATCAATTTTATATTGTAACTTAAGTTTTCAGATTTCAAATGGTGAGCTGAAAATGACAAGCTGATTTTTCCTCTTAAGTGTTTTTCAACTGACAAAAAGAGAAAATTTTAAGCTTGATGTTTAGAATTCTAAGTAGGCTATAAAATATTTTTGTTGGTCATATGAATAATAGAATGATCATCTTTTTCATAATTTTATGCTTTTCTTTATTGCCTTTGTTTTTATACACGAGACTAATGAACTTTTCCTATTTTGACAATTTTTGTCAACATAATCTTTTTTCTTTTTCTTTTTTTTCTTTTTTTAATATTATAAAAATAATTTGTAGATATTTTTTACTCTTGGATTTTATTAAAAATCTTTATAATTTTCTATGCTTTTCCAGGGTGAAACAAAAGTTATTGATGTGAGCAACCTTGAAATAATGCGTAAATCTGTCCGCCCAATTTCTTCACAAGGAGAATTTGAATCTAGGAAACTGTGGCGTCATGTCACTAATGCTCTTAGGTTAGGAGATGTGAATATTGCCACAGAACATAAGAAATTTGTAAGTAACTCTAATGATTGAAAATGATTGTTTAACCAGAATTTTTGAAAGATTCTTCTCAAAACTGCTTTGTTTATTTTTAGTAAACTTTTATCCAAAAGTTATTTAGATTTATATTATATTTGTTGGTTTCATTGTTCCTTTTTCTCTCAATCCTTTTTGGCTAAACTCTTGAAAAACAAAATCAAACTGCTTATAAGAATTACTGGCACTCAGATTTTGTTCCATTTATCAAAGGAACCTTTTCATATTGGATAAATTATTCATCTGAAAAAAAACTTTTTAAATTTATTACCATTGTCTTTTTAAAATATTTTAATGTCTCATTTGGAAATACTTTAAAAAGTAATAAATTCTTGTATTATCTATCAGTAGAAAGAATGTTTGTTAATGCTATAAAACCAATGTTGGTATCCTATGCCAAAACTTCATGTGCATTAATTTATTATCACTTCTTTATTTTCATCAAGTAAAGTGTTTTTTCAATTTTCTAAAAGTTATTTGACAATTTGTAAGTTGAAGCCATTGTTTGTTTATTTTCTTTAATAGCGAATTATGCCATTCTATAATAAATGCTACAATAAGACAGATTTTTGCTTCAAGAGTCATAGATTTTGTGCAACTTCAACTGTTAGTATAATTGTTTGTTTTCTAGTTGGAAGATCGCCAAAGAGAAGGTGAACGACTGAGAAAGGAAACCAATACAGCATTTCCTACAAAAGTAAAAAATGTTTTTTTTCCTCCCCTTTTTATCAATACATGTGTTAAATTGAGACAAAAACCTAATGACTTTCAATTGTTCATTGCAAACTTGCTGTAAACAATTATTCATGTTTTTGAAGTAAATGGTTTCTTTACATCCTTTCAAGATCTCACTTAAATGATCAAATAAAGATGGCCATTGTTTTTCTTTAAAATTATGAATACGAAATGAATTTTTTGTGCCATCCAATAACTGATACACAACATTTTAAATGCTATTGAATGAGATAATCTGAATAAATGATGATAGAATCTTGTTGATTCTTTCCATTTCAGAAAAGCTGCAGTTAAACTACTAATTGGAGCATTTTTGCTACTTAATTTGCCATAGAAATTATTTTCTCATTTCTTTATGCATCAAAACTAGCATTTTACTAAGTTAACTGAAAAAAAAAACCTCAAGGGATATATTTTTTTCTCGTCTTCTTACAATTTTTCCAGCATTATTTAAATTGTGAATTGATTTTAACTTTGGTTCAATTTAAATGCTCCCTTACCTTAAATGCCTAAATACTATTTGAACCCCAAAGTATATTAATTGTGATGCTTGCAATTTATTTTTTCTACATTCATTTTTGCAGTTTTTTCACCAAGATGGTGAGGACTGGGTGTACAACAAGATCTTAAAAAACAGACATAAAAAGGATGAAGTAAATGGCGTGAAAGACAATTTATCTAACAGTGAAAGGAATGACTTAGAAAATGAACAGTTAGAAGAGAGTCCATCCAAAAGTAGTAGAGGCTCTCAGATAGAGAACGATAGGACTGATCAGGTTTTGTCCAATCAATGCGGTGGAGACTGTGGCAGCACAGAGGAAGAGAAGAATGAGAAAGAGAAGAATTGTAAAAAGGAGGAGTCTTTACTGAAGTTGAAGAAATCTCCCAAGATCAGTAGGATTAATAAAAGTGAAAAATTTCATAAAAATGAAAAGAGCTTAAAGGATTTGGTCTCTTGATAAGTTGTGCTTTCAGCTGTGAAAGTCAAAGTGGAATATTTTTAATGTTCCGTGGAAGAGAGAAAGAGAGAGGCTTATAATCCAGTTTTATTCATTAGTATGAGAAAATGGTGCTCGGCTGCAGATCTAAAGTTCCCTCCCCTCCTCCTCAATCTGGGATCCGTTTGCCGATGCTGACTTGTGGAAACTATTTAAGAAGGATGAAGATGAGCCACAACAAAGACTTCTTTCTGGTCAGTTGGTTGGTCAAATCGGAAGTCCACTAGAACAATCAGACTCTTTACTCTTGCCCCATTCTTTTTTCTTGTTAAATTAATGATCATTAATGTCTTCTAGAAGAAAGGAGGAAATCACATCATCATGGTTATTTCAAAAAGTATTTTTTCTTTTTGAAAACTTATAGACAGTAAAAAATAAATTCTCCCAGGGTTGAATTGACTGAAGGAGAGAAAAATATAAAAGATGTACCATTATTTGGTATGAAAATTCTTTTGACTTAGCTACACAAAAAAGCGAGCAATAAATCTGCTCTTTTCATCTCTTCCTCCTATTCCTTGTCTTTCCCTTTTTCTCCTACCTCCTCATTTACCTTTCTTCAATCAAATCTTTAACTGTTTTCACTATTGTCTTCACATCTCTTTTTTTTTTTTTTTTTTTTTTTCTCTCTCTACCTTTTTGTTTTTCCTTTCACTTCCTATTTATTTTCTTCCTTTATTTGCACCCTCTTCCTTCTTTCCTACTTAATAATACAAACTTTTAAATTGATCTTCTTCTTCCATCTTTTTTTCTTGTATTACGGCTTTTCTTTTTCATTTTTTTTTTTTCTATCTACTCTCTTCCCTTTTATTTTTTCTTCTCCTTTCTTCCCAGTTTCCATATTTCTCATACCTTTTTCAACAATAACTAAATGACAATCTACTTCATTCCTCCTCCTCCTCCTCTCTTGGTCAACACTAGGCCCAAACAGACAGTACAAATCATTAAAGTGTAATGTTGCAATATTAATTCTGTGTAGCAGTTCTAATTTCTGCTGCATTCAGCTCAACCCAATTCATCTGGGATGACATTCATCTAATAATAATAGCAACAAAATGAAAGTAACCAAAAGAAGGGAGCTAACTCTGTGATTATTTATGCTGTAAATAATAAGCATATCATAAATTTTTATCAAAGCCTAAAAATTCTTTGTTCTGATTCTTCTTTCTTATGAACTTCTAATTTTCAGCAACTAACTCTGTTCTCGTGATCTAATTGGTTCATTGTTTCACCAATTAGATTACTAATTCTGTTTTGCATCTAATCCTTTAATCAACTACTGAATTTTCAATACATTTTTGTGCTTTGTCCACTAGTTGATTCACTTATGTGTAATATTAGTAACACATTGTTATAAATAATTAATTTTTCTTTTTCTCAGAAAAACCATGAATGCAGTTCTTCATTTCTTTTTTAATGTCAACTAAAACTTACTTGTTTCTGTATTTGATTTAAATTGTGAGAATTCCAACACAAAAGATTATCATTTTTTTCATTTACTATTGTTTTCCACTTGTATACAAACGTTTTGTTATTTCTGAAAGATTATAAACCTTTAAGAACTGTTTAGGGCTAATACAGACCTATGTCTTTGATCACAAAAATCATGCAGAAATAGAAGTGTATCCCAAAAAAACAAGTGTATAAAATATGGAAACCCACATGGATGCAAATTTGAATATATTTTTGGGGGTTACTTTTAATTTATAGTAAACGAAAATAGTATTGTTTTTTTTTTATTTTCTTAAAAAATATTAATGTGTAGCACTTTAGCTCTTGATAAGTATATTAGTGTTGAAAATTGAAATTTTCTCTCACTCTCTAAAAAATGTTTTTTCCAAATAGCTAATGTTTAAAAAAAAGTGGGCATTTAGTCTTCAAGTTATTTTTGCATTCCAATTATGGTAAATTAATTTATACATTTGTCTAGTCTGACAGTTTAGTCCTAAAGCAAATATTTCTTGAAGTCTTATTGTATTTTGAGAGTAAGAGTTTTGACAACAATGTGTGAAAAATTTGCAGTACCTTTTAAGTTTCATGATTGCATTCATTTTTTTTTATTATTATTATTGTCCTATGAAATATTTTACTTTACAGATCTCTCGAGATTATCAAAGATTATCTGCTAAAATGGACTTAGTTTCAAGTTAGAACAATAGAATAAATATTATTCCTCTTATCACATGATGTCATTCTTTGTAGCACATTTACGGAGTTTGGAAAATATTCTCAGACATCTAAAGTTTCTCCTTCTCCAGTGTGATCATGCTCTCAAACAAAGGTAAAGTGTTATTCTTCTACAAAGAAGTGCTGAAAAGTTCTTGATCTTACTAAGAAATGATACCATTCCACCTCCAATTTTTTTTTTTTTTTTTTTTTTTTTATAGCTGATCAAATGTTTAGATTCTGAGAAATGGGTCAAGCTAATATATTTTCTAACACTTAATTTGGTTGTTAAAGTGAGAGATTAAAGAGAAAATATAACATTTTGCCAGGAAAATATGAGATGGAATATGGTTAGAAAAAAAAAAATTTTTTTTTTTTTTTTTGCTTTGTGTGAAAGTACAATATGTCTTACTTAATAAGTAGTGGATATTAAAAGGTTTTTGATCCACTTTCCAAATATATATATATATATATATATATATATATATACTTGACCATAGATATTTAGCTTTAGGAGCAGAGGTAGGTAGATTAATCTCAAGATAACCATTTAAAACTAATTTCATTTTCTTACCAATTAATGTTCAATTCAATTTCTTGGATAAATTGAAAAGAGAATGCAAGTTCAATTGCATTTGAATCTGTCTCCCACATTGGTATTCTATTAATTCTAGTAGTTTTATACTAAATCAAGGCCTTTTTCTATTTACTTTGAATTTCATTAAAAACTTTGTATTAGGTTAGTGCAAAAATAATGACGTAATAATGTCGTTTTTTGACGTTATACGTCAAAAACGACATTATTACGTCATTATTTTTGCACCAACCTAATAGTTTATGTACTTAACTTTGGGAAATTTACATTATTTATAAATGTGATATCTTGTTCATTTTGGGCAGTTGAGTAATAACCAATTATCTCACATCTTTAGAAGTCACCTTTTCTAATTTTTGTCAACTATTAAACTGTTGTAGCCTGTTCTATTTCTGTTTAGGATCTTTGTATTCTAGTTAGTCATTGGGATAATTCCAAAAGCTCTACTGATTGCAATTGTCACTGTCACCTTTATTAATATTAGGTTGGTGCAAAAATAATGTCGTTTTCTCACATATGTTACTATGTGGGAAAACGACATTATTTTTGCACCAACCTAATAATAACATTGAAACTACCACAATAATAATCACTAGCAAGTGTTAAACTTATTTTTGTAATAATGCCCACTTGAAATACTAATGAACTTGGAGCAAAGAATTACTTTTGTTTTCAAAAGTGATACATACATTATGGTTAGAATACCATGATTTCTTTTTATAACTTTTACCCCTTTCAATCGGAATTTTTTTTTTTTTTTTTTTTTTACTTTGAGACCATCAATATGCTTTACTTTTTAGAGTAGTTTAATGGTAATATCTTGTTGATTGTATTCTTTTTTTATAAAAAAAATGGTTGTTCCTTTTTTTTTTCTTCACTTATTTACTAATTATAATAGGATATGTCTCTTTCTTTGTATTTGTTGAGAATCAAGGCAAACAACTGTACATGAAATTATTGAAAATGATGTCAAAAGGAAATGGTGCATTGTGTCCTTTGGTGTTAGGACGTCAAATTTATATTTGTATTATGAATCGTATTTGCTTTAAATCAGAAACATTGAAATAGAATTATTTTGTAACCACTTATTCAAATGTAAACAAATAAATTTGACAATTTTATATAAGTTGTTTAAATTTTCCTTGATAATTATGTAAATTTGGTAGAATTGTTGCATAATTTGTATTTTTCAAAGGAACGAAATTAGAATTGATATAAACTTACATAACACCATCACATAAAACTGTTGGATAAATTTATCTTCATCTATGCATCAAGATTTTGTAGAAATCAAGTAGATGTGGTATAATCAAATACTCAGAAAGTATTAGTACTTTTTTTTATTTTATATTTATTTGGTAGGGAGGGGGAGATTTATGCTATCTGGCCACAAAAGTGCACAAAATCAGAAATTCATGAACTCTAAAACGTGGCTGTGTGTAAAATCTTTTCAGGAGTTATTTCATTCCTAATTTTGTTTATTTTAACGGATAAACAGTGTATCATCCCGTGTCATTTAAAAAACAAGAAAACCAATAAAACAATAAAAATGTTTTTTTTTTTTTATTTATCTTTATAGATTTTTTTTAATAAAGGTTGTGGCATAAATACCTCCCCCTTAATGGTAAGACATTAGCTAAATGAAAACACCATTACCACTAATATCTTAACATTATACGGAAAGTATTTCTGCCACACATTGTATATAAAAATAATTGAATACTGTTTAAATTTAGAAGAAATGTAGAATTTTGTATTCATTCACTTATCGGCAATAATATATATTTTTTAATTCTGTTCAGGTAATTGATTTCTCAAGGCAAAGATCAGTTATAAAAAATACTTTTTCACAAAAGTTATCGCCCTTGTTTAAACCTTTAGGATAAATGAACATAAAACAGAATTTTTAGAAAGAGACTTTCCCGCCTAACATGCTATAGAGTAGAATCTTTTTTTTTTTTTTTTTTTTTTTTTTTTTTTTTAATATATAGTTTCATTATAACAGAGGTTTTATTTTTTTCTTTAAATTTGTTACACTAGGCTGATTTACATACTATTAACTTTTTTTTATCAAAGTATTCATATTTGTAGCAACTTCAAAATTCTCTATAAAGTGTAGTTAGTCCACTTGAACCAAACCAATGAAGAAAGCGGATACTGCTGAGGCTTCTCCATCACTTATGAAATGATACAGATTGTTGATTAGCCCACTTGTGTTTTCAACACAACAGGATATCACAACAAACTTCCTAGACCTCTTCTTTATACTCTGTCTTGAAAATCAGAGGAGCATTTCTGGAAAATTTCTAACCAAATTCTCAATAGAGGCAAAGCATCAGTCCTACTATCATAAATGGGCCTGTGGTTATCTCATCCTCGTCAGATAAGGCAAAGCTCTTAGAGGAAGGCAAAGATCACTGCTAACTCCACATTAGATAACAAGGGTTATCCCCTTCCCAACTCCCCCCACACTCTCTTGGAGCACAAACCTAGTAATATTTGTATTGCAGCCTGATAAATCTCATGATTTATCAAAAGCTTTGATTTTAAAGAGATTACTGGTCCAGATAAAATCCCAGTGTTAGTTCTTAATAATATTAACCCTGAGTTATCTCCAATTTTAGCAAAATTGTTTAACTACTGCTTGAAGGAGAAATCCTCAACTTCATGAAAGATGTCAAGTGTATACCCCCTCTTCAAGAATGTGGGTAAGCACTTGTTCCCATCTCAATATTGGCCCATTATCTTGAAAGGTTGTTGATCATCTCAAAAGGTACAACCTCTTGAGTGACAAACTATGGATTTCACTGCTGATAACTGACATTATTTGCAGAATCAATGAGCCATTAGGCCAATGCATCATGAGGATAATTGCATTAGATGTATCAAAGGGGTTGCTACACAAGCTCTCCAGCTATGGAATCACTAGAAGTTTTTTCAATTATCAAGTCCTTCCTAATAGGTAGATTCAAGAAAGTAGTTATTAATGACCAGTTCTCTGAGGCACATGAGATCAATGCAGGCATCTCCCAAGACTCACTTTTCAATCCAACTCTCTATCTGCTTTATAATAGTGATCTGCCCAAGAGCGTACTCTGATATTTTGTTACTATCCATGCAGATTCCAAGTGGAATTTGCATATACAAGCCATTTTACAAAAGATGCTGGAAAAAGGATTGGTTCTTTGTATTGCTCCAGTAAGTTCCTAACTCCTGCTCTATTTTCCCTTTACAAGAACCAGATCAAGCTGAAATTGGAATACTGCTGCCCACTGGGTTGGAGCTGCCCACCCTTCAGTCTAAAAGCATCTAAGCAAACTTGTGGATGGTTAATTATTTTCCACTCTACAGACGAAATGTTGCAAGTCTCTTGCTACTCTATTGCTATTTCCTTGGAAAATGTTCAGATCAGCTACATTACTTAGTTCCACCAACTCTAAGCAACACAGCTAAGACCCGCCATGTCATGTACACTAAGGTGAATGCCCCCTCGTTACCTTTGTATTCCATTAGTAAGAAGTTCTGCTCTAACAGCTTCTTCCAATGAACCACTTTGTGGAACTGATTCCCAGGATGCTTTCCTGACCACTACATCTTAACCTCCTCAAGTTTAGGATTAACTGTTATCAGTGCTGCACATCCTCCTAACAACCTTCTTCAATAACCCTTTAATTTGAGTGGCTTATGCCCCTTGTATAGTGTGACCATTTAAATAAAATAAAATAAAAAATTACCATTTTATACTGGTATCTTACACAAAGAAACCAATTGATGATTTTTCTCTTAACAGCAAAAAATTACAACGGTTATATATTAGAAGCCAAATCACCAAAAAAAAAAAAAAATTTAAGTTTTTGAAATTTCCTTCTGATGGAAGTAGTAGTATTTTAATCTTGTATGTAATTTGAGTTTTTACTTTAAATCAATAATAAAGAAATATCATTTAATGATAATGAACATTTATAATATGTATGCTAATCTTCCTTAAAATATCATTATGTTTGAATAGGATACAATAATTATTGCATTTAAAGAGCAGCTTGAATTTGTTAAATGATCCTTTAAGATTTTCTTGCTTCCTCAGATAATATAGTAAAAAAAAAGTTGTCCAAAATAATGTGATCTTTTTATGTATAATTTGGGAAGACCAAAGTTCTTTCCTTATTTTAGTGAAGTTTTTTTTTTCCTCTCTCCCACAATGTCATTCAAAATGCCAACCTAAGTCACTTGGATATGATTTGGGATCCTGTATAGGATTACATAAGAGTGCCCATCTTCTATTATATTAGCTACAAATAAAAAATAAAAATAAAAATAAAAAAAATAAAGTGAATTTATTTCATACCAATGAAAAGAATTTATATTTACTTAGCAATATTATTGGGCAATAAAGCAGTTTTGTAAAATTTAGTAAAAATCTGGCATCTCCTGTACCATTTGTTATTAAATATAAATACTTGATGGCTTATTAGAACCTAAGTTTATAAACTTTGCAAAGTCAATTTTTCTTAAATCCAAGGGCAGATTGTTTTTTTCTTTAAGGTTTCATTGTTGAAGTGTTTAGTCATCAATATTTTCTCAAAAAGAAATTTCAAGATTATAAAAATTAAAAGTATACACCATATTGTTTTAAAATATGAAATTTAAATATATACTTAATTTAAAAAATATAATTTCACTCCAAGCAAGGTAATAAAGCCACTAAGATGCAATCGGATACTGAGAAAACATTGAGGAGAAAGGACAATAATAGAACAGGATTCAAAAAGGAAGCAGATGACGATTGACACCACATTTAAACTTTTAAAGATTATAGTTAATAAGAATGCAATAAGCCAGAAGAGTTCCACAAGAAATTTGATAGAAGAAGCTATTAGAATAGAACTTAATTACATCTAGAAACTTCAACAGTAAAATGATGAGACCTAACTGCCAATCTTGTATTATACTTAATTTATTAGAAATATGTGTAGAGAACATTATATCAGCTGGACAAGATAAATAATTCTCCAATGACTTTACATTGTCAGTTGACCCAGAATAATTTTAAATTAACCATGATTTTACAAGAAATGTACAATAAAATACACTGCAAATATTTTATTAGTTACTTTAAAGCAGTTGAAAAGTGACAATTGGTCAAAATACATTTTAATCAACATTTAAGTCCTTTTTCTTGTTTACAGTAAAATGGTTGGCTTGAAAGCTATAATACTGTTTTATGACTTCTTGACATTTGTTAATATCTTGCCACGGACGACTCATCCAATTCTCCAATCGGGTTTGATGTTCAAGCAAAAAGCTAAAATCTTCCTTTGTGATGTCAGCTGAGAGAGCATTGTTGAAGACTGTATTGAAATCAGACTCATAGCTAATAATATTCTGTACTTTCTTTGCCAAATGGTTACTATGGCCACAATTCTCACAGTCATTTGACTGCTCTTCTTCTCCTTCGAGGCATCCAATGGCCATGTCACATTTATCACATTTAAAAGATGGAGGACGATTCATGAGTTCTTCATACATTGGCCAATCTTTCTCACAGGCCTCACACTCACACTCAAAATAGTACTGTCGACGCAGCTCACTTTTTCGTTTTTCTTTGTCCATTGTTGGGTAAATTATGCTGTAACTGTCAACAATTTCTTCTCCTTTTTTTATCTTATGGATTGCCCTGACCACACATTTATCTCCATAACTGTGTCTCACCACGTTAGGATCACATGAGTGGTTGAACAAACTAAGCGTGGCATAGATTGCTGACCCAATCCCAATAGAATCGGAAGTGAGTAACTTCCCAGGTTCAATTAGAAACTCGGTTACTTCATGAGCATTGCAAGGTAGCATCTGAAGGTGGCGCAAAATATGGCCACCTATTTCAATGCGGTTACTCTTGCTGCATTCTTCTTCAGATGGAAAATATTTTGTTTTCTCTAAGCATTTGAGCAGATACACAGCCATCACTGTCCGCCGAAACAGGTCTGGAAATTTCCTGTCATAAGTATGGTTGACTAAGTTATACACTGCCCAGTAATTGTGGGAGTCGTAAACACCGTTTTCATTAAATCCAATCAAGCAAGGGTCCTCCTCCTCTTCATTGTTACTGTCTTCATGTGTCTCTTTAAACTCTTTAAGATATTTGAATGTAGCCTTTATAACCATCCTCAGAGCTAGGTGTGCAATATCAGAATCCAATTCACTGACCAAAGGGAGGATTGGACATTCAATAGAGTGATAGGTGTTCCATGATGCTTCCTGACACTTCAGGCTGCAATAGACTACATTTGAACATTCAATACATGGAACAGGAACCTCAGCTCGTTGACAGCAAAAGTGACAGTGGCTAGTTAAATATTTGGAATTTACAACAGAGCAGTATGGTTCCTCCACAACAAGAACCTCTCCAATTTTGATATCTTCTTTTGCAACCAAGTATCTTCCGCTTTCTGGAGTATGCTCCAAAGAAAACAAATCCGAAGCACATGGAAATTGTTCACTCTTTATGTTGGTAATTTCTGGTATTGGCTCTGTATAATTTGGACCTTTGGACAATTTTTCAGCTAAGTTGGTCTTGTTTTGACAACGTTCTAGCAAAGCATTAAGTTTCTTTTCTCTTGTTTCCATTTCTTGTTTTTTTAAACCAGACTTGGTTAATTTGAAGATTGCCTTCTCAAAACTCTCGGCTGCATTCTCATATAAGCCTAACTCATAATAACATCTGCCTTGTCTTTCAAGGATTTTATGCTTAAGTTTTGCTGGATAGCCATGTGAAAGTGCAAGATCTATGTCTTTCAAGCAATTGTCATACTTCTTTTCTTCTTTAGTGACGGCCGATCGATTGGCATAAGCAAGAGCCAGTTCTTCACTTCCAGCTGGTGCTTTCAGAATGCTTTGGGTGAAGTAATCAAATGCTTCGGCATAATTTTTTTGTTTGAACTCATCATTTCCCATCATTCGCATTTCTGTCGAGTCATCAGGGCATTTTGAGGATTCAGGTATATCTATTGTGATCACTTCATCTGTAAATGGAAGTTCATATACAGCATTGATACGGTTTGCATCTGTAAGTGATTCTAAAAAGTTTTCTAGCCAAGAATCCCATTCTTCATTCTTTTGCAACCTTGACATCAGCTCATCACGCCACTGATCAATGTTTGACATCTTGAGGCAAGAATTAACCTGGAAGGGAAAAAGAATGGTCAAAATTAAATTCACAAAAGGAAAAATTGCAAAAGAGAGGAGAGAGAAAAAGAAAGAAAAAAAAGACCTATGTAATCAATAACCAATTAGCTGAAATACATTGGGTAAGCAGTCAAGACTAATAACATTACAATTATTTTTTTAGGACTTGTAATGAGCTGGTAAGACTGACAGTCAAGTTATGCAAAACTTTTAGATATTATTGTGTAAATTTCTAAAGTGAAGCATATTTTTATTTATTAATCTTATTACTTAAACGTTATTTTTAGTGGACAACCATGTTTGAGTAGAAATTCCATTTATTAAACAATATGTTTATTTATTTTTGTTTACCAGCAAGAATATTCATGAAATTAAAGAAAAAAAAAATGCGCTCTCTGGCAAGATTTGAACATGCATCCCCCTAGGCAGAGGAAATCATCATTAGACCCAGCATGCTTTAGACTAACTCATCCACAGAGTACACCATCAATCAAGCAAATTTGAATACAAATTTGAACACAAAACTTTCATCTTTCAAATATTCAGGTTGGTAGACGAAAGTAAATAAATATACTGTTTAATAAATAAACAGAGCATCTACTCAAATATGAGTATCCTCTAAAAATAAAGTTGAAGTAATAAAATCTGTCGGATTAATAAATGAAAAAAATTCATCACTTCTTTAGAAATTACTTTGGTTACATTAGGATAAGAAACTGAGCAGATATGAATGTTTCAAGAGTCTGAGAAAGATTTGTGTTTATGAGGCACTATTCAACTTTGCTTGATTGACTACAGAGTGTCTACTCAAACATGAGTATCTGCTAAAAATGTTTAAGTAATAAAAACGTTATTGTGTAGACACACTAATAATAAATATAGATTTAATTCCTCGCCAATAACAACTGATTCACACATGATCTAATTGCAAGTCACACCTGATGATTGCATCGTACATGACACTCAGTTGTGCTATGACTGAGAAACTAAATGTACATTTATTAATATAAATTTTAGTCCTGTTATTATAAATCGAGCACTGTTTTATTAGAAATCCCACTCAAAATGTGATACTTTATATATTTCTAAAAAATTAATGGATTTATTTTGAACCCAATATTTTTATTACTTCAAATGTTATTATAGTGTATACTTTGTATTTGAAATAGATGTCCCATTTAATGGCTGGGATCGAACCTGCCATATCCGCTATAATAATGCTCGAAGTAATAAGAAATATATAATGCCTTTGAAAGTAGCATCACATAATTTCTAATATCAAAATAAAATATGTGTAACTAAGAAAAATCGCTTATAATCTTTAGTGTTAATTAAAATTGTTTGTCATTACTCAAGGTAATTTTTCAGTATACTTTAAAAATAATCTATTTGTTCTTGGTAAATATGCAATGACAAAAATGAAAAGCAGAAAATATATTTTATGAGGTGGAGGCAAATGGTTTAGTGAATTTCTTTCTTAAAGCATATATTTTTTTCTCAACTTTCATACAGGAAGATGAATTGGTTGAGAACTTTTCAGCAGCCTCACAGTATAAAATAAAAAATTGTCTTACATTGAATGGTTATAAATGGTAATTTTTATTAAGAAAGATTCTTGCATAAGAAAAAAAGATGGAACATTCTTTTCTCTTGTGAACATTTTTTTTCTTTTATATTAACCTTTTCCTGATATGTATGCATACCAATTTAAATGTATAACATTGTCAAATTTATACTTTTCAATTCTGTTCTTCAGATAATGTGAATAAGCAAGAAGCCCTAAAAATTATATCATGGGTTTTTAGAGTTGTTGAGAGCCATGTTTACCCACATCAAAGAATAATACAAACACATATCACCCATGGTCTTTGTTTGTGAATCATGTAGAGTTTAAAATATTTTATTAGATTAGCTAATCATAGATAAACTTCATATGAAACCTGTGAAATTAGCTTACTAACCTTAAAAAATAAACAACAAAAAAAAAACCTGATGACAAGATGATCTCAAACCAAGATGGCAGAGAATACAAGATCAGGTCTGAGAAAGGCTAATGTTTAACAAAAGACCAGAGCTGATAAGAAAAATGTATCATTAGCTTTGTTAGAATATTTCAAAGTTTGATCTTTTTAGGGTAAACTCTACTGAGCAAAATGTAATTCTACCAATGTTTTTTTTATTTTCTATTTTGATTGTTAGAGCATTAAATGTTTCTTTTAAAGATTAATGTGATAACTGTTTTTTTTTTTTTTTGTTTTTCTTTTTTAATATGCCTGTTCAGGGATTAAAACAAGATTTGTTTGCAGCAGATCAATATTATTTACTTGCAATAAGTTGTATTTTATTTTAGAGAGAGAGATCAAATGTCCAATAAATAATCACCAATCTAATGAGCAAGAAGTTCAACATTAAAACAAGAACTCTGTTCAGCCAAGTGAAAGTTAAAATAAATTAAAAAAAAAAAGAAAAAAGTAATGACCACCACCACAACACATTGATAAATAACAAGTCTTTTCATTAAACATTATTGTCTAAAATAAGCAAACAACTAACAAAACCCACCACTATTTACTTAGTGCTTTTGTAAATAAGCCTCTGCTAATTAATGTCGGGACAGCATATGAGTCAGGCAATACATTCACTGTCATTTTTGAGTGTAGAAAGTTGAAGCCTTGGCAGAATAATAACAGCATTGTAGAAAGAAACAAAGACAAATTGACCAACAAATCAATGATTTCTTTTAAAGGAAGAAACAATGTACTTCCAGAAGGAATTTGACCATGAGTGACTAGTAAATAATTAGTCTTTTCATACCATCTGGATTGTGTGTGTGTATATATATATATATATATAATATAAAAACCTAAAGAGCCAGGCAAACCTACGTAGGTTTGCCTGGCTCTTTAGGTTTATATTAGGTTTGCGTATTGAGCACTTTACATAGTTGCTTTTACTCCTTTTGGAGGTTTTTTTTTTCTTTGAACTCTGGACGATTGTTTTCACCTCAATTTCATGTTATTAGTTCTTTCTTTTTTTATTCCTCATTTTTCCTTGGGTACTGGATTGTTCTGCTACAAGCCAAAATACCCAAGGTTTTTCCAAGCAAGTAACACTAATATATATATATATATATATATATATATATATATATATATGCCGTGCTCAATATCAGTGATAGAGCTAACATATTCACCTGTATGTATGTCTCTGTATGTGAGAGTATCATACGAAACAAACACAGAAGATAATTCCCCCCTCTCCACCACACACAAATAATAAGTATAAATAGATCCACTTTTTTAAGAATAAACCAGTTTGCTTGATCACAAAAGCATAAAACCCAGGGTTACAAACTAATATCCATACAACTGAAAATATACATATATATGCACACACAAAAGACAATGTATCAAATTTTGACCTCATTTGTTCATATAGCTTTAAGTTATGTCTTTACCTTAGTTCATATTGTGAAAGAGGAAGAAAAAAAGCTTCTGACGATGTACAATTAAAATAATTGCAAAGTTGTTGGAATAGGAAATAATATTATTTGGACAATTTAACTTCAAAGACGTATTCATGTAAGACTATTCTTTAGCCTTCAGATTTTATCCAAAAGATGTAAGGAAATAAAATTGTTTTCTTTTTTGAGGGGAATGGGGAAAGAATTTTTTTTTCTTTTACAGAATTACTTGGTGAGGGCTGAAAAATGGATACAAAGTTATTCACTTGTTCAAACTAAAGAACTTTTCACAAGGTTAATAAAAATTTGAAAATAATTTGGATATAGTTTCTATTTTAGATATACTACAAATACTTTTAATTTTTTAGTTTATTATATGTTTATTTTACAATTTATCAGTTATTTACTCATATATGTTATAGATGAAAAAGAAAAATTCAGACCTTTCAGCTACTGTTCCACTTTGAAGATACAGATATAAGTATCTTGTTTTTACTTACTAGTCTCAGGGAAGACAGAATTTATTTGCCATAATTTTCAAGTTTAACCTGTTAATTATCAATCAACAGCAGATGTCCAAAAGCTGATTGGCTTGAATGCATTTATTGAATTCTGCCAACAACAATGTTCTTATTTCTCATCCCCCCACCCTTACATTGTTGCACTCCCAGCAAGTTGAACAACTACACTTATCCAAATGCTCTTTGATTGATTGGTTATATAGGAAGTTTATTTACTAAGCTTAATTTAGTATGCAACAAAAGCAAATAAGGTTAGGAAGATCATGATGCACCAGTTTTTCTTGAAAGTGTTATATTTTTTTTTTTTTTTTAAACAACATATTGCTTACTCTGTTATGAGGTATAATCTTTTATTTGTCATGTCCCTTAGGACATAGATGATCATGGCCCTCAACAATTTTCTGTCACTTGTAACTCTAAGCAATGTTTGACTACCATCACTCCTTGTCCCTACTATACAATCCTTTTATACAAACCCATTAGATAGGATACTCAATTTTTTCCACTGTCTGCCTTCAATGTCTTGTAGGTATAAAATTATATATATATATATATATATATAGTGTGTGACCAGTGTTTACCATTATTCATTACTAAATAATGAAAAGGTTTTCAATCATTCTTAAGATTCTTGGCAGTATAGAAAAAGCAAATATTGCATCAATGCTCAAACAAAAGTTAAACATTGTCTTGTTTTCATTTTGAAAATGGGACATTGTATTTTGAGGAGTGGGAAATAATTAGAATGAAAAAAAAATCTCTGAATTGTTCTGATACAATCTTTTGCTAACTCCAAACTTATTTTTCTGTGGAATTGAAATTTGTCAATTATTTTATTTTTACTACTACAATTTGTTACTCTTAATTGTAACAATTTTATAGAGTCCAAAAATATTAACTTTTCATAATTTATTAATATTATTACTTCATAATTTATTAATATTTATTAATACACATACAACAAAAAATCTTTAACAAAAGCTGACGAACTTTTGTAAAACTACTTTAATTAATAAGAAAATTTTAATGATCAACAAGATAATTAAGAACACTAAGAAGACTAAGACATTTAACTGACCTATACAAACAAAACAGTCTTTTGTAATGTTTATAATTGTGAGAACAGATTTACCAATCCAAGAGTTTACTTTAGACAAATGAACTGATTCTTTGTTTTGTTTGTGCACATTTTGGCTGACCCATTCTCCAGCCTTCTTCAAGTATAACTGTCCGTATGAAAAAGTGTTTGTTTGTTTTCTGGTTGTGCAAACAAAGGTCAGGATTTTTACAGCAATTCTTGTAATATTTGTTATTCCCTTTTCAACAACATACGCCTGAAGGAGGCTGTAACGACCCGATCAAACATGTTTTGTTTAGAAATGGACACAGTGAACACAAAGAATAAGTATCCTGCTGTCCATCTTTTATACAATTCATTAAGAATTATTTAAAAATGTACACACTTTTTTTGTACTTCGTGGAAAGAGTGTGGTAGGCAATAACTGAGCAGTACTAAAAATAAGAACAAGACAAGATACCCCAGAGACATGGGCAGTAGAATGAGAACAATAGCCCCTAGTTTGAAATTTCCTGTTGTTTACCAGGATTGATATACATCTGATGAAAATCAGAAGGTACAACGGTCGAAACGCTGTGATAACGACAAAGATGGGGACAAGTCCGCATGTAAATCTCACAATTCATGAAGTGCAAAGGTAAAAAGTTTTTAGCACAAATACGGAGCACCACCTACTACTACTACTAAAAATCATCATCATATTATTAATTTTTTACCTTACTTTTTACAAGAGCGAATTTATTCACTAAATTTTAATCTGACTTTTTAACCGACCGAGTATAGCGCGAGCTCAAATAGAGTTTAAGATTGTGTTGCGCCAAACTTCAAAGTTTAGACTAGAGAGGACTAATAGATTACAACACTTACTTTGGTAATGGCCAAAAAGAAAAAAGGCCTATGACATGTGCATTTTCATTTAAGAAAAATAAAATTAGAGAAGCTTATTTGAATTTGTTCTTATGAAATAATTTCGAATTAGTTTTCTTTTCTGCTTGTCTTGGGCTGAATTCGGGGTTCAAACTAAAATTTATTTATTTTTATAAAGATCTTTTACACCAATAATAGAAAAATTGTTTAAAAACTTTACAACTTTTATGAAAATAAAAAAACAAAAAAAATAATTTAGTCAAAAAAACTTAAACACAATTGAAAAGAAAAGTTCTTATACATTGATTAAAATTTAAATTTTGTAAATTAACCAAAAATTCTGTCAAAGTTTTTTTTAATAAGTAGATATAAAAAAAATAAAAATATAACCGTTTTATTGTGGATCAAAAAAAAAGCTATGATACTTGGACAAAAAAAAAAAAAAAATGGAGAGGGGTAACCAGACTTGTTCCAAAGATGTAACTAGAGACCTGTCTAAAACTTTCTATCGATTTGTAATGCCCTTAAACTTATATACTTTTTCTTTTAAGGTAACAATGTGAGATAATAACTGTAGCACTGGGTAGACTTTCATCTCAGAAGTTACGGGGAATGAAATTTAAGATCTGTGCAGAAATGAACAAAGATCGTCATTTTCAATTAAGTTTACTTTTTCTTTTTTTTTTTAAAGATTAAAAAAAAAAAAATTCTTCTGGTAAGTTTCAAGGTCGATGTAATCAGCAAGTTGGATTTTAAAAGCAATGTTATCTACTTTCGTTAAGTGAAACTTTCACTTTAAGTTAGAAAAATTAATAATGCAGTAAAAAAAAAAAAATGTTTCTTCAACGAGTTGAGAAGAGAAATTAACAGAATTGGAAATTAGTTTTACTTTTCGCAGTCTGTCAAAGTTGCGTAATTAATTAAACTTTAAATGATGTATTGTATCTCTTCAAAAACTTGACAAATGTCAGAACCAACTAAAGATTTTTTTCCCAATGTTTGGCAACAAAAGTAAAACAGGTTAGAAAAAAAAATTACTATTTTTTTTTAAGAAAAGTGTTTGTTTGTTTTTTTAACGGGAAAAAGAATTCGTAAACAGTCAAACTAAAAATAGAAAGTAACAAATTCAACTTTTTCTTTAATGTCCAAATATTTTGTATATTTATTTATTTATTTTTTTAAATTAAAAATAATAAACAACCAGTAAATAAAATTGTAGTAAGGCGAGTCTTAATTCTGAAAATAATAGAAGGAAGCGATTTAAAACGTAAGTTTTACTTTTTTTACATCACTATCCTTTTTAAATTTTAAAAACACGGTCTGGAGCAGAAATCCCAATTTAGCATATGCCTTCTTACTCTCAAAATCTGAAGAAGTTGAAAACTTAAAATGAGGAATCCAAGAAATGCAGCTCTTACCTTACTGTTGATGGAATGCAATGGGTAAAAAATAGATCTTAAGTTGTAAAAATCGGTGAAATAGCGCTTTTTAAAGTATCGACCGACATAAAACAACTATTTACACGATGCCTGTCAGTCAGTCCTGCTGGCACGTGCTTGCTTTTTGCGCGAAGAATAAAGAAATAAAAGAAAATAATGGAATTGTGGGTGGGGAGGCGTTAACAAGCATTGATATTGCCTTCCCCTATTTCTTCTTTCTATCCTATTTACCAAATAAAGAGATACCTCATCCCCTTTTTACGGCAGACAAAAAGCTTTTTTTACTGATTCTTCTTCACCAGGTGAAGTTAAAGAACCAGAAAAAAGTGCAACTATAAAAATAAAATAGAACTAAAAGACAATAATATGACTAAAAAAAGTGACTAAATGTATTATTTTTTAAATTGTATCTTCATTCTAATTAACAATCCTGTTGAAACTAATTAGTAGTGTTTTACTGTGTGAGTGATGCTTGACGATATGGTAATGATGGGGACGGGCGACTTGCATGAAGGTTGAAGCGGATTTTTTCTGTAGCAGTTTATTTTTAAAGTGTTGGGTTTTATGCTCATGGTGTTATTTAAATTTGGATCTACAATAATAGCTGCTGATATTCTTCATCAGGTGAAAAAAAAAAAGAATTTTAAAAAAATTGTTTCGCGTGCGATACAAAAATTGCAAATTAGCTATGGAATTTTTCAAGGCCAAGCCACCACAAAGAAAAGAAGAGTCATTTGCATAATTTCAAATCCTATTTTACAAGCAAATGCCTGACTCGTGATTAGCCGCTAGCGTTTTTGAAACATTTTCACTTTTCATCCAAATACCAAATGTACCCTAAAAATAAAGATGAATTGAAAATTATTAATGAAAGAGTAGGCGTGGCTTGGGAGTCCAGCTTGCGTGTGGTGAGGTTCAGTCCGATCGTTGGTTCGAATAGTAATGATGGCATTTCGATTGGTTTAAAAAAAAAAAAAAAAAAAAAAAAAAATTAAATTTTCAGTCAGTAAATCGCTTTGCCTTCTTTGATCAACTATAAAATTTTTATGCATCCAAAGAATGAAATTTGTTAAAGCCCCGAAATCTCCACAAAGGAAAGAACAGTGGAACTTGGAGACAATAATAAAATTTAAACCAGATTACTGGAAGTGGAAACTAAATCAAATAAACAAACAAACAAACACACACACACATACACACACAAAAAAAACTAAAACAAAAAACATTATCACTGAAAGATTAAAGTGACTTTCTCTTTCATCAGTTTGCAACATTCAAGTTAAGCAGTTATTAATTAGTTATCCAATTTCTGCAAAATAATTTTTGAAAAAAAAGTCTCCCTAAAAAGGACAACTCTAATAATACTTCACAATTAATTATTACATTTAAAAAGTTTTTATGCTAAAAAAAATAAAAAAATAATAAAAAATTCTAGTTTTTAGCCTGCAGTGCAACATATGAATGATCAATGAATTGTAGGGAAAAAGTCAATTTAACTAAAATTACATAAAAATCACGAAAAATGATCTTTCTGGAAAAAAAATCCTTTACTTATCAGATAAAAAATTAATAGAAAAAATTTTTCACAGGAATTCCATAACCGCAAATCATGAATTTAAAAACAAATACAAGTTTATGCACAGATCTAGCGCAATGGTTAGAGCATAGAACCTACAACTGCGAAATTCGTTTTTTATTACATTGTCGATTTACTTCTTTAACTACATCACAAAGCGAAATGAAAATTGTGTTGCACCAGTCCTTGGAGAGAAAGACTTGCTTACTTTGAAAAATCAACATTTGAAGGAATCTTCCCTTTCTGGTATTAAATAATTAACTTGAACAATTGACATGGCAATGGATAATTAACGCAATTCTTTGGTACAAGACAGGCAGGTTTGTCCTTGTATTCTTCAAAGATTTTTTTTTACCGTAACAAAACTTTAGATTAGAACTAACAACAGCAGAGGTTTTTTCTTTCTACAATTTGGTGCAACGTTCATGATTTTTGACGAGAAGAGTATGGAAATGAAAAGAGCGAAGTACACAATAAAAAAATAAAAATGGATACATTTAAATTATAAGTAATTTTAATTAATCAGCTATAATTGGCAATAAATTAACTTCACTATTGAGGAGAAGGAGAATTAATATTTTTCGATAGGCTCTTTTATCAAATTATTACTTCTGCGGTGAATTAAATTTTTGGTTTATTAATTCACGTGGAAGGTTAATTATTAAATTGTACACGTGAAAAGATTGTGAACGAATAGAATTTTAAATTCTCCATCGCGTGCACAAGAAAATACTCAAAAAAAAAAAAAAAAAAAAAAAATGAAAATCCCACGAACATTAATAAAAGCTGAAGAAAACTTTTTATGTCAGAGGAACGGTAAAAAATAAAAATGTACCTGTGGGCACAGCTCAGTGGTAGAGCATGAAACCGAGGGACAGCGAATATCAAACCAAAAGGCTAAAAGGGATTTTTCTTCAAATACTACGCTTGACACTGTAAATTTTTTTTTTTTTTTTTAGATGCAAAATGCTGTAATTGCGCAATTATTATTTTAACAAAAAAGTAAATACTTTGAATTTAGTGACTAATTTTTTTGTGCTTACAATGTAAATAAAACTTTTTTATGATCGTGGAATGTAGTTTTTAGAAGCAAAATTACTGGGCTGTGAGATGAGTTTGTTAATAATAGCCATCGCACTACGGTTGGAGCCCAAATCCAGTAGACTTTGTTGAATTTCGGAATAAAAAGTCAATTTTTTTTTTTAATTTTTGGAAAAAAGTAAAAGTTGTCTTCATCAAAATTCAAAACTTTTGGTTTTGCTTAGGTACCTCCACTTTTTCGGCATAAATTATCGATACCTAAGTTTAAAATGCATTTTTTAAAATGAAAAAATATGCTTGAAGATTTCATTTTAGCTTTACTTGAAAGTTGAATCATTAAATTTATTATTTCCATTAAGTAAACAATTCTGGTATATTTCAGATAGAAACTACATTGGAATGTCAAAAATTTAATTTCAAATTTTTAAATTTTCTTACTTTTGCTTCTTCATTTGTTGTGATTGTGATGTAGAAAAAATAGACCTCATTTTTTATTTTTTTTTATTTTTACGCAAGATTTCTTTGGAAATCGCCGAGTGAAATGGAAAAAAAATTATTTTAGCGATTTAAAAGAAAAAAAGTTAAATCTCTTATTGTTAAAAATAAGTCCAAGACTTAAAAAAAAGAAATAGTAATAAAAAAAAAAAAAACGGATGTACCTTTTAGTTTTTTGAACTCCATTTGTTTTTAAAAGTAAAGAAAAAACGATTTCCGAAAAGATTAAAATTTTTTAATTAATACATGAAAGTTTAAAAGTAGAAATATAAAAAGAAAGTGAATAAATTAAAAAAATAAAGCAGAAAGATTAAAAAAAAAAAAAGAAGAAGAATATACTGATCAATTTAATTCCTTACCTATACGACAAAAAATGTGACGGTCCTGTATTTATTCGTGCTGAAAAAAATCTTACTTGTTTTGACTAAGAATCCACAAATTATTAAAGAGCAAGAGTCAATATACACACGGAATTCTTTTTTTTTTTTTTTTTTTTTTAAAGTTGTACGTAAGTTATAAATGAAAAAAAAAGATAATAATAATAATATCGCCAGACCTCAACCGTGCACGTGCACAGGAGTAAAACTTGAGGATGCTTTTCCTGCTGTCGTCAGGTCGACCAAAGCTGGCTGACTTGTCAAGAAATCAAACCTCTTCAGTTCTAGTCGTTTATATATTTTTAAATACTACTTACGAGAACGTTCATTCCGATCTAGTAAGTTCGTAAAAAACACTCACAAAAAATACCTTTCCTTACCTTGATGATTTCATAAGAAAACCCTACTATTATCTGTTTCTGTGTACCTAACTACCCGACAGTTCAAAATCTCTCTCTCTCTCACTCACTCACTCACTCACTCACTCACTCACACACGTTTTAAAACAACTAGTTTGTTTTCTTTCCTTTCATCAAAACATAAATTATTTCTACGTATTTAAAAATAAGTTGTATCCTTCGTCTGGAACGGCATTCGTAAAAAAAAAAGTAGAAGGAAATAAAAGAAGAAAAAAAAAATTCGTTCATTGTTGTGACAGAGAAATTTTATCACCAATTTCTTAAGGCATCTTTGTTTTGGAAAAGTTTTAAAATTCAAATCAGTTTTACAATTCTTGGATTTTAAGATACATAAGGTCCTAGCGAGGAAGCAATAAAGAAGTCTTTAAAAATGGCAACAGAAAGAATACTTCTACTCAGAATCAAGAAAAGACAGCTGAAATTCCTTGGATACATAATGAGGAAGGAGGGATTGGAAGACTTAACCCTTACAGGGCATATTGAGGGCAAGAGAGATAGGAGAAGGTAGCAAGCCGTTTACCTGATGAGCATGTGAGAATGGTTGACATTGTAGAGTTACACCCACTTACTTTCCTAAAAAAAAAATGCCACTAAGGGACATTCCTTAAACCTATGAATAGGCAGTGAGTGGCAGTAACATTCTCTGTCATCCTCTCTTCCCGTTATTTTTCTCTAGCTTTTTGATGTAGTCACACGTAGATAAGAACACTGCCGCTGAGTTGCATTTGCTTTCCTTGGTCCTCTGTTAAGTTTTGAACTCTCTCTCTCTCTCTCTCACACACACACACACACACACACACATGCATATATAAATACATGTCTATCACACATGTTTGTTACACTTACTTCTACATAAACACCTTCACTAATTTAAATGTTTTCTTCATTCATGTTCATTGTTTTGTAACACACAAAATATTCTATTTATACCCTTGTTTTGTTTGTTTATACAAATAGTTGTTATTTTGTCATTTTATTACCCGGACTTGCATTCAAGTCTGCAATTTTTGTTGGGAGATAAATATACCAGGGGACACATGTTTTCCAACTTATACACAACCAGGATACTCTCACAATAACATAATGGTAGTCAGGAGCCTTAGCAAAAGGAGAAAACCTGCTAAAGGCTACAGTTTTGGTTCAGAGGGAGAGATGCTCTCTGCCTATTTTAATGAATTTATGTATCAAGATCAAATGAAAAAAATGTCCAGAAAATGTAATTTTCTTCTTCATAAATATTTTTATAAATTTATGAATATAGAAAATTTCTAAAACTGTAAACCAGATAAACATATTTTGCATACATAACTCCCATATATGATTGAATAAAATAATATACAGCAATAAATTACTTTTGCATACTTAAGTCCAGTTTTAAAATTTCTGTGATTGATAAAATAGGGAAGAAGTTTTCTATTGGTATTAAAGAACTGACCACTGACTTTTATAAAATATTATAAAATGTATTTCAATAATTTAAATAAATCTAAATATCATCTTTGAAATTTTAAGTTTGGTTTAATATGAAGAAAATAGCATAAATTCATGAAAAATAAAAATTACTTTTGTATATTTAAAGCAGGTTTTAGACAGTTTTTAATGTCAATTTTTGTCATTCAAAATTAACTTGATTAAATTGATTATTGCCATGCTTAATGTCTATCAACTGAAAAATTTCAACTCTAATTAAAAATCTTTCAAAAATAAAATAGCTGTTATAAAAACATAGGATTCAATGAAAATTAAACAATTAGTTAACTGGATTTTGAAAAAAAATATTTGTTTTACTTTTACACCTGTGAAAAATATATTTATTTACAGCAAATATCTGTTTCTTATCAATGTTGATCAAAGGATTTTTAGTTAACTTTCCTTACTAAAGGGTAATGAAAGTCTGATATGAATGTTTTATGGAACAATTTATGTATGGATGATCAAAGAGGACAAAAACTGAGATATACTTATTTTTATATATATATATATATATATATATATATATATATATATATATATATATATATATATATATATATAGTAAATTTAACACAATATAAGGCTTGGGAAACAGTCAAGACAGAAGGTTATTGTTAGACTCTTTATGATGAAGGAGGTGTATCACCTTTATATTTTGCTGCCAGATGTAAAAAAAATAAATTGTTTAGAGAAAACAATGAATTTTTTTTACATTTTATATTACATGTTTTGAGCCTATCCAATACCTATTATAAAATTTAATACCAATAAACCTTTCAACATGTGCTTTTTTATGAATATGTTTTTACAGTTATTTTATACTTAAACATGCTTTTGAAGACAATGACTTTTCATGACAGCTTTCTATAAATTTCTTTAAAAATTTCAAAGTCCAACTGAAATAGTGCTCTTGAAATGCAAAATAACCATTTTATATGATTAGGAAAATTTTTCAAATAATTTTATTGTGCAATTTCATAATTTTGCAAGAATATTGTTGAAAGAGATTTTAGAAGTATTTAAAGTAATACAATTTTAGTTACGAAAGGTAAATTTAAAAAAAAAAAATTATTTTCTACAATTCTTGCCCACCAGAAAACTTTAAAATCTTAAAGATAATCTTAATTCGGAAAATTACACCGATGAGTAAGCAATAATTGATTAACAAACAAGAAAATATTGCTGATTTTGTCAGTTATATTGACAAAAACATTGAAATATTAAATGATACTAAATAATTAATTAATTAAAAATATATTTTGCGATTTACTTTCAAGTATAGAAGTCTTGACTTGGTACACACTAATTTGGCTTTGTGATGTTTTTGTAACATGGTAGTAGTCACATTTTGGTCTGGCATGGTCAGTTCTGCTTACCTGTAGTTGATATGTATATTGGTCTCTCTTGGCAACGTCTGTTGGTTATTGTTAGAATCTGAAGCAGGAGTTTGCCAACAATGAAAAAAATGTGAAATGGATATATTATAATGAAAAAACGTTTATAAATATATATATATATATATATCAGGTCATCCCATAAGTTCTGTTCAAATTTTACCTTTTTTAAAATGAAAGAAATTTAAAGAGTATTTTATAATGTCTAATGGAGCTGAACATTATTTTTATGTTTAGATGTATTTAAACTGATCAAATTTTATTTCAGAGAACAATAAAATTAAATTTTGTTTGATTAAAACCCTGCAAACATGGAAGTACCCAAGAATCATTTGAGGCACATAATGCTTTATGACTTCAAGAAAAGAAACTCAGCAGCCGAAGCGGCTAGAAACATTCACTCAGTTTATGGAGAGGAATGTGTGAATGAAAGAACTTGCAGAAGATGGTTTGCAAAATTCAGAGGTGGAGATTTCACCCTTGAAGATGAAGATCAAACTGGATGTCCAATTGCGTTTCATGAAATGCTTCTAGAAGCAGCCCTTGAAGAAAATCCTGCTTTATCAGTTGAGGAATTCGCAGTGGTTCTCAGTTCAAACCATACAACTGTTCATCGTCATCTTCAACAACTTGGAAAAGTTCCTAAACTTAGAAAATGGGTGCTTCATGAATTGTCTGAAAACAACCTCAAATCCCAAGTTGACATCTGCTCTTCTCTCCATTCTCGCCAACTTGTTTCACCTTTTTTGGATAGACTTGTGACTGGCGACGAAAAATGGATCTTTTATCGAAATATTAAGCGTCGTAGACAGTGGCTTGGTAAAGGTGAAGGACCCCAGCCACAGCCGAGAAGGGAACTTCATGGGCAAAAGGTTCTTCTTTCAATCTGGTGGGATCGCCAAGGAATAATCCACTTTGAATTCTTACCCCCTAATGCAACAATTAATGCTCAAATATACTGTCAGCAATTAGAGCGTTTGAACCAAGCTTTGGGGAAAAAAAAGACCTGCTCTAGTGAATCGAAAAGGGGTGATGTTTCATCAGGACAATGTGCGACTCCACACAGCAAGAATCATGTCACAAAAGATCGAAGAACTTGGTTGGGAGAAAATTCCTCATCCACCTTTTTCTCCTGATCTTGCTCTTTCAGACTACCATTTGTTTTGTAGCTTACAGAATCATTTGGAAGAAACAGCTTTTGTAACACAGGAAGAGGTTAAAACTGACATTTGTGAGTTCTTCGAATCAAAGCCAAAAGAATTTTACAGTAATGGAATTAGTAAGCTTGTTAATAGATGGAAGGAAGTCATAGATAATCAGGGAAAATACATTGTTGATTGAACCTGTAATTAAATGTAACATTTGGTCACTTGATTTCTTTATTCAAAATTCGGACAGAACTCATGGGATGATCTGATAAATATAAAAGTGGACTCTGAGGTTAACATCGAGAGGCGATAGTCTGTTTCATGTTTGAATGCAGTCTTCATAGCCTGAACTATGAAACAGACTGTCACCTCTTGGTGTGGACCTCAGTATCCACTTATATATTTGCATAGGCTCTATTCTTGATATTGAGCAATTTTACACACATAAATATAGCAAACTTCAAAACTATATTTTAATCATTATATATATATATATATATATATATATATATATATATATATATATATATATAACCATTATCAAACAAAAGTAGATTTTAGTTAGCATTGAGGATACATTCCAAGACACTAAGATATACAGATATATATATATACAAAGATATACATACATACACCCACATGTATATGTATATATATGTATACATCCACATATATACACACACACACACACACACATATATGTGCACATGCTGGCCTCCATAACACGTTGATGAAGTGTCTCTGCATTATTAATGTCTACTGCATAAACCAATTGTTTTAGGTGGCAACACAGATAATAAACCAAAGGATCGAGGTCAGGAGAACCTGCAGATGATGGAACTGGTCCTCCCCTACCTATACATCTTCCATGGTAGATGTCAGCCAGTGCATTGTGAACAATGTGACTAAGATATGATGGATCCCCATCATGCATGAACCGCATACATCTTCATATTAGTGGGGGTAACATCCTCTAGCAGGTCTGGAAATGTGTTCAAAATAAAGTCCCAGTAGACAGCTCCTTTAAGACATGCCGGGAGAACATACGGACCTACAATTCCAGCTCACACATTAATTGTAAACTGATGCTGGTGCCTTGCCAGTACTGTACTATGGGGATTCCAATCTGCCCACAAATATTAGTTGTGTAAATTTGTTATTCCATCTCTTCCAAATGTTGCTTCATCTGTAAATAAGACTGAAGAGACAAACAATGCATCAGTAGTTTGTGCAATAAACCATCAGAAAACGTTATTCCATGGTGAGTGATCAGAAGAGGGCGAAAGAACCTGTACACATTGCAAATGACAAGGATAAAGGAGCCGCTCTTGAAGTACCCTTTCCATGTGGTACTATGAGATGTATGGCATGCTAGTTAAATCACTACTACATGTGTTAAATGTTGAAGAGAGACTAGCCCCAAATGTATACAACTGGCAAATGTAATCTAGTCTACATGACAACACAGTAACTCTACCATAAAATTTATTTAAATTTAATAACTCAAAAATGAAGGATTTGCAGACATATGTTTTTTGTCCTTGTTTTCAGGTGAGGAACACACCACCAAAGTTTGTAAAAGTATTCTTGATACACCATATATATATATATATATATATATATATATATATATATATATATATATACACTGCGTGCCAAATTATTATCGAGATAACTTTTTTCTAATATTTCAAAAACCGTACAATCAATTCGCACAAAATTTTTACACAATGTTGGCAACACTGATCTGCGCAATCACTGAAAATTTTGTGTATAATTTTGTCCTATATGCCTAAAGATGTAATGCAAACTGTTTAATAAATAAAAATGAGGCAATTATTTCAAAGTAGTCTCTATAATATTGTTTGAAGTAATAAAATGTTAGATTAAAAATAAATCCATTTTATATATATATATATATATATATAAAGTGAAAATTTTTTTCACTTAACTCATGTTTATTTTGAAGTTTTCATGATGGATGTTGATTGGTTGTCGATTCCTGTTTGCCTTAAATGCCTCCTTATCAGCAAACTACTGAAAAACGAACAATTTTTGCTTCAAAAACAGTCTTTCAAATTAACACTATATATATATATATATATATATATATATATATATATATATATATATATATATATATATATTACACACACATAGTAAAAACTCGAATAAATGGTCCTGAAACCAACGGAGTCCAGATTTAATGAACAAAATGGTAGTGCCTGGGTGGAACACAAAACGCCCTTGTGTAGTGATCAAAATTCGTTAGTTCCAGAATTGACCACTGTTATTTTTAAAAAATTTCTTTTTATCAATCTATTCAAGTTCTAAAAAGCAAATAATTTAGGTAAATAAATTTTTTATTTGTGATATGTCAATGTCAATATAATTTTTATTTTTTTTAATTTTGCCATCCAACTACAAATATCTGAAAAGTCTCAACTTTACAAAGCTTGTTTCTTAAATTTAGTGGACACATGCCAAGCATTCAAAAAACATTATTATTTGCATGCGGACTATTGTCCTCATCTTTGTTGTTATCACAATGCTTCGGCTGCTGTGCCATCTGACCTTCATCGGGAGTATATTGATCGAGATAACCTACAGGGAATTTTGAACTGAACCTTTTTATTTAATCTATGGGGTAGACAGGTTCTCATTCCTCTGTCCATGTCTAAGTATATCTTTTGTAGTTTTCTTTTATTTTTAGTACTGATTAGTTATTGTTCATCCCGTTTGCAATGAATCCAAACTTGTCACAACACCTGCTGAAATCTACCATTTTAGTTTTTACTGGCCTAGGTAGTGCAGGTGTTGTGACAACTTCATTATAACATAATACAGATCTGGTCTAATGGCCATCATAACGCCAATTAAACGTTCAACTCTTTCTTTGTACAACTTATCAATATTTATCTGCCCATCACCTCAAACAGAATATGACACAAGTTAGAGTTTAAAGTGTAAGTCTCATACATACATGGTACTATGGTTAAAAATGACTCATCGTCACCATTTTTTTTTTTTTTTTGAGGTGGGGGTCACCTCAAGTATCAAGGATTTATAGTAAATAAACCTTATTTCCAATATAATTACATATCCACATAAACCATATTAAAACACATCCAAACATTTTAATAGACATTATTATGAACATGCCAAAAAGATTCCATAATACAATATACACCGTTTAAAACTGTGGTGATCGCTTACATGTGCCACACCTCCGCTTTCTTTAATGTCATTGGTTCATAAATATATGATACTTATTATATGACAATTTTGCCATCGCACGTAATTTGAATTTTTCTCTAAAATCACGGATTGGTCCATTTTCTGACCAATCGCATATTTTAGTATCTTTCTATATTTTTAGCCCCAAGCTCACTGGAGCCTATGAGTAGATATATAAACCCTCTCGCTGTTAGCCAACAGCCAGTAGCAGTTCAATTCTTGGAGAATACGGCACGGCGCATATACTTGTGACATTTTAATTCTTAATTATTACTCATTCGAGTAATCATACTAATTCCTATTGATATCACTCATGAACATTACATCTTTCTACACTGGTAACACACTGTGGAATTATTCTTAATTTAGCTCAGACATCAATTGAACTTTGTAGTTAAATAACATTCAATATTGTACTCAACATTAATTAGCTAAACTTAGCCTTTTTATTACGGAAAAAGGGAAGCAAATTTCTTTATACTTATTGTTGAAATTTGTACACTATTGTTAATACAATATTTTATTAATGTTCACAGAGCTTGATTATTTTTCTCTCGTGTTTGTTGTACATAATTCATGTGGGGTGTTGTTTACAAGAACACAGCTTTCCTTCTTGATTATATTCACGCTGACCCCAGCCAACAATTCTTATGGCACCACTACAAAACAAAGTGTCTAGTGGTTAACAACACCATGTGAAATATTCGGCCAATCAGAAAACTAAAAATAAAACCTTATTTTTTTCATGCCTACTATAGGATACAAATACGATATCATTCCAACAAATGACTAAAAAACACAAAGTAGATTTGTACACGCGCAAAATCGGATCAAAACGACTAAAAACAGATTTCGCAATAAGGTGTGAAATTAATTTTCTGATCAATGAAAGGAGGCGATTTGCTAAACCAAAAAAAAGATAACGAGCCAGTGTGAAAAAAAAGTCAACAATAAATACAGAGTTTTTTCATAAGTACATTTTCCTTTTATCTTTTATTTCTCATCCACACTCTCTTTTTCAACTTAAATTGATCGCCCCTTTCTCCTTTACAGTACACATATACAAAAACAAAAGAAACAGGCATTACGCTGCTACTCTATTGAAAGCCAGCGAACATAGACATTTTTGTAAAAATCACATTTTGCTTAAACGAACTAAAGCATTAATCTTTTCTTTATCCTATTCACAAGATAATAAATATACAATGTTCTATTTTCTACAAACGTTCCTTATCGTGTTGTTTCTTCTTGAAACTTGCGTTGTATTTTGTGGGCAGGGTATCCCGTGTTAAATTCTCCTTTAATCCGGGTACGCTGAACCTCACACCTACTATCAGTAAAAATTCATAAAAACGCACAGATTTCAACTTTCAAAAATCAGAGAAGCGACTTTTTCCAAGCCAATGAGTGATGTGGCTCACCCTACTTCACACCCAAAATTTGTGCCGAAAGAAACATGTGTCAGCAACTTTAAATGAATCAGCTAAAACAACAACCGCTTGGATGGTCAGTGTATCTTTGCTGATAGCCAATCAGTGACAAATCAAACAAATCATCAACAAGAAGAAGACAGGCAGTGAATTTTCGCTAATGATAAAAGCCTTTTTCAAACCACACACCATTTATTTTTTTTAACTGTGAAACCAACTATTCTATTTGTTTTTTTTTTAAACTACAGCTCTTTCTGTAAACCAACTACCCAAAGTCTTTAACTCAACTAAAAATTATTTTTAATACTTTTTAACTCTTTGGAATTCATGTATATGTTTGTAAATATAAATGATTTATTTAATAGACATACATGTTTTCTTTATTTTGTGCAGTCCTCAGTCTTATTTTGTGCAGTCCTCATCAGTCTTATTTGCATTTATTTCAGAAGGAGTGGATGTGGATTGATAATTTGATGATATCTACCATCCGTTTTCTACTATAGTATGACAACTACTGTTCAATTTCTACTATAGTATGACAACTACTATTCAATTTCTACTATGGTATGATATTTACCAACTGTTGGAAGTATGAAATATGTTAAGGTTAGGGTTATAGTCAATGAACAGTAAACTGGTTATGTATTAATCATTAATAATTTTTTATACAAAAAAATAAAGTCACCAAAAGTGATTTTAATATTTGTAAACTGATCATTGTTTTTATTAAGTATTTTCCAGCAATAATGAGTATATGGTCACATATAGTAGGTCGGAAATGCCTTCGTAGATATCATACTAGCACCGACAATTTTGTATATCAAATTTGGGTCATTTTTTTTTTTTAATATATTATAATTGAATCATTTTAACTTAAACTTTCACTTAGCAAGTAACCAAGCAATTTCTTCTTGGCCTTTCCTTTTTTTTATTTAGAGCACAACTATTTCTTTATGTCAGTGGGTGTAAAACGACAGCTGGTTGTAATGATACCATCAACCTAAATAATAATTTCATCTTTAACACGTTTCATGTATAGATACAAGGGTTAAACAAGTTAGTGAATGAAGTCTTGATTAATGAAATAGGAGCGTAATTATAGTGTTGTGGGGCTTAAAATGAACAGTTGATTTACCCACACCAAGAAGATTAATGGAGGATGATAATGACAAGGAAACTCATGGTTAATTTTAACAAAACAAGGGATTTATTCATGGATTTACACCCATGAAGTTGTGTTAGTAGCTTGTTTCAGGAAAATAAATAAGAATTCTTAAAGTTCGTACTTTTAACATATTGTCATAAAGAGGAAATGTTCATACAACAGATTAAATGAACTGGCACAAAATAATATTAAAAAATGTTTAAGACAAAGATAAGAAAGTTTGTTGGTCACCGAAAGGATATAAGGTTGCATGTTTTCAAAATTAGATGAAGAGAGATAGTTTGAATTACTCAGCTTTCTTGGATTGTTGAGAAGAAATTCTTTGAAGCGCCACATGCTGGTTAAAGACCAATAATATAATGGCGAATAATTTTACACTGGCAAAAGACTTTTTACATAATTTCAGACAATCTTCTCTTATTAATTTAAGTTTTTTCTCGTTTTTATATTAAAAAAAAATCGCATATGCACGCTATTTTTCTTTTCTTTTTCTTCTTGGCTGACTAGCTAATTTTTGTGAAGGCAATGTTTTCATTGGTCCAAAAACAATTTCACCTAAGTTTACAAATTCCTTTCCTTCTTCTTTCAGTTCACTGGTCAATTTCTTTGAAGGCAAGGTTTTCATTGGTCCAAAAACAATTTCACATAGGTTCACAAATTTCTTTCCTTCTTCTTCTTCACACCCCCAAATCCAGGCACTAAACCAACTCTGCAAATATTTTGGCATTCCTTTAATCCAAGAATTTAACTTCTCATAACTCGTAATTGCCGTCGTCACTGTCAAATAGTGGGATTTTCTTTGAACCGTAAGACATTTTATCAGGCATGAGAGCAGAATAAACAAAACGTTAATATTATCAGCAGTAATATCCAGTGTTTTCAGTTTTAATAATCCTGTTGACAGCAATACACCAAAGTAATGTTTTCATGCCATCTTCTTTCCAGAACCTGTCGCTATTGTCATATTATGTACACATCTGCCCTTGGAAATGTAAAGCAGCAGGACTCGATGGAATTGTAATAGAGATGGTGAGAGACTTAGATGATTTCAGCATTGACAAGATTACAGACATAATAAATAAAATATACAACCTCAGAAAAAGACTGAAATGTCTAAGGCACATAATGAAGAAAAAAGGTTGAGAAAATTTGACACTCACATAATATATTGAAAGCAAGAGAGATAGAGGAAAACACCTAACAAGCTTGTGTAAACGGTTAGCAGAGCAGGATTAAGAGAGATAATGTAAAGACAAAATTTACTAGACGCTACAAGGGACAGGAGATGCTGAAGAGTCATGATCGTCCACGTCCTGAATGGACAGAGCACAAAAAAGAAGAAGGTATGCTGTTAGATCTCAGTATTCTGCATCCACAGATCACACTTGCAAAATGGTGGCAAAGGACGCACTTTGGGGGCTCTGTGACCAGAAACTAAGCTAGTTCGATACTCTTGTGTACCAACTACAATTTCCAGAATGACTCTTCCAGCACGGTGAGACACAATTATTTTGAATCATTGTTAAAAATAACATTCCTTGCTTATTTTATTTGTTGTAAATTTCCCACCGGCATGGCTATTCTTGGCGGCACTTTTATTTGCTACAAACGAATACAAAGGAGTGAAATTACTGAATGAGGAGTCAGATGTGCGAAGCACACAGACCAGTCTTTCCTCCGGGACCACAGGTTAATTGCAGCTAATGCGGTGCTTGAAAAGGGAGAATAACTACCTTGGTTATATTCAGTCTTCAACACCCATAAGAGACATTAGTGTATCCTTGATATTCTAACAACTTAGCACAACGAAAGGAAGAACCAGAATAGGTGAAAAAAATGAATGTCAAATATACATGTCATACAAGAAATTATATACAAATATGTATATGCTTGTCACATAGGAATAAAACATGCTGCATGTGAAAAGGCGAATATAAGGAGAGTCTTAGTTGTAGTATTTCCCAGAGGAGCCTGACCGGCCCGGGGGATGTCTTTTATGTTCCTTGCTTGGACCACATCGTTTTCATTCTTTCTCCTTACTACCGCGAGCTATCACATCTAACCTTTCTTGCGGTCTACACAACAACTGGTGTACGTCACCCCATTAACTGACCTCGTAAATTCATCCTAACAAAAGTGAGATAATTACCTTCTGCATCCATTCTTCAGTACCTCAAATCAGTTATTCTTTAAGATGACTGAACCAAACCAAACAGCCCGTCCGTTTGGCTAAATAGTCTGAGAAGGAAGACAACCTTTCTATGAGCCTAATTGCAAACCAACAGGTTTGTCGTAACTAATTCTTGTAATATCGTCTCATACAATCCAGTTTCTTTATCGAACTCAATTACAACATTGCTTGTTACAAGTTGGTGATGTTGTCATCATAGGCGGAGTATCTAACCAAAGTGGTAGCACGATATAACGTAATTTCGTGTAGAACTGATTTCACCCTCAACTTTCACAGGAAAAAATTCTGATGCATGAACTGTTGCCGGGCGGAAATGGGCAACCTGGAAGACAGAACCTTGTTGTTGTTACTGTTGTGAAGCTTAATTTCTTCTCCGCCTAAGCAAGCATGACTTCAAGCGTCAAACAAAAGAGGACAGGGGTATATAAATGTATAATTTATTTACATATATACAAGAACTGGTGACTTTTATCTGTTGCTGTTGCTAAGACAACAGCGAGTGAGAGTGGTGAAATTTGAAGCGAAATGGACAATGGTAGTGGCCGTCGTCGTCGGTGGCGTCTCTCTCTCTCTCTCTCTTTCAATGTATAGGTGCTGACACCAGACGCTGGTCTGTAACAGTCTGTTTGAAATCAGCTCGAAATTAAGATTTTGGTTTTTTGAGAAGAAGGGGTTCTGATTCGTCATAATATATTATTATTTTGTTTTGTTTAAAGCGGATGTATGCGTAGAGCCAATACACAGGAAACATGTTTACGCAGTCTGCTTTAGGTCGTTGAGCGGTCGATATCTGGTTTGTGTAGAAAATGTAAGAGGCACAACAGAACGAAAGAAAATCGGCTTGATCATTGGCATTGTTACGAGAATGGAGAGTATTATCATTTTATGCTTCCTGGTACATTTGTCTCGAAAAAAATATTTGGCGAACTGATGTGAGTCCGGTTAAAAATAGTAAACATAAAATTCAAACAAACAATAATTAATAAACGTATTAAGAAGACATGTTACAGAAGGATAAAGAAAGTTATGAACAGTTCAATATAATCATTAGTCTGTGTTGTTGAAGTAATTACATGTCTTGTATCTATCGGAGCGAAAGGAAACGTGTTGCCGCTACAAAAAAGTCAAAGGGAAAAGAGGAAGAGTTTTTCAAATATCGTGTCAACTGTGATTATCGTCAGTGGAGGGAACCAACAACGTGCAGATTATCTTGAACAGTTCTACTCTTCACAGCAAGTCTGTTCAGGGTCTATCAGACAGCCCAACACTGCTATCGGTTTATTAAGATATTGGCCAAAAAATTGATGCTGTATTTAAAATAGTTAAGTACCGAAAACTACTCTTTCCTTTCACCACCATGTTTTTTTATTGCAAGGGAGCTTCACTAATCAAACTAGCAAAACGTTGGGGAATAATCACCTGCTCCATCCATTATTGAAGATCAGTGACAGCAAAAAGAAAACATGTGGCCAAAGGGAACCCATCTTTGTTGTTTGTACAGTCTTCAATGCTTTCCGAATCTCATTTCAAACAAGCTGCTTCAGTCACTTCAAAGCAAGGCAAGTCAATTAAATAGTCGACGAGCTGAACAGATTTCAGACCGGGCACCCTAGTAAAAAGATGGTTGTAGTCAAGATATATATTACATATGCCTTTATTTGTAGCCAAACTTTTTCCATCCAGCGAGGTTTCACTGAAAATCTGCTGATCTGTAACACTTCCACATTCTGCAAACAATTCTGCTGACATTATCGTTGCTTTGACAGGTATTTTGAATTTAGCTTTAACTACCAGAGTTTGATCTTTCTTGTTAAGTAAAGAAAGAGGCTAGCTCTATCTTAGCTATAACCACTGCGCCTACATAATTCGATTTAACAACACTGCGTCGCTAATCTAATAACCTCATCGTATTTTTCACTTTATTTCATCACAGTTCCTGTCAATTCCTGCTTTAGCGTTAACATTTGATATTTTGAAAATTTTTCATATCCAGAAGAATGTATTTAAATTCCAATATTCAACCATCCTAGATTTAGCGGCTAAATCTAGGATAAGGTTTTCATATATTATGAAAAATATTTATATCGGAAGGAATCTTAGAACCTTTCTTATCGTTCCTGTGGTCAAAATCAGGATCAAAGATAACATTCCAATCATCTGCTCATATTACCCGCCTTGTCGACGTCACAAAAATATCGATCCACAGAAAAAAGTTGTCATGACCTGAAATGCTTTCTCCTTTATGGTAATTTTGCACCCAGCTACCATTTTTATCAATGTCGATTTTTGAGCAAATCTGCGCAAAAAGTCGATCACAGAACTTATCCAGCTTCGCAGATATTTTCAGAAAACCTCAATGCTAATTGGTCAATAAAGAAAGACATAAGTACGCGTTGAAATCCACCCACATACAAGTCTTTTTCTAGCGCATGAACAAATCAAAATTTCCCGCTTCCTTCTTCGGAGCCTATCACGTGATTACGTTGATTATAAATGCTAGACACAAGTTCGTTCTTTCTCTTCTTTTTGATTTCTCTTCGCTTACTAAAATGTAGCTGTATAAGAAATCGCGTTCCGACCCCGGTTCAGGCGGACACTATGAAAACATATTCACACACGCACACATACATGTACGTACAAAACTTACAAACATTACAAGCATCAACACATATTCTCAGCGTTACAGAATTCTTTCAAGTCTCACAGTGAGACAAAAGAAAAGTCAACTAGGCACATCGCTGCTACGCTAAAGAAATTTAACTTGGATATTACAATTTTTTCCAATTCTTTACCAACAAGAAATTACTTAAAGAAAAAGGTTTTTCCTGAAGCTATAAGTTTACCGAACACATTTTCAGCTCTTCAGAACATAGTTCAAGAAACATTCTCACTCAAATCTATTTAACAAAATTTACTCTTGGTGAACAATTTCTTTTAGCAGCAATTGTATTATTGTAATTATTTTCAGAAATACAAAAACTAAATTTTATTTAGTATCAAACAGAAACTCCTTGAAACATCAACTAAATATTCAAAGTTCTATTTTACCAAACACATTCTCACAATATTCATATTACACAAAACATTTAACTAATTCACAAAGAAAATTTTTTCTAAAAAACAAACTCTCTTTCATTGTGAGACCTGATAAAAAATTCTTTCTTCTAAGATCAATTTTCAAATAATTCATTTCTATGTTAAGGGTAAGCAACTGTTATTTTTGCATTGTAAAATTTCTGTACCAAAAAAAACACAAAAAAAAAACACAGTTTTGAAGGAACATTTTAAAATATTTTTATTTGTTCACTTAACATTACTGAACTTTAAAATTCAGCTTAGCTCAGCTAAATATTCTGAGCAGTTTATTCTTAATGATTGTATTATTTCTTTAAATATTTTGTTATTGGTTTACGTATGTTGTCATCTTTTGATTTGTGGGGTTCAGCGTACCCGGATTAAAGGAGAATTTAATACGGGATACCCTGCCCACAAAATACAACGCAAATTTCAAGAAGAAACAACACGATAAGGAACGTTTGTAGAAAATAGAACATTGCATATTTATTTTCTTGTGAATAGGGAAAAAAAGATTAATGCTTTAGTTCGTTTAAGCAAAGTGTGATTTTTATAAAAATGTCTGTGTTCGCTGTCTTTCAACACAGTAGCAGAGTAATGTCTGTTTCTTTTGTTTTTGGATAGGTGTACTGTAAAGGAAAAAGGGGCGATCAATTTAAGTTGAAAAAGAGAGTGTGGATGAGAAATAAAAGATAAAAGGAAAATGTACTTATGAATTGTTTTGGAGTCAGTTGTAAATTTGTTGTTGTTGTTGTTCTTTCCTAATCCACTTTCGGCTCTTAGTGTCGGGTTGAGTCAATGATGGAATTTACTGTCAGTCTTCTATGATCTCTGCGCCCTTCTGACTGGCGACTGACTTGAAACTCTGTATTTATTGTTGACTTTTTTTTCACACTGGCTCGTTATCTTTTTTTTGGTTTAGCAAATCGCCTCCTTTCATTGGTCAGAAAATTAATTTCACACCTTATTGCGAAATCTGTTTTTAGTCGTTTTGATCCGATTTTGCGCGTGTACAAATCTACTTTGTGTTTTTTAGTCATTTGTTGGAATGATATAGTATTTGTATCCTATAGTAGGCATGAAAAAAATAAGGTTTTATTTTTAGTTTTCTGATTGGTCGAATATTTCACATGGTGTTGTTAACCAATAGACACTTTGTTTTGTAGTGGTGCCATAAGAATTGTTGGCTAGGGTCACCGTGAATATAATCAAGAAGGAAAGCTGTGTTCTTGTAAACAACACCCCACATGAATTATGTACAACAAACACGAGAGAAAAATAATCAAGCTCAGTGAACATTAATAAAATATTGTATTAACAATAGTGTACAAATTTCAACAATAAGTATAAAGAAATTTGCTTCCCTTTTTCCGTAATAAAAAGGCTAAGTTTAGCTAATTAATGTTGAGTACAATATTGAATGTTATTTAACTACAAAGTTCAATTGATGTCTTAGCTAAATTAAGAATAATTCCACAGTGTGTTACCAGTGTAGAAAGATGTAATGTTCATGAGTGATATCAATAGGAATTAGTATGATTACTCGAATGAGTAATAATTAAGAATTAAAATGTCACAAGTATATGCGCCGTGCCGTATTCTCCAAGAATTGAACTGCTACTGGCTGTTGGCTAACAGCGAGAGGGTTTATATATCTACTCATAGGCTCCAGTGAGCTTGGCGCTAAAAATATAGAAAGATACTAAAATATGCGATTGGTCAGAAAATGGACCAATCCGTGATTTTAGAGAAAAATTCAAATTACGTGCGATGGCAAAATTGTCATATAATAAGTATCATATATTTATGAACCAATGACATTAAAGAAAGCGGAGGTGTGGCACATGTAAGCGATCACCACAGTTTTAAACGGTGTATATTGTATTATGGAATCTTTTTGCCATGTTCATAATTATGTCTATTAAAAAGTTTGGATGTGTTTTAATATGGTTTATGTGGATATGTAATTATATTGGAAATAAGGTTTATTTACTATAAATCCTTGATACTTGAGGTGACCCCCACCTCAAAAAAAAAAAAAAAATGGTGAAGATGAGTCATTTTTAACCCTAGTACCATGTATGTATGAGACTTACACTTTAAACTCTAACTTGTGTCATATTCTGTTTGAGGTGATGGGCAGATAAATATTGATAAGTTGTACAAAGAAAGAGTTGAACGTTTAATTGGCGTTATGATGGCCATTAGACCAGATCTGTATTATGTTATAATGAAGTTGTCACAACACCTGCACTACCTAGGCCAGTAAAAACTAAAATGGTAGATTTCAGCAGGTGTTGTGACAAGTTTGGATTCATTGCAAACGGGATGAACAATAACTAATCAGTACTAAAAATAAAAGAAAACTACAAAAGATATACTTAGACATGGACAGAGGAATGAGAACCTGTCTACCCCATAGATTAAATAAAAAGGTTCAGTTCAAAATTCCCTGTAGGTTATCTCGATCAATATACTCCCGATGAAGGTCAGATGGCACAGCAGCCGAAGCTTTGTGATAACAACAAAGATGAGGACAATAGTCCGCATGCAAATAATAATGTTTTTTGAATGCTTGGCATGTGTCCACTAAATTTAAGAAACAAGCTTTGTAAAGTTGAGACTTTTCAGATATTTGTAGTTGGATGGCAAAATTAAAAAAAATAAAAATTATATTGACATTGACATATCACAAATAAAAAATTTATTTACCTAAATTATTTGCTTTTTAGAACTTGAATAGATTGATAAAAAGAAATTTTTTAAAAATAACAGTGGTCAATTCTGGAACTAACGAATTTTGATCACTACACAAGGGCGTTTTGTGTTCCACCCAGGCACTACCATTTTGTTCATTAAATCTGGACTCCGTTGGTTTCAGGACCATTTATTCGAGTTTTTACTATGTGTGTGTAATATATATATATATATATATATATATATATATATATATATATATATATATATATATATAGTGTTAATTTGAAAGACTGTTTTTGAAGCAAAAATTGTTCGTTTTTCAGTAGTTTGCTGATAAGGTGGCATTTAAGGCAAACAGGAATCGACAACCAATCAACATCCATCATGAAAACTTCAAAATAAACATGAGGTAAGTGACAAAAAATTTCACTTATATATATATATATATATATATATATATAAAATGGATTTATTTTTAATCTAACATTTTAGAGACCACTTTGAAATAATTGCCTCATTTTTATTTATTAAACAGTTTGCATTACATCTTTAGGCATATAGGACAAAATTATACACAAAATTTTCAGTGATTGCGCAGATCAGTGTTGCCAACATTGTGTAAAAATTTTGTGCGAATTGATTGGACGGTTTTTGAAATATTAGAAAAAAGTTATCTCGATAATAATTTGGCACGCAGTGTATATATATATATATATATATATATATATATATATATATATATATATATATATATATAGGGTGTATCAAAAATACTTTTACAAACTTTGGGGGTGTGTTCCTCACCTGAAAACAAGGACAAAAAACATATGTCTGCAAATGCTTCATTTTTGAGTTATTAAATTTAAATAAATTTTATGGTAGAGTCACTGTGTTGTCATGTAAACTAGATTACATTTGCCAGTTGTATACATTTGGGGCTAGACTCTCTTCAACATTTAACACATGTAGTAGTGATTTAACTAGCATGCCATACATCTCATAGTACCACATGGAAAGGGTACTTCAAGAGCGGCTCCTTTATCCTTGTCATTTGCAACGTGTACAGGTTCTTTCGCCCTCTTCTGATCACTCACCATGGAATAACGTTTTCTGATGGTTTATTGCACAAACTACTGATCCATTGTTTGTCTCTTCAGTCTTATTTACAGATGAAGCAACATTTGGAAGAGATGGAATAACAAATTTACACAACTAATATTTGTGGGCAGATTGGAATCCCCATAGTACAGTACTGGCAAGGCACCAGCATCAGTTTACAATTAATGTGTGAGCTGGAATTGTAGGTCCGTATGTTCTCCCGGCATGTCTTAAAGGAGCTGTCTACTGGGACTTTATTTTGAACACATTTCCAGACCTGCTAGAGGATGTTACCCCCACTAATATGAAGATGTATGCGGTTCATGCATGATGGGGATCCATCATATCTTAGTCACATTGTTCACAATGCACTGGCTGACATCTACCATGGAAGATGTATAGGTAGGGGAGGACAAGTTCCATCATCTGCAGGTTTTCCTGACCTTGATCCTTTGCTTTATTATCTGTGTGGCCACCTAAAACAATTGGTTTATGCAGTAGACATTAATAATGCAGAGACACTTCATCAACGTGTTATGGAGGCCAGCATGTTAATTTCACACCTTATTGCTAAATCTGTTTTTAGTCGTTTTGATCCGATTTTGCGGGTGTGCAAATCAACTTTGTGTTTTTTAGTCATTTTTTGGAATGATATAGGATTTGTATCCTATAACCCCCCCCCCCCTGCAGATTGATAAATATTGAAAATATTTTTCGATATCTAATATATGTTTTAAAATGAGTAGGCCAGTGTACGTGTCTACCCGATCTTGTGGTAATGTTTTTAGATGTGTTTGGAGGTGTAGAAAATGTTTCACTTACGTTGGTATTTGTCGCGGCTGTAGAATGTTCCGACGTACGTTCCTTTGTAGGTAAATCCAAGTACGCTGGTTTTAGTTTGTTTACTTTGCTTTTTTGGCACTTTAAACAAGTTTGAATCAAGCTTTTTATGTCAGTATGCATGTTTGGCCAGACAAAACGACTGCTAATCAACTTGTCGGTTGCTCGGTGTCCGGGGTGTGAGAGATTGTGAAAATGCAGAAATATCTTTTTTCTCAATGAAGGTGGAATATATGGTCTTGAATAACCAGTCCCAACGTCACAGAGTAGTGTTTTTGTTCCAAATGGGACGGGGTGTTCCTTCAATTGTAAAGTAGTGTCCTCTTTTATTTTGTATAATGTGGTATCATCCTTTGAGTTTCAGAATCGATAGATTGTATCGTGGAGCGCGAGAGTGTATCTGCCACGATATTGTCTGAACCTTTAATATAGTGGATATCCGATGTAAATTGGGATATGTAGTCCAGTTGTCGGGTATATCTGGGTGTGTATTTATCTGTGTTCACATGCAAAGCATAAGTGAGGGGTTTGTGGTCTGTGAAAATAGTAAAGTTTCGTCCCTCGAGCCGATGTCGAAAATACCTTATTGCTAAGTAAATAGCTAGTAACTCTCTCGAGAAGGTACTGTACTTCTGCTGTGCTTTGTTTAATTTGACCGAGAAAAAGGAGATTGCCTTTTCTGAACCATTTAGCTTCTGATGTAGAACTGCTCCAATTGAATCTCCTGAGGCGTCAGTTGTCAATGTAAGTGTTGAGTTAGCATCGTCAATGATGTAAGAGAGCTTGGTAAAATCTGCTAACGCTTTTTTAGCATTTTGAAATGCAGCTAACGCTTCTCCGTCGATCAGTATTTTTGCATTTTTCTTCTTCTGTTTTTGCAGCAAGTTTGTGAGTGGGGTCACAATTCTGGAACAACCTGGAATAAATCTACGGTAGTAATTTATTAAACCGAGAAATCGTCTTAATTGACGCAGTGATGTCGGCTGCTGAAAGTTTTGTATTGCTGCTACGTTCTCTGGGACAGGTGTGATTCCGTTTTTGTCGATCACATGGCCCAAGAAATTTAACTTTGAAACAGCAAAATCGCATTTGTGGACATTTATCTTTAAGCCAAAATATGCTAGTCTCTCGAAGACTTGTTGAATATGGTATAGACTTGTGTTCTTTTCCATCACGACTGGCGATAAGCACGTCATCGATATATGAAAAGGTAAAAGGCAATCCTCTCAAAACTTTATCAATGAGTCTTTGAAAGGTTTGGGCGGCATTACGTAACCCAAATGGCATCCTGGTGAATTCATAGAGTCCAAAAGGAGTGGTAATTGCAGTTTTCCTTATGTCTTCTTCTGCTACTGGAATTTGGTAGTACGCCTTAACCAAATCCAATTTTGTAAAAACTGTGGTTCCTTGCAAACCTATGGCGAAATCATGTAAGTGCGGTATAGGATATCTATCAGGAACAGTTTTTGCATTGAGATTCCTAAAATCCCCACAAGGTCGCCATGCGCCAGCTTCTAGTTTCGGAACCATATGTAGCGGAGAGGAGTATGGTCTATTTGAAGGACGTATGATGCCTAACTGCAACATATGTTGAAATTCGTCTTTTGCTGTTTTATATTTGTCCGGATATAATCTGCGTGGTGATGCGTGTGTAGGTGGTTCAGCTGTGGTGATATAATGTTTAGCAGTGTGACGGATTTCATCTGTATGTGTTAAAGGCGTGGTTAGTGTAGGAAATTTTTTTATCAATTCATGTAGGCCATTAGCCGTTGGTATTGCTGAACTAATTCCTGTTGACTTGTAGATTGAGGTGATTCACTTTGTTCTTAGGTTTGTGTTACTGTCAATGAGAGAGTGTGTAGCCATATTCACTGATAAATCGAAATGGGATAGGAAATCCGCTCCTAGGATAGGTGTTTTCACATTTGCTTGTGTGAAAATCCATGGAAAAGATCTTCTTAGACCCAAATCGAGCGTTAGTGATATCTCACCGTATGTTTATATCTTTGATCCATTTGCTGCCTGCAATGTGTATGTGGAGAATGTAGGTTTTTGTTTTGTATTTGGTGGGATAACACTGATCTGAGCGCCGGTGTCGACTAAAAATAAATATCCGTTACTTCTGTCCCGGATGTAAAATAGACGACTCTCTTGTTTTAATCCAGCAGCTAATGTCGTCTTTACTTGCTGCCGGCACAGTGATTTCCCTGGTGTTGTGTAGAAATGTGAGAAGCTTTCGAATTGAAATTACATGGTTCAGTGCACTTCCTTGCATTTCTTCCAAATTTATAATGATACCAACAGGTATCGTGTGTAATTTTCTATCTGGAGAAAGAGTTCGATCTACTTCGACATCTGTGTAGTGAGTAGGATCTATTTCTGAATGTTGAACTGCGAAGTTTTACACACGCAGCTGACCTTATGTAACTAAAAACCTTCTGATCACTTTTCAAACTTATTTCTCTTTCTCCTCCGCAAAAGTAATATCCAATGCGTAAAATCTACCTGCCAGACCTGCGAAGACAAGTAAAGTCAGACCAGACAAGAAACGCCCTTCTGATTACATACTGAGTGGAAGTGAAACCTGAACGACAGAATATTCCCATAGTCACTTGCAATAAGATTGGCCACTTTGAAACAATATGAATGACTCTCGCCTTTCTGGACTTTAACCTCAAAATAGCTAATAATTGATTTAGTGTTGCACAATTGAGAAAACATAGTGGGGACGAGGACACCGGTGCCACATCGTAAAGGTCCTTGGGCTATCTCAGTTTTTGATGGTATTATTATTCTATCATACTACAAATTTACTATTTACCCAGAACAATCATTACTAAAGCCAGAAGGCGTTGCACATTTGGAAATTTGTAGGGCTCTCAACATTTTTCAGACCCCCGCTGTTCTGAATTTGGAGAGGACCCTTAAGCCTTTCTGTCGTCGAAGCTGGTGATTCGGGTATAGACGGTGTAGCGGACCGTGGGTTTACGTGTTGTTAAATTAGGAACACGTATGTTTATTCCTGCTAGAAGAAGGTCCACTACAAGAACATGACGGACTCAGAGATTGAATTCACCATAAATAAGTGTAAAGAAAACCAACTAGACCGATATATATATATATATATATTATAAAAAAATATGTATTAAACAACAAAATTTACAATGGACATAGATATTAACATTTGTGTTTGTGTGTGAATGTAAAGAGTTTGTATTTTGGTGAATGTTCATACGTACGTGTATGTGTGTATATGTTCAAATGGGAAGTCGCAATCTTCTGCGAGAGCTTACATTGTAGATGTGTTCGTTGAAAATGAAGAAATGAAAAAGAGAACTAGGCAAGAAATCGCCCAGTACTTATAGTGTAGGGAGTGCGTCCCCTAGTGAACAATTTGGACAATTAAGGAGGAGTTAACTTCGACAACGGCAAATATTTTCCTCCCACTTTTTTATGCTGTTAAAAAAAAGGCCTTCGCAGCCTTACCGACATCTTTGACAATCATAATACAAAGTTAAAAAAACAATCTTATTTTATAAGTTGTAAGTACAGGAGAGCTATCCGACTGTACGAGTCAGTGTAAGTAAATCGATTGTAGTCTTCAGTTGCTGTTTACTAAACTTATAGTAGTTTGGCATAAGGACACAAATGTGAGACTCGAACTCATTAGATTGTACTCTGAAGCTGAAAGAAAGTTTGACATTATTACATGTCAATTTTCATAAAGTAGTATTAATCTAAAATACAAATTTTATTGTAACTTAATTATGTACAATAATGGGTCAAAATGTGCATTTTAAAATAGAAGCCTTAAACAACACTTATGTAGTCGATGTGACATTATTGAAACCTTTCAAAACCTATTTATATAGGGCAATCTGCTCAATCTTGAGTAAAAATAAACTTTTTCTCTTGCTCTGGTAAAGCTGGATTCAATACACCAAGTGCTACATTTACAGATTCTGATAGTTCAAAGTTAGAAAACATTGTCTTATAGTTGAAATCGTTCTAATGACGGATCTGAACATTTGCTTTTCCAGTCAATTCTCGTCTGTATCGCTACCGCCATTTTGAAAGTTGTAAATCTCCTTCATTAAACGCTGAATGCGTAAATATGGATTTAGCTGACATATCAGCGGTTACTAACTCATATGAGAACGAAATGTTCGAGGGAACATGTGGACTACTGACATAGTGACATTTTAGGGGCGAAGGCAGGGCTGGTGCAAGAGTTTCATGTCCCCGCAACACGGGGGCCCCTACTCTACTACATGTTAATTTTCATAAGGTCAGTCAGTCAGCTATGTGCCATGCATGACTCATGCTTAGGCGATCATGTATCTTTCCATACATGACTGACGAGGCCGATTTTTTCCTGCAGTAGGTTGCTATTTCTTTCTGTAGACCAGTTGCCATCCAAGGCTATAGAACCCGGTCAGTCCTGCTATTTACCTATAGCTGGGGGAGAAGAGGATTCATACCTTTCCCAAGTAAATGAATGTAATGGATTCGACTGAAATTCGAACTCGGCTCTCCGATTCCACAATCCGAACCGCTATCCAATACTAGTATTCATATTAAAATACAAATATAAATACAATATAAAATACAAATTTTTCTGTAATCTAATTATGCACAATTATGGATCATATGCAAGGTAAACAATTCAACTAGAAAAATTTTAAATAAATACAATGTATCTAAATAGAAATTAGAGACATATCTTAATAGATCATTTCATCTTAAACTCACAATGTTTTGTGGCAATTTTTAACATCAACTTGAGTTTTTTCTTGTTCAATAATTTTCAACGGTGACCCCGTCAGAGTCAGTGTGTTGGTCGTGGACAGCGCGTTATTAGGTTTTGACCTGCTCCTTGGGATGGACATTATTAAGGAGCTGGACGGAAGCGGGCGAAGTCAAGTTTTCTAGTCCGCCCATCTGTGCTGCTTTGAGGATCAACGGGCCAAAGGACGAAGACATGGTCATCACTGTGGAAATGGTCGGAAAATAACCCACCAGAAAAGATCCAGAATCGAGTGTCAGAGAACTCGGTGCCCGAACGCGTCAAGGAAGAATACCAGAGCGAAGTGTAGGTGTGGCTGGACAATGGATGGCTGACTCCATATCCTGAGGAAGAACTTGGTCCTTCAAGAACCTCATCCCATTGATGGCCGTGGTACAGAAGGACAAGGGAAAGGTGCGCCCCGTACTAGATTATAGAGAACTGAACGAACATGTCGACGCATACACGGCTGATGCTGATGTGTGTCCACAAAAATTAAGAGAATGGAGAAGAAACAGGTACGCGTGCACCGGTCACAGTGGCCATTTCAGACGGTGATTCTTAACGGGAGGAGATTCTGCCTAACGCAAATGGGATTTGGGCTCAATGTGGCGCCAGCCATCATGAAAGCCATCGTGGATGCTGTGCTGTCCAAGGATGAGACAATTCGTTAAGCGACGTCAGCTTAAATTGATGACATCTACACCAACGAAACCTTAGTGCCCGCTGCGCAGGTGAGACGGCATCTTGCTGACTTTGGGCTCGAGTGTAAGAACCCAAAACGACTGGAGGGCGGTGCTCGTGTGCTCGGATTGCAGGGTTTTTTTTTGGTGGGGGAACACAATGTACTTTACTGGAAACGTGGAAGCGAGCCCCCAGACATTCCCAGATACATGACACGCCGCAGTGTGTTCTCGTTATGTGAAAAGCTGGTGGAACATTTTCCTGTGGGCGGTTGGATCCGCATTGCGATTGCCTTTATCAAACGTAGGTTGTCTGCTGTCACTTCCAGCTGGGGTGACAAAACAAATGATGCTCCCCTTAGAGACATGATAGTGGAAGTCATTACTAAAATGCTTCAAGACGACCTCGTACGTAGTAAATAGTGCGTTGACGGATGTGAATTTGACGACTTGGTCGAGGCGAGCTCCCTTGCAACAGGAGTGTCCATTGAAATAGATGGAACCCTCGTGGAAGACGCATGTTGGTTGCATCCCTAGAAGGACACACAACACATCAACCTGTCGGAATTGAACGCCGTTATCAAAGGAGTAACAGTAGCCCTTTAATGGAATGCAAATGTGTTGCATTTGTTCACGGATTCCGCATGCGTGCATAAGTGGATAGTAGACACTCTTACGGGGAAGGCCAGGATACGCACAAAGGCTGCGAGCAAAATGCTCATTCGAAGGCGGCTAGACACACTGGGAAAGTTGGTGAGTACAACTTATCAGTGGATATACAGCTGGTTAGATCGAATCGGAACAGCAGATAATTTAACAAGGGTGCCCCAGAGATGGCTTGACGCTGTTAAGAAAAATATAGAGCTGGTAGGATATGTCTGTGCAACATCACCGAGCGACCGTAACTCAGATCTACTAAAATCTATGTATTGCCAAAGCGGACATCCCGGTATAAAACGGACTCTGTATTTCGTGAGTCAGATTGATCCCTCCGTATCCAAAGCTGCCGTCAGGGTAGTGGTCAGAGAATGCAAGGAGTCAGTCCATCGACCCAGCACCTGTGCAAGGCCAACTGAATGTGAGCAAAGTGTGGCATCATGTTGGAATGGACATCACCCATCAGAATGGAACTCACTATCTAACCCTGGACATCACCCATCAGAATGGAACTCACTATCTAACCCTGATTGACTGTGGCTCAACCCGGTTCACTATTTGGCGACGGCTGCGTCAACAGGATTCCGCAAGCCTGACTGACCACTTGCGGGCGTTATTCTTTGAACGTGGACCTCCGACGGAACTCCTCACTGACAACGACACTGCATTCCGCAGTGGACTATTTAAAGATTTTTTTTTATTCGTTGGGAGTCAGATTTCGCTGCGCATATGTCCCATCAGGAAATGGCATAATCGAGCTATGCCATCGGAGCGTCAAGAGAATCGCTGCTAGGAAGCAGTGTTCTATAGTGGAAGCAGTGTATTGGCACAACGTTACCCCTAAAGACCATGTGTCACCCTCAGCTGCGTCAGCCAACATGATTTACCGGTACAAAGTCCGGCTAAGGCATTGACGCGACGCGTTCAACTGAATAGATAAAAGAACGAGAGCCGTACAACCTGGGTGATCGCGTGTGGGTAAAAGCCCCACATAGCCAGTGTACAACTCAGTACCGGGTGGGGTATATCACTGGAATCAGTAACTTGCGCACTGTGCTGGTTGATGAAAGATTTGCGTCCCTGTGTAGGTTCAGATACTACAGCAAGTGACACTAGCAGTGAGTGCTCAGGAAGTGAAAGAATAATTACCATCGGAGGTAGAGCTAGCACCTCTTCAGATGGCGAAGACTCTGTGCGTGAGGTTGCCAGATCAGAAGGTTCCTCAGAAAACGAGTATTCTGAACATACCACACAATCCCCTCCAAAAGTCACTCCGTTCCGGAGAAGCTCAAGAATAAAGAGCCCCTCATTGGGTGTCACATGCGACAGGGGGGAGTGTAGTGAAAGAGATAATCAGCTACCTCGAAAAAAAGTTCGTGTTTTCTGTGCTATCTGCTGAAGAAAAATTACCAAAATGTAGTTATCAAAAGTCTACTTTAAGGACCAGAATCTATGCTAATGTTCTTCCCTCCCTTGAATGGCGTGACCAATCAGAAAAATCTCTCGGTGAAAAAGCTGTTGTTTTTCGCTTATGTGAACAGATTTGATTTTCTGAGCAGATCGTTGTCTGTTGCCCGGCTTTTGTTTCGCCAATTACTTGGAATTACTCTTGAGTATATCGTCGTTTGACTTTGTCTAGCCTGAGTTATGCTTTTCGTCTGTACTGTTAAGAGCTTTTACTTTTTTATTTTCTTAAACTTTTGAATTTTTTTCCCTTTCTATTTTTGTGTACTTGTATTTATTTCTTTTCGTTTTCTTTCTTTAAGTTTGTTCTGTTGTTCTCGTTTTTATTTCAGGTTTATTTTTCGTATTATTTTCATTGGTTTTCAGTTTGTGCTTATTAACTTTTGTTTTCTACGTTCTCGTTTGTATTTTTGGTTTGACTGTATTTTCGTCTTTAGTTTTTATTTTCTCTGTTTTTTTTTAAGAACAAGCAATACTTTTATAAGGCGAACCTTTATTTAATCAGCTGTGGTGGCTTTGTTCCACCATGGCTGAAAAATTAAACGCGGCACCTATGCATAGTAAATCACCGTCCCCCAAAACTGCCTGGTCGGAGAACAGGCCAAAAAAGGACTTGGTGTATTATGACGAACAACGAGTCAAATATGAAAAGTACGTCCAGGGAAACGAATTTCTTACGATTTCGGAAGCTCTGGATGCATTTAACACAAGGATAATTTCCCTGCTGATCATCGAAGTAAAAAGTCGGAAATTGATTGGGGTCAACAGAGAAACAATTGAAGAATCGCTGAAAATCCTTAGTATCTCGCCGAAGTTTTTAGCAGGACGCTCCCATGCAATGTGGGATATTCTAGCAACTGAAGAAGAAGCGAAACAGCTCGCCGGAAGCACATTAACAACAACGGCACTAAGACTTCAAACAGAGTACATGGGCACCCGACGCACAAAAATCAACTTACACATGGATATATGCGAAGACCGTGTGAAGGCCTTCTTTTTCAAATACGGACCCGTAGAAGAGGTCTCTTCGATTATGAGTGTCCGGTATTGCTATAGGGGACATGGTGTCGCATGTTACTCTGAACCGGCAGGCCTTTCGTGAAATACCAAACATATTGATGTGCCGGAAGAGACGGATGTTGGAGATGGTGGAAGGGCGCAGACCATATTGTATTGGGGCTCCTCCAAGAATTCTCAGCCTCCACCCTGCCCAGCGACGATGGCAGCAACTACTACAACAGCAGTACCACCACCACCACCACCACCAGCAGCAACAACAACAGCAACAACAGCAGTACCAACAGTAGCAGCAACGGAGAAGGCCTCCGATGGTGACTGGAAGACGGTAAAGGGACGAAATAAATCAAACGCCACCTCGACTCAAAAACCGGATGTCCCGTCGTCCAAAAAAGCAGCGACAACTTCAGGAGCAGTGAAAGGAGTTACAGGAGCAGCCAAACCCTAGAAAGCAAGAGAAGCATCCAAACAGCCACAAAAGCAGGTGAAGGAGGCAAATAAACCGACATCCTCCCCAAAGCAGCAACAACTGGAAGTTCAATCTGTCTTTACTGGACAGGCAAGAGTTCCAGGAACCGCTAACTAGCTTAGTGGAGAGGGAACTAGTGGGGGCGGTTATCGGGAATAGGTGGTGGGAGAGGCTTAAGAACAGGATTGTGTCCTTCAACATCGAGTTTAGCAAATGGTCCGCACTAAATAGAGCTAACAAGGTGAAGGCTCTTAAGGATAGTTTTTCCCGGGTGGTGGCTGGAGGGGATCCTCTAGAGAGCTAGGGAGGCCCCGGAGCGTTTGACTTGCGAGTGCTATATGAGTCAGGTAATTAGACATAGGTTAAGCAAGATGTCTTCTGAAGCTGAGCGCAGAATTGCGCAAGGAAGAGTTCAGTCGAGATTCCAGTCGGTACGTTCGTGAGGCCAAAACCCCGGAGGGGCATACTGCTCGGGCCACTGACGACATGTGCGAGGCGTTTCGACGGTATTTCGAGAGCCGCTTTACCAAGGAGCCTGGTCTCCGTAAGAAGGAGTTTCGTAGCTATTTGACTGACTTTCCTCGGCTTTCGCCGACTGATCACGGAGGGCGAAGTCTACGGCATTGAAGAAGGTCGGCAGAGGCAAGTCGCTCGGCCTGGATGGTTTGCTTGAGGCTGTCGCACATCTTTGTCCCGATTTTGACTGTCGTGTTCAACAACTGGTTCCGCCAGGGGTCCGTCCCCGACCGGTTCTCTAGGGGTGTGATCATGCTGTTGAAAAAGGGCAATATAGGCGCATAACTCTGCTAATCACAGAGTTAAAGATTTTGTCCAAGATCCTGCAGAAGCGTTTGCAGTCAGTTGCCGAGTCTCTGTTGGATCCGCAGTAGACTTGCACTGTGAAAGGCTGAACAATTCAGAGAAACCTGCATCTGATCCGCACGATCATAGAGGGTGTAAAAGATGACGATGAGGGCGCTCTGATCAATTTAGATCAGTCCAAGACATTTGATAGGGTTTACCATCGCCACCTTGCTGCTGTCCTGCAGGCCGCCGGATTCGCGCTCGACTTCTGTCGCTGGATTAGCCTGCTGTATCGCTCCCCCAGTGCTGTAATACAGGTGAACGGGAAGCTGTCGGTCGGTTCGTCAGAGTTGTCCACTGTCGCCCCTACTTTACGTTTTATCGTTGGAGCCTCTCCTGAGGGACAGGTCGTGCAGTCCGGGCCTACGTGGAATCGTTGTCCTTGGAGGGGCTCGAGCCAGGGTTCCCGCGCACGCCGATGATATATCCACTTTCGTGTCGTCCCGCAGCAACATTGAGGTGGCACTGAAGGCACTTGATCAGTACGAAAAGGTGACAAGGGCCAAGATTAACCGCGACAAGTCGTCCGGCATGCGGTTAGGTGCCTGGAAGGGGGTCGATCTTCCGGGGCCCTTTGGTTGGACGGACATTCCTGTCCGCATTCTTGGAGAGTGGTTTGGACCCGACTTCTAGCTGGTGAAAAATTGGTCAGAAGTACAGACAAAAGTCGACGCGACCGGTGAGACTTGGCGCCGACGGAGGTTGTCCGTGAAGGGCAGGGCGGAGGCGTGTGCCACTTACGTCTTTCCTCTTGTACTTTATCGCTTGTCTGTACTTCATCTCTGTAAAGACCACAAAAAGACGCCCGACCGCTCGCTATCTTCGATTTTATGGAGGGGGTGTAAGCATCAGATCGACAGAGAAGTTTGTGCACAACGTCCATGTCATGGGGTGGGGGCGGTAATGTCACACTTGGCGAGTCACAAGCTCGCCTTGAGGTTGGCTTTCCTACGCCGCGCATTGACAAGAGATTCGATTATGGTGGGGATTGTAAGGGATGCCTTCCCTTTCCTTACTATCAATCCTCCAATCTCGCGGGCTGAGCTGGGTTCAATCAAATTTCCTTCGCGAGTGTCGATATGCCTTGAATATCATTCCTCGGTCCAGTGACCTTTCTCAACCTAGGAGGGTCTTCTATCGTTATCTAGTGGAGGAGGCTCGAGGGATTCTCTACGTGAGCGACTCGACTTGTTGGAGGAGGAGTTTCGCCCCTTCTGGTCTTGGGCGCCAGCGACGTATTACCTCAGTAACCATGAGTTTTCGCTTATCTGGCGACTAGCTCGGAATAAGCTGCCTCTCAATGACATGGCCTTCATACGGGGCTTGGCGGATTTCCCAGACTGTGAACGATGTGACCTTGGCTTGAAGGAGACGGTTGCGCACGCCTTCTACCATTGTCCTCGGGTCCGTGTCGGCGAGCTGACGGCTCGTATCGCTTCCGAAAAGCTCGTGCTCATTGATCGCGCATACGCGTGCGACAATGTTTCGCCCCTGTATTATGGGGGTGAAACGAACGATGTTTCTGACGCTGGTGGCCACGGCCCGAATGGTGATTTGGATAACGCGAATGGAGGAAGTCTTACGAGGCAACCGTCTTTCTCATCAGGATCTAATCCGATTCTTTGAGCATCAGCTCAAGATGAAGATTAGAACAGATAGAAAACGCTTGATTTCGACAGACTTTAGCGAAAGGTGGGTGGCTGAGGCGAGCTTGGTTCGTTTGAACGGGGCTAGACTTGATTTTCTCTTTTAGGTCAACCTATATCGCATCAGGGTGGTTTCCTGTGGAGCCCTCCCCTGGTAAATCTAAACAAGCTTTGTGTACCTAGTTAATGTGAGTAAGTGTTATTCCAGACCTGTTTCAGGCCACATCTTTTGTTATGATCCAAGTTGAGATTCCCAACCTTCCCAGTTTATTTTTGCCCCTTTTCATCTCGACTGGGCTAGCTTTATTTATTTCCCATGTCCGCATATATATTTTCTCCTTTCCCCTCTCCCTTAGCGAGATAGCTTCTTGATTTTGTCCAAGGGCAGAATACATCAGCTTCTTTTTTTGTGGTTTGGATGGGTCTGTGGAATCTTCCACATTAGCCTTCCGCTCCTTTAGGAAAGATGTATTCTTCCCTAAAAAAAAAGCCTTAACCAATCACCACTTCGTTTCAGTAAATTCAATCTTCTATTGGTTAAGAAACACTAAACTGTAGCAAAGTCGAAACAGACCCTTTTTCCCACCGAAGCTCCCTGGAGCTGATTTTTAGACATCAAAGTCTATATAAACAACCACATGACTCAATTCAAGTCAGTCAGTCATCGAGTTTCGTGAGATGCTGCCAAACTCCACGCGTGTCAATTCGCTGACTCAACATCACTTCAAAATTCTCAACAAACTCAACATAGCACTCAGTCGACCTTTGTCCGCGTGGTAATCAAATTACAATTGACTTAAAAAGTGAATGTTTTCACTACACAAACAGTAATTGTACAATTCATCAATTTAGCCAAACAGTTAAAGCAAACAACTCTTCACAATTTAAATTCTAACAAGTAACACACGCATACACACTATTATTTGAACGAACACATTTAAGATTTTTCCTTGCAGAAACCAAATTATTTTAATTCCACTAACAAATCAAAACCATTAACTTTTATTGACCAAATTTCTGCATGAACATTCTTCATAACCTTGTCTCAATTGCCACAAACATTCTGTTATCCTTGCATGTATATCTATTGTATATATAAAAATCTCTTTGTTGTTAGATCTCTAACCACTGTGTTTTTAGTAATTTCTTGCAATGCAAATTGTCCTTATATTCTTTATTTGATCTACGTGTTGTGGGATAATGCATAATAAGCGCGCATAATCTTTGCCTTACATAAATTACCTCTGATACATTTTCACTTAGCTACAACCCGCAACTGGTCCTAACATATATCATGTTTATTTTTGCTTTATTTTAATATTTAGTTTGTTTTGGGGTTTCATCCCCTCCCCACTGATGGTCATTCATCAGTTTTTTATGTATAAAATATTTATTATCATCAAATTTTTATCTCATGGGTTGTGTTTTGTAGTTTTCCCCGTCAGAGGATGTGGCATTATGGTGTACGGAGGATTGATTGGCGACGGATGAGTTTTTATGGTGAATGGGCAAATTGTAATGAGTGAATGGGTCGTGAATCGGATTAGCTAGATAGTCAGCGAAGACTAGCTTCAACCCATTTCCCCCTTTTCGGCCTTGTGCCATAATTGTATTCATTTACAATAAATAGAGATTTGATTTTCTGAGCTTGGTGGACGAACACGCGTTTTTGCTGGTGAGAAGTGAAGGTTGAATGTGTGACCCCATTTTGTCGTTTCTAAGTTGCCTGTTGGACTGTTACGACCGACTATCATTTGAACTGTGATTTGGCTTCAAGTGTTGCGTTCGAGAGACAGAAGAAATCTATTGCGGGCGTTTGTTGCTGTGGGATTTTCCACAACAAACCAGCCTTACCTCTTTTTAGGAAATGCACTCTTCCTATCTGGTAACATCCTACTTTCATACAAATATAACAAGTATTCATTGGTCAATCACCTTCAATCTAGCTTGTTGATTGGTCAATTCCTACCAATCAAACCGCCTGTACGCGACCAATCTGTTTTCCCGCTCATATGCAGGGAGCCTCACGACCATTATATAAACCCAACACGTGTAAACTCCCTCGAGTTTTCTTTTCATTCATCTTTCTCGCACGTCTCATTCCTTGCTACCAAGTGCCAAGATGTAATCTTCAAGAACTCCCGTCTTAGCCATTGCGGTCAGACGTTAAAGACTATTACCAACATTCACGCAAGTACGAACTGTGAAATCTCTTCTGAATTTTTACCAACTTTACAACTCACAATTCCAAACTTTATTCTTCTAAATTACAGTTTAATATTACTTCTTAATAATAATATGAACTCAGGTACAACAATCAAAGGGACACGACTCTGTCCTACCTTTTCAGTTTCGTATGCATGTACATACATTAAATTCAGCTGTTATGTTTTGAAATCATTCCGTTCAGTTTTGTATTTTATACTATGTGCTATTTACGTCAAATTATAAATTGCATTGCGTCCACGCATTGTCCTTAATCACACCTTTCTTAGCCAAAGTTAAATATTGATAACACAATCACTACATTTAAAAATGGCACCCCGACGTCCGTCGTTCACAACAACAAAATGGTAATACAACCGCTACATTGCTAAGTTGACAGTTCTTTTCTTTACAATTACAGGAGGAAAGATTAAAAGGATTTTTCTATGTAAAAATTATTTAATTTTTTTCAAAACTTTCAAATTTTTGGTTAAAAATCTTGTTTTTCTGGCGTCAATGTGGGGCCATAAATTTGTATGAGAAATTTGAGCGTCTTCAGCAGAACGGAGCACACTTGGAGCATATTCTATAAATGACGATAAAAACTTTGTTAGTAAGTAGTGACATGTTGTTTGTAGCAGTAGATTTGCTAACTTCTCTAGTTTTCACAAAACAAATATATGGTTTGTATGAAACAGAAAATAAATGGCGTTCTTGGGTTACATTTATTTTGGGACAACCTGTAGTGTACAGTATAGCAATTTTTTATTTATTTATTTTTTTACTTATTCAAATATCAAATTTAATCTGTTAGCTTGGAATTAAAAATAAAATAAAAGCTTCAAGAAAGATTTTTCATTTTTTTTAAAATGCGCTTTAAACGTGTATGACATTTTTTCTCTTTTTGACATATGAGAAAGTAGCTAATTTCAGGAACTTGCATGAGAATTTCCCCGGAAGTTTTTTTTAACATTGTCACGTGAAAGATTTGTCAACCAATCAGGCTCGAGTTTACAAAATTTAAATTAAATTTTTAAGAATGTCTGATTTAATTCGTTTTACTTTTGACTCTCTTTGTACTTTGAAAAAAAAAAAACGAAATTGTAAATTAAATACGAATTGTTTTCACTTGTTTTTGATGCAAGCAAATATTTGGTGACAATTTCTTTCCAATTTTTTGCTGGTGGTACACTTTTATCAGAATATAGATTAGGAGATGTTTTAAATATCCTGTTTAAATAAAAATTCTTTCAAATAAAAAAATATATTTTTTAATTTCTCAAACACTAAAAATAAATCAGAAAGACTTTCATTTTTTCAAACATATTTTATCTTAATAAATTCTTATAATCTGTTATTGCCAGCTGAAACAGATATTGTTGATTCTTAGTGGTTACTAAACAGACGTTTTTTTTTTTGCCTCTGCGTTATACTTTGTTTTAAAATTGCTGTTCTTTCAACGTAGGTGTTTTAGAGGAACCTGAGTTTTCACCTTGGCTTAGCAGAACAGAGTTGTTTCCCCATTGAACGTGTGTACCTCTCCAATTTCGGTGGCGACTGCAGCTGACGAGAGAGAAATAACAGAAGAATTTGGTTGCAACGATGTTTTTGGCCGCTTTTATATTTATCTTGGTTCTAGTTTTGAATTATTTACCCAAATATGGCACGGTCATATCAAGATGGGTGAGTAATTCTAGCATAGTCATTTTCGAAGGGTGTTTATTTATTTTTCACAATAATAATTGACTCTACGGATCTCTTTGTTATTTTTTATTGATCCCTCATGTCCAACTTTCTGCAAAATTAAAAAAAAAACATGTTTCATTGACTCAAATTCAAATACAAATATCTATATATATATATATAGAGAGAGAGAGAACACGCAACAATTTCTTCATGCCAACGTATCTTAACTCATATGTGAAAGTAACGGTTTTTAAATGTAAATTTTAATTTAAAAACTGCTAAAGTTTGTTTTTGATGTTTTAGCTTGAATCCTTAAGAAGATATAACACTTGTAATTTAATTTCAATACAATTTCCCTTCAAATTTTATTTGTCTTGGTAACTTTATATTTTAGGATAATAATTTACTATTTCTCAGTTTGCGCGGTTTCTAAAATATTTTAAAAACAAAAAAAGTTGAATGTTGAGAAATTACCCGTAAAAAATTAGTAAAATTTTCAAGTAAAAAAGTAAACATTTTTTTTTAATTTTGCTCTTGTAAATTTTTCCATTTTTATTTAGATTTCTGTAAAGTTGGTCGTTTGATGATTTTAATTTTGTTAAAGATTTTAATAAAAATATGGTAAAGAGAAAAACTAAAAAAAGTTAATTGCGTCAAAAATTTGACAGTTTTTACTTTTTTATTTTAGAATTATTACAGATATTTTTTTTGTTGTTGATTTTTGCAAAACTCCTTTCATTTTCATCAAGTTAAAACGGATTTTAATTAATTCATAATTTAAAAAAAACCAAAACATCCATTTTTATCTGAACCGAACGTGATGGTTTTTCAGTTTCAGTGCCTTAGAAAATAACATCCATAAAAGTAAAACTTTTATTCGGAACAATTTTTTTATGATAAAAAATTGTTCCGAATTAATTAATATTTTTTTCTGTAATTGAAACACGAGGAAGATAGCATTTTTTATTTTAATAATGTGGATAATAATTCTCAAAACGTAACAGTTAATGTTTGGTAATTTTGCGATACTACTAGGCACACATATTTACTATGATTAGCTACGTTTGACACAAGGTCATACGTGTATGATCTTCGATAATGAAATGATGGAGTTCATTTATGGTGTAAAAAAGAGGCGAGCTTGCTAACTACTGTTCCACAGCGAGCCAATTATTGTGTGGTGGTTGAAGAAGGGTTATGTTGAATAAGTTCTGGTTGATAAAATTAGCAAGTAAAAAAAAAGAAAAACTAAGATTGATAAAGACTAAAAAGAGTAAGATTAAGAAAAAAAAACTTATCACCACAGACTTAAAAAAAACAAACTAAAAAATAAAACATAGGACGCATTTAAAAAAATTTAAGTAACTATTTGGCTTTATTTGAAAGACAATGTATGTACAATAGCATCAAAGGTAATCCGTAAAAAAAAAATCAAACTCAATTTTACCGTACGTAATGTTTTTACTTTTTTAGAGACATTATCTCCGTCAATTCCTACTCATTATTTTTTTTATACTTATAGATTTGTTTCGAAGTAAATTAGCTAAAACTGGATTTTGTAAAATAATACTTTTTCCTTAAAACATTTATGCGCAGTAGCCCGAGTGCTGTCATCAAGTTCATAGGTCAACAACAGTAGTCTTCTACTGTCGCCACTTAAAAAAAAAAAAAAAAAAAAAAAAAAACGCGCGTAAAGTACGGAGGACGAAAGCTACTAGAATTTAGAAACTGGTATTGTTTAAGGATAAATCCTGTTTAACAATAATATAAGCATTTATAGACAATAGTTTATGTATGACTAATTTTTGTTATGCTAAAGGCTTTTATGAAACTTCAGATTGAATGATTTTATTTTTTTATATTACAATAGATAGGTATCCCTACAGACTTTCTAAAAATAACAAAAAATGCATTTTAAATAATTTGAAGTTAAATTGTAGTTTTATTTGTAAGATCCTAATGTAAAGTTAATCCATAAAAAATTAAAAATGATTTTATATCCTTAAATAAAGATTTTAGACATTTTTAAAACAGAATAATGAAATTAAACTCATTTCTGCCCATTTTGAGCACTAAATTTGATGAATGCCGACATAAGAAATTAGAACACTTTAAAAATCCAATGTGTTTCAGGCACTTGGTTTGAAAAAAGATATATTATATTTAGGGAATAATTAGATTTTGTGAAAATATTACTTACTTTTTGCAAAAAATATAACAAGAAATAACTTTCTCTCTTAGGAACATGTTCAAAAGTCAAACAATTGTAGTCTTACAGTCCTGCTCCTACTTTAAAAAATTTATCCATAAACTAGATAAAATACAGAATCCCATCCATTAGAAAATTTAGTAGAAATATTTTTCAGTTTGCTTACACCTCCATAACCAAGTAATTTCTTTATCTTTATCTGTATTTCTAAAATTATCATGACAAAAAATACTTTATTAAACAAAGAAAACTACTATCAGCATGATTACTCATCATTGACTAATGTGAAGGGACATAATTCAGAATTTTATTTTTCATTCTCATTTTGATCTTCTGTAGAATAAAAAAATAAAACAGTTGTAGAAAGAAAAAAAAAATATTTAAAAAAAATGTTCACATTAGACATTACATTACATGACATTAGATTTACATTTTTCTATTCTTCAAACACATTTTTATTTTATACAAAATTTATCTGCAATGACCATGATCTGAAAAAGTTTTAAAATCCTACTCTAAAAATATTTGTCGATTTTTTTTTTTTTTTTTTTTTTTTTTTTTTTTTTTTTTCACACCAGGAATTGTTTCATTTTTTTAAGATTTTGGATCATATTTTCAATGTGTTCAAAATTGATAATAAATATTTTCTTTAATGATATAACAAGTTTAGGGATTTAGAATTTAGGAACAGTCAAAATTCACTTGCTAGTCATGAGTTAAATAATGTTGTTGTTTTCAGTGGCATAGCTAGAGTAAATGTCACCTGCGGCGGTCCGCTCAAATGTCACCCCAATGACCCCGATTCACCCTATGCTGAATGGTTAGCTGTAGCAAAGTTTTCATACATGCTCTACCTCTACTTTACTCTACTGACCGGTACATTACTGTTTCATTATATGATCCAAGACAAAATCCAATACCACAAAATAATCAGTTCAAATCAAAAGATTTTTAAAATGCAACTGTTCGCTTTCAGAACAACAAATTCAAAACACGGCAATACACAAAAGAATGACATTCGATACTATGGTCTTAGAATGAATGTTTTCTTGTTTTCATTGTGGCAAACTGGTCAATGACATCGTCAAAATCTGTTTCTTGAAAGCTCGTTTTCAATGGACAGCACAGCCAGATCCGACAGTCTTGACTGGCTCATGGTTGACGTAATTTTCTGTTGCTAATTTTCCGGTGTCCAATTTTCCTTTGCATCATTTTCTGGGTACCATTTAATTATCAATGATGTTTGAAAGTATTTTTCTTGACAAAAATGTTCTATTTAATTTTTAAGCATTTTTCCGAACATTGTAAATCAACTGCATTCTTTTAAAGGTTACTTAGAGAATTTATGCAATGTTTATTTTTTTGTTTTTCTTTAGACAAGTAAAATAAATTTACATCGTATTTTGATGTTATTATGATTTTAGTTTTAGTGATAATTTAAAAACAATAAATATTTATCATTATTGGTACAATAATGGAAAATTAAGTTAAAAATTTAAAAGAATTGTTTTTGGAATCGGAAAATAGACACAAATTTTTCTGTTTCCAATACCCCAAAAAGTTCCGATTTTTCTGATTCTCGATTCTGATTAATCGTCCCAACACTAGTAGATATATTCAAAAGTATATCGCTCACTCAATGGAAAATTGTATCTCAGCGAATTGATACACAGGCAAGACTGAGATTGTTGCACTTTTGGCTTCGTATTTCGCTTTGTTGTTATTAATGATGCAGAGTTAAAACACCATATCATCCGATAAAATGTTACAACAATGTCTCTTGTTAGTAACCAAGATTGTAGCAACTGAAACACATGAAAGCTGAAAACATTGCTATTTTTCCTACTCACAAATTTCCCAACAATTTATTAGAAAATTTCTGACGGGGGGGGGGACAAAACTGGGGAGTCATAAATTCTTTCTGGGGGGTCATATGCCTGCCTGCGAAACCCTGTGTCTCCACCACTGTTTTCAGACTATTTTTGGCACCTTAGCCTGGTTGAAAAATTTTGTTGGGGGTGACATTGTGTCACCCCTCCTGTGCTGGCACCCTGGGCGGTCTGCCCCCCCCTCCTCACCACCCCTTAGCTACGCCACTGGGTATTTTTTAACTGACCTGAAAAAGATACTTCCACAAAACTTAAAAATAAATCAGCAGAAAGCTCATTCATGAATAAATGTTGAAAATATTAATGAAATTCAATAATTCCTTGATTTGGGGGAAATTTTTTAAAACGAAAGATATCCATTTTGTTTTGTATGTGTTTTTTTAATGTGCCAAATGTGCGCATAATTTTGGAGGTGTTTAATTATTAACTTGTGCAAATACCAATGCTCAAGAAATTCCAAAAATTATTTTTTGGGTTTATTGAATTATTTTTGCTAATGCTCTGGATGAATTTTCAGTAAGTTCAATGTTGATATTGAATAACTTTTTATTTTATTTTTTTTTTTTTTTTTTTTTACTGAAATAACATCTTCAGGAAAAAATTTCATGCACATTCCTCAAATCAATGTGTTCAAGATATTGAAATAGGTTTTATGAAACTGACCAAAAAAAATATTTCCACAAAGTTTTCTAGCATAAATAAATCTTCGATTTTTGATGAGTTTTCCAAAACTGGGGGTAGGATTTTGCTTTCATTATAGAAAATGTGAATGCTTTTTGATGATACCAACCATACTCCACCTCTGACTTTTGAACAAGTGTAGTGGTTTATCCCTTGTTTCCTGTTTAGAATTGGGTTTCCAGGTCCTTCTAAAGTCTACTCTATACTTCTAAAATTTGAATGTCTGAATTTTGAAATTTTATTCATTAATTAAATTTTGACCTCTCCAAGATGAGAATTAACCGTCTTTCCTGTTATTTTACCCTTTTTTTGTTAATACCACTCAACAAAGTAACTCTCTACCTGGAGTGGCTTTTGGGTCTTGTATTAGAAAAGAAAAAAGCAATAAGTTAAAATTGTTACAATATATCTCAACAAAAGACAAGAGAAAAATGATGGTTCTGTACACATTGTACAGTAAAGGCTAAAAGGGATTGAATTCTGCTTGTTTGTTCTGAAAAAAGCATATTATGTTTTAGATTTCTTGATTTACTCAGGATTGATATAATTCATTTTTTCTTTCTCTAGTGTTAATATACTTCGATATTTTTAAAGGAGAAAAAGACTTTGTCATCAATCAAAATGAGTTTTCCTTTAAATTTTAAATTAAAAGAAAAAATTTCAGCTTTAGCACATTTAACAGTTTCAAATATTTATCTATATTTAGATTTCTCCACAAATAAACCCCAAATTTAGGGTATAAAAATGCCGCTTTTACCTTTCTTTTTTGTTTTGTTTTCTGGTCTTATTAATTAATTTTTTTACTTCTTAAAGCAACTTTTGCATAAAAATCTATGAATTACCTTCCTTATATTTCCCATCATTTCTTTAACTAGCCTCATATCCTGAATCATTCTTTGGATTTGAAAAGTCTGTATCAGAAATAATACTAAAACAAAAAATAGCACACAATATGCAATGTAATTTCTCACAGTATTTTCTATTTTATTTTTGGTGCAAATGGGTCTGACCTTTTTATTTTAATTATTTTTGTTTTTCAAATATTGAGCAAGACTGTTCTGGGTGTAACCAGTTACAACCAGAACATTTTCCCATCATATAGGATGGGAATGATTCTTGGCTGGTACCATTTTGGATTTATCACTTCTTTTTTGCAGCTTTTCTAAAAAGATTCTATAGTTTTATTGGTGATTAATAACCTGCTGCTATTACTTATACATACCAAAGTTGCTTAAGTTTTGATAAGTGCATGTCATCCATCAGTTATAATTGTTTATTTCAGAATTATTAAATAATTGGTTCTGATATTAGTTAAAATTGATTATATTGCATTTCTGATACAATTGTTTAATTTCCTGTTATTTCTGATGCATAACTTGTCAAATCCAAAGTAATGCTAAGAATATGAGGCCTGTTAAAGAAATGTATGGGAAATAATTTAATGTTTGTTATGCAAAAATGATTTAGTCTTAAAATCAACAATACTCGTAATTGCATGAGCATTTTCTTGCAGTTACTTTTTTTTGGGAGAATTTGAAAGAAAGGTTTATTCTCTCATTTGTATTTTCCCCATTATAGTCATTATTATATTCATGGTATAATAAAACTGTATTTCACGTATGGAATGAAATGACTGAAAGGAAAATGAATGACAAATATGCTTTTTTCTCATAGAGCGTTTTATAATGTTAAGTCATGCACAAAATTATATATATATATATATATATTTACACATGTCCCACACAGAGAGAAATATAACATGTATCTATACAGCAAGCAGAGTGAAAGGAGCATGAAAAGATAGGCTCTTACATATAATATGGAGATTCTTCTGTGTTTCTGTAGAAGCCATGTTTAGGACTCCAGATTCAAGTGGGCTGGATTTATCTACTATATTCCAAACAAAGGACATATTCCGCAAGTAGGAAATAGCAAAACTTGGGCGGCATTTTTCATTTCAATGGCTGTTACTTGTGGTAAAAACCATACTTACAAATTCTTTTCCCAGACTAATCATCATCAGTCCTTTGACGGCTTCAGTTATTGGGGCAGAAGAAACAGATAATCTCCTCCAGGAGGATATGTTAATGGTGGCTCTCAGGGGTTCTGGCATTGGGTTCTGTCCACTCTTTGATGTTGTCTGACCAGCTTTGTGCTGCAGCCCCCACCTTCAATAGCATGATGGTCTTGCAGAGGCTGTATTATTGTGTGATGTGGCCAAACCATGACATCTTCAAGCACTTAATAGTGGCATGGACATATTCCTGTTGGCCCATAAGACTTTTGACCTTGCTTTGTACACAGTCATTGGTTTTGTGATCCCAGGAGATGTAGAGGAGCTTTCTCAAGACTAATAGTCATGTAGTAAAGAAGGAATTGGCTAAATGTCTTTAATTTCTTTGGTTTCAGATTTGGTTTAATGTGGCATATACATATACATATATATATATATATATATATATATATATATATATATATATATATATATATAATTATTTTTTTTTATTACATTCTTTATGCCATTTTTAACTTTAGAAATTTGTGAAGGATGTTTATGGGATTGTACATGCTCATTGCTTTTTTTTCTGGTAATATATTGGCTCATGAGTGGAATTTTCTGTTTTAATTTGCAATAATTATCTGAATATGTGCTTTATTTCTGTATCATTACAAATAATATCTTTTGTAGAGGTGGTTGTAGTATTAGAAATAAGAACAACTCACTTTTCTATGGTTGATAGCAAATCTCAGTTTATTAAAATGTAGAATGATGAGAGGAAGAAGTCAAACAATGAACAAGACTTCTTTATTTCAAACTGGTTACTGTGAATTTCTGTTTCCCCCTAACCCTACATGAAGTCCTTGATGCACAAAAAGTAGAACTAATCTATAAATATTTACTGGCTGAATTTTATATACATTCCTTAGTCACATCTGCATTTTCCTTTTAATCATGTCATGTTACCTAATGTCAGAGACATGACCTTTGATCATGTCACGTTACTTGAATATATATATTTATTTTTTTCTTTTCTTCTACAGCTTTGCCGCATGCTGTTCAAGGTGGATGAAGCGGAAATGGATTTACGAACGGAATTAAGAGATTTGAAAGCAGAACAGAATACAATTAGCATGTCAGATGAGTTTTCAAAATATTTCAAATTGCAACGTAAAATTGAAAAATTAGGACAGGATGTCAAACAAAGAGGTTTGCTTGTTTTTCTTTTTTTTATTTTTAAACTATTTTAGTTGAAAACTTACCATCACAATAATCTGTTTAATCCAAGCCAAAATAATTTTAGCCAGATAGCAAATATATAGTAAATTTCTTTCTTTCATCTACCAGAATCATAATGATTTATCTTTATGGTGATCAGCTTAAAAAGTGGCTGCGACTTTTCATTATGAGAGTACTGAGTTGGCAGTTTGCTGGCTGCTGCTTCCAAGTGGTCGTTAGGCACCTGAACTCTTTAGTAGTGCTTAGAGAATCTGCTCTGATCAACAGCCACATAATATCGGTATTTGTAGTGCTGTCATGAATGGGTAAGTGTCCCTGCACACATTTCCGGTGAGCAACCCCACATTATGCTCTGTTTTCAGTCACTCTCTGGCTAGTTGATATTGTCATGGATGACAAATAGTGGTAATTATGGTGGCCCTTTTCTCTTTCTTTTCAAAACAAATCTCATGAAAAACACAATAAAAAGAAATACAACTAAACCAGTAAACAAAAAAGACCACCTACCCTTCGTCAACTTTTCTTTCTCCAATATTTTTGGTATCTGTATCTGTTCCAACCTCAGCAGCATAGAATTTTTTCTCTTGTAATGGTCATCAGATATCTTTGTGAAAGCAATTCTTCCATTGCTACCAAAAAATTCTTGGTTCCATGCTATCTTCCCATTTACTGAAAAGATTCCAGCATTCACATGCATGGCCTTGCTGTTTACGACTGGAATAATCTTCTGATAGCCAGGGAATCATCTCCCTGACAACTCCTTCATGTGCTTTCATCTTTCATTACTAAACCCTATAAGCTACCTCTTTTTCCTTTATTGCTCCCCCTCTTCCGAGGACTGCAGTGCTTTAGACATAATCTCTGAGAGTATAGAAAAGGCACTCGCTCTCCAGCTATCTGTGAACATCATTGTCTTTGGGGATTTTAATGCACACCATGACACGTGGCTTAAACATTTTAAAGGTACTGAGGTTGCCAGTATTCAAATATAAAATTTTTCCATTGCCCAATCCCTTATTCAAATCATGGATTTTTCTACTCCTTTCTCTAAGCAACTCTTATTTATTTATTACCTTCTCTCCTCGATCATGCTGAGCTTTGCAATACTGCTCTCTTGATGACTCTGATCACTCTGTAGTATCTGTTGCTATTTCATTCCAATCATCTATTAAACAGGAACTCCATATTCATAAGACCTCTTTCTGTTATCAGCGTTCTGATTGGGACTTACTGTGTTTCTCTCAGCAGGTCACATACTACTGTCTCATCTCGTCTTCTGTCTGCAACTCTAAATCCAATTGCTTGGGTCAAGCACTTTGCTTATATTGACTTTTTGGTGCTGACGGTGTTTGGGAATTTAGGAGTTCCTCAGGTTTCTATATTGATTTAAACAAAGGTTCTTTTGCTATCTGGTTTGTAATGTTATCTCTCCAAATTTGGGAGATCCCCTCTTCCTACGAGTAGTGGTTGTTGGTATTGTCCTGCATGTATAATTAATTCCTTCTCTTGCACCATTGCTTCCAAATGTGTGGAGATAATTTCTCCATCTCTCTTGGTATCTCATCTAAGCCTGCCACCTTAGTTGTTTTTTGATAACTCTGACTTTCAAATTATGTGGGTAGAAAGGCAGTTCAACTTTTAGTTATTAATTGTAAGTATCTTTAGTTCTATCTGAATTCCTTCAATGCAGGATAAAATCTCATTTCTCTGACTTGCTTAAGGCAAACAGGATTAGCCCATGATTTTGATTCTGCCTTTGTCCTCAAAATTATCAAATATTATACTCAATTGACCCCTTCTTTCTTCCTGGTAATCATGAGACATGGTCTTGTCACTTGCATTTCTAGGCAAGTGCATATAAATCTATATGTCATCTCATGCTTTTATGTCTCATGTCTGTTCCAAGTCATATTCCAAATTAACCCTTTCTTTTTTTTTTTTTTTTTTTTTTTTTTTTTTTGCCAGTGTCACATCACAATAAATACATCACTGTCTCCTGCTTTCCTGCCTGCTGGATGTCATCCTCTTTCAGTTTTTAAGAACTCTGACCCTTCCAACTATTGGCTTATTAGTCTTCTGTTTCTTCTTAGGGAAACTCCTAGAGGTCCTAATCAATGCTGAATTGGTTAAGAATCTCTCATTGCAGGGTCTTTTTTTTCAGACAAGCAATGGCTTTTGTTTCTCCAGGTCAACTGCTGATGCACTGATGATAATTGAAGAAAGAGTCTATCATGTTCTGGATAAAAACAGTGAAGCCTGAGCTGTAGCTTTGAACATCTCGAAAGCCTTTTGACAGGGTTTGGCATTCAGGTCTTCTCCACAAGTTGAAAAGTTATGGTGTCTCCAGATACATTTTTGAATTGATCCAGTCTTTCCTATTAAATTGTGAAATGAAAGTTATCCTGAACAGCCACTTGTTGGATCCTTTTGTATTCATGCCGGGGTCCACCAGGGCTCCATTAATTTTTGTTAATGACTTTCCCGATGACATCAACTCTCAACTTGGTAAATAATGACACAACCATTTACTCCTAGTAAGGCTGATAAGTTTGATAAGGTCAAAAGGGAAGCTGATGTCCCAAACTACCTCAAATCCATTGTTAAATGTGACAAAAAAATGACTTAGCAATTCTTCTCTTCATTTCTGCCTTCCATCACCATGGCTGATGCTAACCTCCAGGAAAGTAACTTGTGCCTTCTCAGGCTAATGTTCTCGGTTGACATGAAGTGGAAATACTATATTGAATCCATTGCTAGTTGCTAAGGAAGTTGGTCCACTGTGTTGTGTGAGACATTTCTTCTCTCCAGAATCTATCATATATATCTATAACTCTACCATATGTCCATGCTTAGAATATTGCTGCTATTTAAATTGATCTCCTTGATAAAATCCAAAGAATCAGCAATATTTTTGGTCCTGATCTGTCGACTCGGCTTCAGTCACTTTCCCACCACTTTAAGCTTGCTTCCTTGTGTCTTTTCTATAAATACTTTCATGGTAATTGTTTGGATGATCTCTTTGCTATGGTACACAGACATTCTGAATTTAAGCACAGTACTCAATTAGTGTCAAGATCTCATCAATTTACAGATGAGCTGGCTAGATGTAGCCGTAAATTCTATGCTAACAGTTTCTTTTCTTGCACTTCTTGCTTGTGGAACTCCCTTCTGGCTCCATGCCTTCCAGCCAACTTTAATCTCTAGAAATTTAAATGCAATGTCAATCACTATATTCTGTCCTCCTGATTACTCTTTTCTCTTCCCACTTATTTAGTAATGTTTCTATTACTAATTCTTCCACACTTAGTAACCCCTTGTGTCTTAGTGGCTTTACTGCCTTGCTTGGGAAGAAATAGATTTGAAAAAAAGAAGAATTTAGTATATAGATAGTAAATATATAGTAAATAGTATATAGATAACATATTTTTGCCTTCTATCAGCAAGTCTGATGCTAACCTCCAAGAGGTTCAGTAAATAAGTGACTCATTTTGTCTTCTTGGGCTAATATTGAATCAGTTCCAAGGTCTGCTGTTACAGTTTTTTCTGTTATACTTCTTGCTTGTAGAACTCTCTTTCGGCTTCTTGCTTTCCAGTCAACTTTGATCTTCAAAAATTTAAATGCAATGTCAATTGTTATCTTTGGTCTTCTTAATTCTTTTTCTTTTATTGTTCTCTCTGCTTAATAATGTTTTTCTTTTTCCATATACTTTCACACTCAGTAAAACTGTATCTTAGTGGCTTTATTTCCTTTCTTGGGGTGAAATGATTAAAAAAAAACAAAAAAAAAAACGTTGAATCATATTTGCTTTGCTCTCATTAAGATCATAACTGGGCGGCAGACATGTTATCTGCCAAATGTTGTGTCTACAGACAACTTGTACTTTTCAAGTATGCTGAGCTGTCTTTGGATGAGCAACTCACTTGTAGCCTTTCTGTTATGCATCCTGATTTATCATATGAGTGTCTGTTGGTTAATACATGTGGAGTCCATGAATGTGTGCAGTACAGTTGCTCCCTTTTTGTGCACTAAGTTGATACTTTTCAGTATGGTATTGAGTTCAGCCAGATTTATATGTTGCATGTCATTTGTTGGATGCAACCAATGCACATCCTTGATGATGGTTCTGTTGAACTCTAGTGAAACTTAAGTAACAAGGGAGCTTGAATCAAACCAGACTTCAAACATGTCTCCACCCATACGCCATTCACCATATGTGGAGTCATTCTGACAAGCCCTGCTTATGATAGCCATGATTATATTGTTCATTTGCCTACAATTCTACCTGGATTGCAGCTGCTTTGTGTTTGACAAATGCTGTAGCGATATTGAGGCAGCTCCATGCAGGAAGGCATCATACCAATTTCCCACACAGTGAAAACATTTTGTATTGCGGTTAATAATTTCAGCTACATCTATTTTTATTTCTATAATTTGTACCTTTGCTGATGACACAACAATTTACTCCCATCTTAATGATAAGTCTGACTGGTTCAATAAGGTCAAATTGGCAGCTGATCTTAAAAATTACCTACAATCTGTTGTTAACTGGGGCAAAGAATGACTTGTTAATTTTTATGCTTCCAAAATGAAACTGCTCTCTTTTAATTCTCTTAGAGAACCTTTTTTACCTCCTATCAGCATGGTTGTTGCTAAATTCCAGGAGAAGGACTTATTGTAGTTTGGGCTAATGTTTTCCACTGATATGAAATGAAAAGATTATATTGAATCAATTGCTAGGTCTTCTGCTAGGAAAGTTGATTTGCTTGATGTTTTTTTCTCACCAGAATCTATCATTTATAAGTCTGCCATTCATTGGAACAAATGGAAAATTAAAAAAAAAAATTAACAAATTCCTCATGAACGCATTGAAAATCAGAAAAATAGGCATTTTTGCAGTTGTGTAAAAGAAAGTTGAATTTCTTGACTGAATACTAGGCTATGATGTAAAATAGACTTTGCCATAATGATCTGCACAAAAGCATAACCATGACAAAGGCAAATATTGCACCATCGACATATGGTCATTGTATAAGAGTCTGTTACAGGTTTGGTCAACTATTGTTTACTTTTGTAAAGAATATCACAGCTAATGTTTACTACCGAGAATTGGAAGATATGTACAGAAAATTGTGTAAGTAAAGACAAGATGAGTGAAAGGAAACCATTTTTTGCCCAATGATAATGCTCATTCATCCATGGAACAAATAGCAGACAAAAAAAGTTCAATGTGTTGAGGTTTAAAGATTTCATTCAGCTTCCATATTATTCTCCAACAGATTATGATTTTTAAATTTGAACAATTTTTTCAGACAAAAGTTCATTAACAAGGAAGATAGAGGAAATACCTTCAAGGATTTGGAGGAACCATTGTACCAAGAATTTTACTATAAAGCCACAAATGATCTTTCTTATTGGAAAAGATGAATACATTTAAATGGCTCATATTTTGTTCAATACAGTATAACCTCTTTAATTCGGCACTTTGTGGTATGGTAACTCCCATGTTCCAGCACTTTTTTTTGAATCAGCTGCCATTAGTTCATTGAGTGGCCATGAGGACAGCACTACATATTTTTTATGACTTTCCACAGCAGCCAGCAGCAGCAGAGTATTTTGGTGATACAGTCTTGCCCATTTCTTATATATAGTGGCATACAGAATAGTAAGTATTATATTATTCTTTGGTTTTAGGCTTCTTTTTTATTTATTTACTTTTTTTTTTGCCTTCTCGTCACATAAAACAATGAAAACCTTGTGGTTGGGAGCATTAATGGTTGTTTTATTTCCTGTTTTAAGCTTTGTTCTACTTTAGATAACACAGCAAAATATACGTGGAATGAGCTGGAAAGACTTTACATAGGGTTTTTTTTTTTTTTAGGGGTGATTTCTGTTATCTGGAAGTTTCCATTGTCCAGCAGTGGCTTGGTTCCAAGAGTGCCAGATTAAAGAGGGTCAGGCTGTGTTTTGACTAGTAACTGAATTTGACCATTTGACTTAAATATTTTTATTTTTTTTAATTATTTTGTAGGTAGTGCCAGGAATCAAAAGATTTCTGCCATTACAATGGCTGTTCAGATAGGATCACAGATCTTTCAGGTTTGTGGATATTTGTTTTTTACCTCTAATTATCTGTTTAAACCATGGTTGTTATTAAAAAATAATATTGGGGCAATATGGTTCCATTGAAAATGTCTTTTGGGATAAATCTGCACAAGATTTTGAAATAGAATTAAGAGTTCACTTTATCTACATGTCTTTCCTGTTTAATCATTTAAGAATTTCTCCTTTGGTTTCGTACTATTACAGATGTTGAATGCCTGCAGTTATAAAAAGTCGAGAATCTCATTTACTTTATTTTTCCTAATACATATGTCCCAGTCGACCTATATATATATATATATATATATATATATATATATATATATATTTAAATAAAATCTCAAAGGAGACTTGAAACAGCAACTTTTATATTAATTGTTTTTTATATTTTCAAATTTTTATGATAGTTGATTCTTCTGGGAGTGGGACTTGTCATGTAGGAATCTGCTGTTAAGTAAAAGGAATATTTCTTAAGACATTCCATCACATTTGGTTAGAATCTTTTTTGCCTGTCAAAGTTTATTTATATTTATCAAGTGTTAAACAAATTTTGCTATAATTATTAGTATTAGTTGAAAGTCATTATAATTTAAAAAATTAATATTATTTGGGGACAGTGAGGAAATATGGCTGTTTTGACTCTGGAAGTGAATGGCATGCCTTATCTGTAAAGATTTGAACTGATGGAACTAAAGAATGGAGCTCATCTAATCATTTGTCATGGAAATAGCAATAGGGTAGTGAGAGGCTTGCAACGTTATGTCTGTGGGGAAAGAAGTTAGTGGAAAATGTATTTCCCCACAAGATGCAAATGATTTTGAACTCTGTCAAGGCTGGAAAATATGGATTGAGCAGTTCCAGCCCAGATGTGATAGAAATAATCCATTTTTGGCCAAATTTGATGTAAAAGTAAAGCATTTTCATGTAAAAGTATAGTAGAAGGCATTAGGTACTTCTTGGAGTGGTTAGAATGAGCTAACCATTTTTTCACTCTATCTAACATAATCTTGGAAAGAAAAAAGAAAGAAATTGATTAACAAAGAGCCTTTCCTATGAGCCAATAGTCTGGTATTTGTGAAATCCATATTTTTGACTATAATGCATATGTAACAGGGGCCAGTGATCCCTTACCAAAAGTAATAAATGTGATTCGTTCCATGATGACGGAGAAAGGACAATGTGACATAATCATGATATAATCAGCTATTCCAATCACTATGCCTAATGTAAACTTTTAGTTTGTACTCAGATTCCGGGCTTATAAGTTCATTGAAGGATGCATGAATTAGGTGTGACTATTTTCATTGTTCCTCTCCATCATGCATCTTTGAGTTGAAGTCTTTATTTATGTTGTATACTTGTTGGGATGAATTATGTGGAATGTCTTTTTATTCACTCCAAAAGGGCGTAGGTTTTAGTTTGTGGTCCAGATGATTTGACTCTAGCGACTTTATCAACTCTGAACTTCCTGAAAGGCTGGAGAATTTCTAACAAAGAACAAACTCTATTGATAAAGCTATCAACAGTTTATTAAAGATGAGAAAATATCAAAGTTGCAGCCATCACACTTATGCAGTTTGACCAGTAAAGTCTTTTCTTCCCTTGAAGCACTGAGAGATATCTAATAGTTAAAATGAGGGTGTGTTACCAATTTCACTACTGATAAAATTTTGCTGAAAACAAATGGCAGTGTGGTCCAGGCTACCTAGCACAAACTGTGAAATTGTGTGTATATATATATATATATATACACACACACACACACACACTCTCTTATAAAGATAATGGTCTGAACGGGGGATTAATTGATTAATTAGACACCCACACAAAGATCCTCTTTGTTAAACAAGGAACTTCCTATTAGTGTTTAGAGGCATAATTTATGGGTATATGTGGGGGAGATAATGTTTAAACCTAGACTTGAACAGGTTAAGATTGTATTTGCCTTATGCCATTCTCCTGTAGCCTAAATGGTAACAGTATGCTTCAGTTATAGGAGTAGTTTTCCAGTGAAAAAAGAATATAGTTTCAATTCCTATTGGGAGGCACATTTTTCTTTTGTAAGACTTCTTGATCTTGGCCAGTTGATATTAATTTCACTGTTTAAGAAGATAAAAAAAACAGAGATAGCAACTCAAACATATGTACCCATAAAAGAATATAACATTTATAGTAAAAAGTTGCTGGATTAAAAAAAATCCATTTTATACACACACACACATAGTTCTCTTTTTGAACAGTTTTGAAATAACATGGTTCAACAAAAAAAATCAAATTTTTTTTTTTTCTTGCGCTATTTTTTTAATTCAATATTGTTTAAATATTTATCTTTGTGTGATGACCAAATTTATTGCAAGTGGCAAATAAACGATTAAGTAGCGTCAATCAATTATAATTTACCAAATTCTGAAACTACATAAGATAATTAAGTAACAATTTAGTGAAGTAAAATAGAATCCAGTCTATTTTTCCATGTAGTGTTCCCCACTCTCTGGTGTGGACCTATGCACTGTACTTACATAGTATTTCAGAGAATGTTTATGATTCCATGTTAGTTTATAATAGTGATGATGAAGAAGTGGTCCCACTATCTGCAAGTACAATTCTAGAAGGCCTCCAAATTGCCAATAAATGTTGAAATCATTTTCTTACAAATGATAACAATGTTGAACAAGCTGTGCAATTCCAACATGATTTGAAAATGTTGATGGCACATTATGAAAAATCATATAAATGACTAGCAAAAACAAAATCACAGCTTCTGATAACTGAATTCGTATTCAAAACCAGTGAAACAAAAGAAACGCAAGATGTTAATTTTATTCAAGATACACATGAAGATATATTGCTATTAAATATTTCCAGTGATGAGAATGATTTTGTGCCACTGAAAAACAGCAGAAAGTGGGTGCATTGTGACGGGTACACACCTGGCCCAGGGTCGAATCCTTTGGTTACGGCGCCAACTGTGATGTCGCTCCTCCTGGTCGCTCCTCCTGGTTCCAAGCGTGCCGCTCCAACCTCTTGGTTAGATGATCACCAGCCTCGCCTTTCCCAACCCGCTTCCAATACCTGGTTGCTAAAGCAACTGTACTGATCTCCGGTCTGTCTACCCACGCTGTGTTTAGATCTTAGACGGGACCAGCAGGGATTGGGCCGTATGCAAGTTGAGTCCGACGGGGGTGGCAAAACACAAGTAAAAGAAAAAAAAAACTCACGAGACAAAAAAATTACTGATAAAAAAAAGGGTGACAACCTTTTATATCTAATGTCCGTTACATAAAGAAAAATTGTTCTCATTCCCGACCCGCTCTGTGGACTATGGCACCAAGCTTCTATCATACAACTTAACGATTTCGAATTGTCTACTCTCTAGAATTGTGTATGTCGGAGTGTGGTTTAGTTCGACACTGGGGCTAATTTCTATCAATCATTCGCAGTTGATTCTTCTCTTCGACTTGAGTTGTATTTCTTCACTTCGATCTGGTTGGGTCGAATTCTGTTCTCGGCTGGGCTTGATTTTAACTTCTTCTTCTTCTTCCGTCCAGTAACTCTTTGGCCTTGTCTTCGACTTGGCTGCAACTTCTCCGCGGCTTTCGAGTAATCTTCTTCTTCGTCGACTTAGATAGAACTTCTCTTGTCTTTGACTTGGGCCGGAAGGATTTCTTGTTTTCGACTTGGGCTGGAAGGATTTCTTGTTTTCGACTTGGCCGCAACTCTCTGTCGTCCGAGGTGATCTCTTCTCGCTGCCGTCCGGGGCTGAACTCATTTTTTTTGTCGATTGGGGTCCTGCTTTTATTGACGCCGCAGCAAACCGGGGTGGGTCTGTCGGCGTCAGGGCTCTCTCGATAATCCCAAAAGTCGCATTAGTTCTGATTTCCCATTATCGCTATTATTTTCACCCCTACTTCCTCACAGTGCCTCTGGGGGGAAGACGCATACCCATCTCTCCCGGTCTCTCGTATGTCAGGTGACCGTTTTCGACCAATGGTTCTTGATCGAGCATTCTCCCTCCTCTTTCCGCATATCACGTGACCGCTTTCGGCTAATGAGACTGTGGTGGGACGCCTCCCGTCTCCAATCGGGCGTGGCTTACATCGTTCTTGTTCAAAAAAAAACAAAATCTAATTTGGCCTTTTTCACACGTACGAAAAATGATAATCTTGGCTTTTTCTCACCTGGGTTCTGTCAAAACAGCCTGCCGCTAATTAGATGTGACTTCAGGAAAGAATATTGGCGCTATCTGTGAGCCGGGACAATCGTTTTCTTTCCTTCTTTGTTTTTGGTCAGACCTGATAGTCAAAAATCTTAATTATCTGAATTGAAAATGTCTCCACTTCATCATCGTGGGGTTCCAATTTTTAACAGGTCAGAATCTGTATACAGTTCCACCGGTCACCACCTCAACACAAAAAAACACCTTTCCTCCGATTAAAATTTCGTTTCCATTGTTCTAAAAAATCTTTATTGTTTCAGCCAACCTTAACAACTTCCATCCTACGCGGACATGGAATTAGTTCAAGTGCTTGACCTGATAATTTTGACACTTGTTAGGTGCTGGTCGCACGTATGTGTTTTCGCTTACGACCTGGTTTCGTATTATGTTTCTGTCTTTCCTCTTCTTTTTGTTTTATTTTATTATCTCCAAACTCTATTTCTTCAACCAAATATAACAATTTCTATTTCCCTGGATTTCGGTCAGGTAATTTGACCTGATATATTTTGACACCTGTCTTGTCTTAGTTTTACTTATGACCGGGTTTTGTTTTATCTATTCCTCTTTCTCTTTCTTTTTATTATTTTTTTTTTTCTTCTTCTCTTTGGATCGCCTAAATACAGTTAGAGAATTATTCTCAAAACTCAATTATTCTTCGTTTCTAAATAACTAACAACTGGTTAATAAACCGAATAAAAATTAAATCATATTTCTATGAATATCTCTTTTTAGTCTTTCTAAAAATGCAGGGTGCCACACATTTACTGTCTAGTAGTGACACTGAATGATTTTATATATATGTATGTATATATATATATATATATATATATATATATATACTAGCAGCATTGCCCGTGCTTGATTAAAAAATCGTACGACTTGTACAGCAATCGCTATCACTTGACTTAAAATATTTTTGCCCTTCCTTGCCATGCTGATGTTGCTTTACTTCTTACCTATCTCACACTGTGAATTTTTTCTAAGCTCTATACTAAACATTAAATCTGTTACGGAAAAAGAACTAAACAAAATGAACAGAAAACGATCAGCTTTAAAAAAGGACTCGTAACTGGAAAAACTGAATGAAAAAAGAATGTTAACAACAAATACTTTTTCACACCCAACCCAGTTCTGCGGAATCAGAATCAACGTTGAGTTTAAGCAAGCGAATGATCCAATTGGAGTAAAGTGCCATGCTGATTTAAATTTTTCCCACTTGTGACGAATGCAGCTATCGATTTTTTTTTTTTTTTTTTTTTTTTTTTTTTTTATATATATATATATATATATATATATATATATATATATATATATATATATATATATATATGCTAGCATGATAGTTAACATTTGTGTCAGTCAGCTGTTGGCTCTCACGCCAATAGAATCTTCCTGCCTATTCGTGGCAGCTAGCTATAGGCTCTTACTCTGGCCAATAGAATATGGCCGCAAACTACATGAAAACTGCCGTAGAAGCATGAAAAAATCGATTATTTCCACTATCGATGGGAGTTGGGAAATACAAAGTTGACCTTGGCCTTCCCGCTAACTTGGAGCATGTGCATGTAAATTTTGGTGCAAATCCGTTGAAAATTGCGTCCGTGCATTCGTTACACACATACATACATATCCTGCCTTTTATTTATTTATTTATATATATATATATATATATATATAAAATAATGTGTGTGTCAATACTTTATTTTCATAAATAAATGTTGTTTGTGTTGCCTTTCAGGTCCTAATGATATGTTTGATAATATATCTGTTCAGAAATGAACCACTTTTAGAATTTTCCTCTGCTTGGTTTTTCCCATTCCAGAAGCTTGTTGGTTTTCCCACTGGGGTTGGTGGTAAGTTGAATTTTTTTTTTTTTTTTTCAATTTGTTTCCATATTTACTAATTGTTTAATTTAAGTCTGCATATAAAAATATATAATGTGATATATTTATTTCAAAATGTGTAAATTGTTAAAAATATATACACACACACACACACACACACACACACACACACACAGAGTATAAGGTAATTTGAAATACATAAACATGTACTCCATTCCTCTTTTTCCATATTAATTCTAGGGATGTTATTTTATGAAATAAAGATACTGCCCATACCAGAGTAATCTGCAGGCCCATGATCACTCAGCTTAACATTGAAGAGATGGTCTTCTTCTGTAAAGAAGTTACAGTTGTCACAATTGGGATGGTATTTAAGAAAAAAAAAGTGAAACTCTGTTATAGTGGAACACACCTATTCTATAGTTAATAGACTCTCCCACCTATAATAAGTAGGAGTAGTAGCAGTCGCCGAGTCGGCAGTGAGTTGGTCAGTCAATCGATGTCGGACGACCGTTAGTCGGATATTAAAGTATCAGCCACCACAACTAGATTGCTGCATCATTACCTATTATACCAAGTTCCTAACGTTTTGTAAGTTGGATCTATTTTAGGACCGACTTAGTACAAATACAAGCCTCCACTGTGAAACCACTACATAACAACTTTGGCAACGAGGGATTCAAACTCATACGGAGGAAGAAAAACCTTTCGTACTCTACAACACTTGACGACAAGGATTCAAACTCATCTGGTGGAAGAAAAACTTTTTTAAGCCATACAACACTTGGCGACAGTATTCGGATTCATACGAAGGAAGAAAAACATTCGTACTCCATAACACACTTTCCCATGAGGATTTGAAATTCATACGATGAAAAAAAAAAAAAAAAAAAAAATTTCACCCACCATAACAAAAAAAGAAAGTACGAGTATTCAAACTCATACGGAAAAAAAAAAAATGCATTCGCCACAGTATTATTGGGCGGAAGGATTCGGATTCATACGGTGGAAGAAAAAAAAAATTCTCTCGCCATATTATTTGGTGACGAAATTCGTACTCATATGGAGGAAAAAGAAAAAAAAAACTTGCTCATCACAATTTTCAGCGACAACATCTCGGATTCACATTCTAAAAAAAAAAAAAAAAACTTGGCAAAGTTTTTTGAAAGACAAGAGAAAAAAAAATGACAAAGTTTTTCAAAAGACAAGACGTCAACTTAGTGATGAAAAAAATCGGTCATATTCTCAACTGATAAAAGAATTTTTTTTTCTCGATAAGACAGTTTACTCAAATAGGTCACGAATTGCAAATTCGTTTAGGACCCCCCACCTTTACAATATTTAAGCATTGTGTAAACTTTTTGCGAAGATGGAGGAATGCAAAAATATATTCCAGGAATTTTTTAAGTTCCAGACGGAACAACAAATGACCATATTAGAGCAACAGAAAACATTCCAGATGCAACTACAGGAGGAAACTTTTAATAGACAGATGCAGTTTCAACAGAAATGGAACAGGGGCATAAGGAATTTCAAAACAAAATTCTGGAAATAACTGAGAAGAAAAAAGAGAAAAATCTACAAAATGATTCTTTCCCAGAGAATACAATATGGAATTCAATTGAAATATTCACGTACAGTCTGGATGAAGAGATAACTTTTGAGGAGTATTATAAAAAATATACGGATGTGTATAATGAGGACTGCCACTCGTGGTCTGAAGGAAAGAATGTTAGACTTCTTTTAAGCAAGTTAGGAACTGCTGAGCATAACAAATTGGTAAACTACATTTTACTGAAAAAAAAAACTAGCGAGTTGACTTTTACCGAGGCGGTAAATATCTTATGTGAATTTTTTTTCACAAGAGGTGGAAATGTTTGAATCTGATGAAAGATGATGAACAAGACTATATAACGTACGCAGCCAATGTGAAAAAGCATTGTGAAGAATTCAAGCTAGCAGAGTTAAGCGCTAACAATTTTAAGTGCTTAGTGTTTGTTCAAGGGCTGGTATCAGAAAGAGACGCAGAGTTGAGAAAATTAGTACTGACAAAATTGGAAAACCAACCAAGGATTACAATACAGAGTTTGGCAGAAGACTGCACAAGATATGTTAGCGTAAAGAAAGATTCGAAAAAGATAGAACAGTCTGGCGTTTTGCATGTAAGGAAAATACACTACAAGAAAGAAAGTCAGTCTACCAAAAAGAATTCTAAAATTGTGGATTATCAAACAAAAATTAAAATACCAGAGAAAAATAAACAAAAACTCCCAAAGCCATGTTTTGCTTACGGTGAACTTCACTGGTACAGATATTGCAATTTTAGGAATAAAAAACATTTCAACTGTGAAAGAGTGGGTCATAAAAGCTCGTGCTGCAGGTCAAAAAATAAAGACAATAAAATAAGAAAATTAAAGTCCGACGAGGTGAATGATGGAATAACCAGAAAATTTGTTACCGTTGAAATAAGTAATAAAAAATAAAAATGCAACTCGACAGTGGTTCCAACCTATCATAAATTTGCATACGTGGAAGAAGTTGGGGGAAACCAACTTTAATGAAAACAAATAAAGTCGCGAGTTCAGTGACAGGAGAAAAAATACAATTTATTGGAGAATTTGTTACAAACATCACGTTAAATAAAAAAACGCAAAAAGCTAAACTATTTGTCGTAGAAAATACCACAAACTTACTTGGTATGGATTGGATAACAGAATTCCAATTATGGGATCTACTGATAAATTCTTTCTGTTATAAGGTAGATTTTTTAAACTATGAAGCCAAAAAACTAGTAAAGAAACTTAAGGGAACTTTTCCTACTGTTTTTTCTCCAGGTTTGGGAATATGTACCAAGATGGAGGCAAAATTCTAGCTGAAAGAAAATGCTCAGGCGGTTTTCAAAAAGAAAAGGAATGTGCTGTTTGCTTCAATTGAACAGAGAGATAAAGAATTGGACAGATTAGAGAAAACCGGTGTATTTAAAAAAGTTGAATGGGTAACACCGATATATGTGAAAAACAAGCTCCAGAAAGTAAAAATGAAGCTGACACCGAGAAAAACTGGAAAGCGAGTTACCCGCAACCAAGGACATGCAGTATTATTAAATGATTTCAGTCAACTGAAGTCACCACAGAAAACGTTAAGAAGCACAAGATCAACAGAAGTAAAGCTACAGGCTGAACAAATAGAACCACAAGAAGAACCTACAGAAACTGTGACTCCGCTCAAAGCGGAAGGTTGTTTCTGATAAAACTATGAAGGTATAAAAAAAAAAAAATAGAAAAGCGGATTGGCTATATGATGTATTTGGTGAAAGGCGATAAATTCACATGCAGTAACCAGATCAGACAACATTTTTCAGACGTGGTTGACAGCCGATGGAGGTGATTTTCAATACGTTTGATCTAACAACGCCTGCAACAATTTTACCTAAGGTACGCCGATCCAGAAGAAAAAAAAAAGGCAACTGATCATTTAAAAAAGTGGATCAAAAAAACGTAGGAAATACGCTACGATGTTGCTAAAGAAAAAAAAAAAAATTTTTTTTTGTTCTTTTTTTCCTTCATATTTTCTGTAAAGAATGAAAAAAAAAAAAAAAAAAAAAAAAAAAAAAAAAACGTTTACTCCTATGGAGTAAAGTTTTAGGGGGGGATGTTATAGTGGAACACACCTATTCTAAAGTTAATAGACTCTCCCACCTATAATAAGTAGGAGTAGTAGCAGTTGCTGAGTTGGCAGTGAGTTGGTCAGTCGATGTCGGACAACCGTTAGTCGGATATTAAAGTATCAGCCACCCCAACTAGATTATTGTGTCATTACTTATTATATCAAGTTCCTAACGTTTTGTACGTCAAACCTATTTTAGGATCGACTTAGTACAAATACTAGCCTCCACTGTGAAACCATTACATAACAAACTCCACAAACAAATATTGTTATGCATTGTTTAAGCCTAACATTTGGTCACAGTTTTATTTATATATGTGCTCTATTAGCTTTGGCATTGAGTCCTCAGTTTATTTTATGTTTTAAGCTTTTAGCTTATTTGAAGCTTTAGCTTTTATTCTTACTCTTTGTGCATATCTGTGTGTGTGTGTACATACACACATATACATATATATATATATATATATATATATATATATATATAGTGTACATTCAGTAGCAGTTGCACTGAGAACATGACACAAGTAATAAAAAAGTACAACAGGAAAACATTCAGCAATCCACTCAAACAAATCAAACTCGCATGTAACTAGAGAACAAAGAATGGATGTTCCTTAAATGGCAATTGTAATATACTAAGCCACTGTAAAATCACCAGATAATGAAGAAAAAATATACATATGAGTAATTGAAGGGCCCTGGAAACAAAGAAATTACGCACCTAAAACATCCTTCACAAATAGTAAATATACAAACAGCACTATGCTTTCTAAACATATCTGGGAGGTTAAAAACTAAAACCAAATCCCACCAAAATTATCATGGGAAATAAGAAAAAAACAGCATCAGCCTACAACAATAACTCTAAAAACTGTAAACTGTCTGGAAGAGAAAATAGCTATAATTATCTTCCCAGACCAACACGAATTATTAAATAAACGACCAGGACTCATCTCAAAATGCAGACACCAAGGCAAATTTTTACTATATTACTTAAAAATCAAATACTAAAAATGAACAAACAAAAATAAATAAACTAAATTAATCCAAACCAATAAATAAGTAAATTAACTTAGTAAATAATAAAGAAATTAACAAACCCTGAACACAGAGATAAACACAAGTAAATGTAATAATAACAATAATAAAATAACAACAACAATAAAATAATCAGTAATAAATAAAAAGTTAACAAACACCTTAAATAGTCAAAAACTGCATTTGCATATACAATTATCTCTACTCAATAGCACCTAAAACAATTTGAAACATAACCGTTACCACCCACCAAAATAACCGTTAGAATAACACAATAGACTACCCACAATGCATCACTGACCTGTATATATATATAGATGAGCAAAAACACAACTTGTATGACCTGGTGGTTGCATATAAGCAGGAAACTTTAACCCATAGAGCATACCTTAAAACAATATTTTATCATAGACATATAAGGAGGTGTTGAAAAGTTCTCATCCTAGTCAGGAAGCCCTTTCAAAATAAATTCTGATGTTTGATCAAATTTTGATTTTTATTTCAAACTGTTTGGTCACTTATCTCCCCCATGGATTCAAATGACTAATGATTCCTGGCTGAATAATTTTCAGTTTCAGTCTCTGAGACCTTTAATAAGCACTAATCTTTGAATCCATGTTTTTAAACTGGAGACAAAAATATCCAACTGATAGAATTAAAAGGGTTAATGATTTTGTTAAAATAGTAAGTTTTTGTGATTGAAACTTTCAACTAAATATAATTTTTAAAAAGGTAAAAATGTATGTTTTATTATAAAAGTAAAGTTTTTTTTTTTTGTAATCTACCTAATTTCTATTTTGTTGTTTAACTTTTCTGCCTTAATTTTCCTCCAGGTGCTGTGGGCATTGGTTTCTGGATATTTGTGTGCAATTCAGTGATAAATCGAACAAGCCGCCTCATGGTAATGCTGCAGTAATCCATATTTAAAAATGGATTGGTTCAGAGTATGCAATTATTAGAAGAAAGCAAGTGTCTCAACTTCAGACTGTTTGTCCACTTACCTCCTCATGGATTCAAATGCCTAAGGAACTAGACTCCCAAAAAATAGATCTCCGCCTGCCAAGTCCCTGTCCTATGGAGAGATACTCTAGCCACCAAAAAACTGCTATTCTGTATATAGTGCCTTCCAGAAGTGCAAAGCGATTGGACCAAAATTGATTACATCTCTGAAAATATCTGCACACTGGTTGGCCACCAGTTATTAAACCATGACGTTTGTTTAAGTGAGTAATAATTACCATAATTGCTTCTGTAGCAAGTTTTGTTTCTCTGACTTTAATCTCTAGAATTACCAAAGGATTAGTACATTATAAAATGAAATTAACGTTCAAACGTCTTAGTAAAATTTTGATAACATAGTTTTTATACATTAAATAAATCTGTCAATCAAAACTTTACTAAAATAGTTAAGAAAAAGAAAATTTGTGTAATACTACTTATGTTCCTTAATAGTTGTTGCATTTGGTTACACATTTTATACACTAAATGTAGCGACTTATGGGACAGAAGTATTTTATTACATTCTTGAAAAAATCGAATTAAGAAATTATGACAGACAGAATTATTTTCCAACATTTCATAAAAGAACGTTTTCCTGGCGGTGGAGATCTGATTATTTCTGTTTGTTTTGCAAAGGTTAATTTAAAGTCCCTCTCTTGTTATTTACTATTATAACAAGTAAGAAATTTATTAAATTTGTATTTTTGGTAAATTGAGGGAATTTCTTATTTAAAATCTCACTTTGCTGAGGTCTTAAGTTTAAAGCTGATAGAAGCTTATATGGCTTATGCTATGAGTTCATACAGAAACACTTACTGAGCAAGTTAAATGTAGTCATTTATATGAAAAGGCAATGCAAAATGTATTCATGATAAAAAAAAAAAATCTTTTAACATGAGGCAGAAATATTTAAGTTAAAATTCCATGAACTATTTTCTTGTGCAGGCATGACAGCATCTTATCTATTATGTGTGAACACAAAGCTAGATCCCTCAGGCAGTTTTTCACCAGCTAAACAGCTTCATCCCCATAGAATGCATCAGTGAAAATGGAACTGAGAAAAAAGGCCCACTGGCTGTTCACAAGGGAATGGAATGTGAAATATCAACCCATTTTTTATATATATATATATATATATATATATATATTTTCATCACCAGTAGCACAATGTAATGATTGGGTGCTGATTGAAAACTAACTGTTGCATAATTTAAATATTGATATTTATACCATACTATAAAGATAGTAGAGCAGTTCATTTATTTATGGGGTGGGGATAATAAAATTATATATGTGCCGCCTAACTGCATAAATACCTGACTAAAATCCTCTTGCTTCTGGCCAAGTGGCACTTGATCCCGAAAGTTTTTATTTATTTATTGATTGATATAATTAATTTCCTTTTGGACAGCTGACGGTTTCTTTGAAACTGTATCAACTCAATTTTACTGCTAATACATTCGGTAGTCAAAACAATTTACAGTCCACTTGACTACATGGGTGTCCTAACCAACTGAGTGGGAGTCCCATTGTGTCACAATGCTACAAATGCCAATTAGTAGAATCTTTCAAATCTAGCTATATTCTTTACTTTTTAAACGCCAATGCTGCCATTTTGTATGTTTACATAAAATAAGATTTTGATTCTTTTTTTTTTTTTTTAACATTGTTTATTATTATTAATAATAATAATAATTGGCTATGCTTTAATCAAAGTTGGGCTACCTAGCATAAGAGATATATGGTCAAATCTTGCTGGAGCCTTATTCTTTGTTTCCCCCCTCATGTGTTTTGTTTACTTACCGATCACATATTGAGCATCTAAAAGTTGTAATACAAAAATCCAAAAGAAATTGAAATGAAAGAAACACTAGTCAAAATCAATAATGATTGCAAATGCTTCATCTAAGAAATTCAAATGCTATAATATCTATGAATTTAGAAATCATACGTCTTAAGAAACATAAAATATTAGCACAAATCGAATATACCCAATTTTTTTACTGCTGTTATGGAATTTTTCATTAGTAACTTTTAGAATATTCCTTCAAGATCAGCTTCTGTTTGATTAACAATGTATGGTTCTTTATTTCTCAAAAAAAAGAAATTTAAAAAATATTTATTTACCAAAAGAAGAAATTTAAAAAAAAAAAAAATCATCTCTTCAGAAAATTCTTGTTTCATTTCAAAATAAGAGTTGTATAAAGTTTTTTTAAAATTTAATAAAATTACTTTAATAACCTGCAAACCTAAACTTAATTCCCTATTGAGAAAATATTGTAAAGTAATATCTGGAAACATCAGTGGTGGAGTTGCTGATGGTATAAGAATTACAACACAACAGTAAATGTCTTTTTGCTGAACCATCTTCCAACATAAATTTGATAAAGGTTTGTTTAAAAGAGACAATTTGTTATAAATTTTGGCATTCTACAATGGTGAAGTGCAATATCAGTCACACTAATTTGAACACATTCATTCAGAAAATTTATTTTGTTCCAATGAAATCCTATGAATCTTGAATTCAGTCTCTACCAAAATGAGCAATTAGGTTTTGTTTGTTTTTTTTTTTATTCCTGAATATTTGTAATTCAAGGATGTGTGATCAAATTTTGTCTAGATTAATATGATCTTTTTGAATTAAATTTCAGAAAGGTTTAAATCATTTCCTGAAAAAAAAATCAAATGTAAGATTAAAATAATTTTTTTTTTTTTTTTTTGTGCCACAGAAGGAAATGGAGGGTAAAAGAAATACATAATTACTGTGATTGCACTTTGTGTTTCATAGGTTCAACTCTTGTTCTTGCTACTTACCTTTGCAATTTTCTTAAGACAGATTCACATAGGTATAAATGCACATTCTTATACACATATTAAAAAGAAAAAGTGATGAATGACCCACAGAGATGTCGATGTTTTAAAAAAATATTTGAAATGTAACTTTCTATTGAAATATTTTTATTCCAAATTTAAAGTCATTTTTTTTTTAAATTTTAAATTTATCATATTTGCTAGCCTATAAAATTGATGTTTTTTATAAAGTTATATTTGCCTCCACCCCTGCTAATAGCAGTTCATCCTGATCATATAGGTTTGATTTTTTTTTTTTTTTTTTTCTTGGCATAATACCAGTGAGAGATACACTGTAATATTTAGATTTTTGTTTTCACATTTCATTTTTATAGGCCAGCAATTGTAAATTCTATAAATTATAAGTAAAATTTTTAAATTTATAAAAAAAAAAAAAAAAAAAAAAAAAAATAGCATCCTGTATATGACTCTCTTTTTTTTTTTTTTTTCTTTTTTTTTTTTTTCAAGGAAAGTAATTCAGGGTTACAAAACAACCAACATAAATATAAAAATTTATAAATTTCAATAAAGAACCTATTTCTGATAATAATTAAATATATGGATCAAAATTTGTAACTTTTAAACAATCTGCAAATTAAACAAGCCAGTGTTTGTCATTGTGAATGATTTTATGTGATTTTAGAATTTAATGCTTCGTTGAAAAGAGAAAAACAAAATCTGATTATTACTTTCAACTGAAGAATTTGTCTTCATTAAATACATGCATTCATTTTGATTATTTTTTTTTTTCATGTGGAACATAAAATAAATTCATACCTTGCTTATTGTATATTTTAATTAAAAAATATTTGCCTGAAATATTTTTAATTGGGCTTGCTTTGTACTCATTTCTGTGCAATGAATAAGAAAATATAAATTTCATTGTGTTTGTTTTTGTTTTTTTGTTTTTTTACATTTTTTTTTTTTTAAACTGGCATTTCAGCTTCACTCACATGCCAACTGCTGTAATGTACCTTTCCTATTCCTTTTTCTATAAATACTTTTATGGTAACTGATCTGATGAACTTTTCTCTTTAGTACCTAGACTGTATGAATTTAAGTGCAGTACTAGATTGGCAGCTAGGTCTCATCATTTTACAGCTGAAATGGCTAGATGTAACCATAAGTTCTATCCTAATAGTTTCTTTTCTCACATTTCTCAATTGTAGAACTCTATTCTGGCTCCTTGCTTCCCAGTCAAGTTTGATCTTCAAAAATTTAAATGCAATGTCAATTGTTATCTTCTTAATTTCTGTTCTTTTTTTTTTGTTGTTTTCACTCCTTAATAATGCTTTTCTTTTTATATTCTTTCACACTCAGTACCCCCACCCCCGGTATCTTAGTGGTTTTGTTGCCTTGCTTGGAGTGAAGTAATTAAAAATAAAAAAACAAAAAGAAAAAAAACTAATGTTTAACTTATACAAGGCCCAAAAGCCACTGATGGTAGAGGGTTACTGAAGGAGGTTGTTGTCTGAGCATTAAGAGTAGGGCTAAGAAGCTCAGTTCATGGGGATATGTGAGAAAGATAGTGGCTAGAAAAACCTTTTTAAGAGTTAATTCCACAAAGTAATGGTTTGTGGGAAGAAGCTGTTTTAATACAACTTCCTTCTTATTAATGGAATACAAAGAAAATGTTCACCTCAGTGTACGTGCCATAGTGGCTGAGAGTTAGTAGAACCAAGGAATGTAGGTAGTTAGGACATTTTTCATGGAAATAGTAACAGATTAGCAAGAAATTTGCAATGTTCTGTCTGTGGGGAAAGAGGTTGCTGTGTGGAAAATAATCACCCACAAAGCTGCATAACTTTTGAATTCTATCAAGACTAGAAAGTGACGACTGGGTCATTCCTGCCCAGATAAAGCAGAGTATTTCATTTTTGGTCTGATCTAGTTCTTGTAAAGGTAGAGCAATGTAAAAGGAGTCGGGTACTTACTGGATTTATACAAGGAACCAACAATTATAAGTTCCCCTTGAGGTTTGGGGCGAGCTTGTCCCAATAGGCATTCAAGACAAGGGGTCTCCTTGAGAGAACACCTGGTTATTACAATATGAAAAGAATTTTGGTTTGCTTGCTGATGACACGTTACTAGTTTAGTTTTTGAGATATTGAATGTGATCATCCAAGTTTGTTCCCCATTGAGCTGCAAGATGTAGGTCAGAGGAGAGATCAACTACCAGGCTTCGGTTGTATAGATTTTTGGAGGTGCTTATTAATAACAGCATTGTTTCTTTCTGGGTAAACTGATATCTGACTTTTTCTAAGATGACTACAAATGTAACTAGTAACAACTTTTCTTGAAAATGGACAAAATTTGGCATTGTGGTGCCTGCAGCAAAAGTTAGCCACCAAGGATATTCATGATGCCCCTCCAGCTTTATCAACAGTGCAAAAATGGGCAGCTGAATTAAGGAGAGGAGGAGAGAGTCTTGAAGTTGACCTAAGGTCTGGATGTCCTGCAACTATCACCACCAAGGAAAACATTGATCATGTTCACCACATGATGATAGATGACAGGCAATTGATTATAAATCAAATAGCCAATGCTATTAGTATATCCTGTGAAGGAGTTGAGAATATTCTTCATAATGGACTTGACATGACAAAGGCTAGAGCTAGAAGGGTGTAATGTCTTCTGACAACTGATTAAAAGTACACCAGGCTGATCACATCACAGGAAATTGTTTCCTTGAATATTTCCTAACCCAAGATGATTATCATTTTGAGCCTGAGACAATCCATGCAGTGGAAACCTCACTCATCATTTTCTCCCAAAACGTTCAAGGTCATTTCATCTGTAGGGAAGGTGATGGCCTCAGTTTTTTGGGATGCAAAAGGCATTGTGTTTATTGACGATCTTCAAAAGGGCCACACCATCAATGGATAATACTATGCCGACTTGCTGAGGCAGTTATGAAAGACTATCAAGATCAAACACCCAGGTAAGCTGATGAAAGGTATCTTGTTTCATCAGGAAAATGCTCCAGCTCACAAGTCCTTGCTTTTAATGGCTGCTGTGCATGACTGTGTCTTTGAACTGGTTGATCACCTTTCCCATTTGACTATCCTCTGTTCCCCAATATGAAAAAAAAAAAACTAGGCTGGGAACCAGTATCACAGTGATGATGACATCATATCTGCTGTTGAATCTTGACCAACAGGATGAAAGCTTCTTCACCAATTGGATCCAAGCACTGCAACAATGTTGGAAGAAATGTGTTGACCCCAAGGGGGACTATGTTGAAAAATAAACTTCTTTTGATCACATTCCATGAGAATATCTTGGTCAGCCAATGAACTTTTTATCTGAACCTTGTATTTGAATTTTATTCAGTAAAAGTGTAGCAATGTTTTTCTTTGTAGATCAATTTTTTTTATACTTATACCCTGTGCATATTGTAGATTTTACAAGTATAACTTTCTTACCACTAGAACAAGAATCTAAATTTAATTTTTTATTTATTTGATGGTGAAAGCATTTTGACACAAAGTAGATGAAAGAAAATAAATTAAATTATTAAATTTTGTTTTATATACAGCCACTCCAAGTCCCAACAGTCATCCAAGATAAGGGTTTCAAAATGAAGACTGGGCAAGGGTGTATAGAGCTAGGGGTGCATATTATGATGATATATAGGATAGATAACGGTTGATCTCTGACTTATTTGAAGAGGCCAAGATTGTAGTGATCTGAAAAGCATTGTCTTGGGTTGGGTTTTAACTAGCAGGAATAGTTTCTAGCATGATTAGTAACATAAACTTTACTAATTGCTACAAAAATTTAGCAAATATAATTAAAATTTCAGTCTGTAAAGAATTCAGTTCATTACAGTATCTGATACTCAAACTATGGTATTTGCATTTAATTTTATTTCAAATACAGAAAAAGAATTTGGCAATGTTTAACCTTCCTGCTCACAAAATAATGGTTATTCCCTTGATACTGCTATTACTGTATACACTTTTAACTTCTTTGGCAATGTTTACTTACAAGATTATAAAAATTTGTGAAGCAAATACAATACAATACAATATTATTTACCTTTTATAAAGATTTATTATTTACCATTTTATAGAGAAATAAATTTGAAAAAATATTTTTATTCAAAAAATTACTAAAATGTGTAAACCAATAACAATGCAATATTTATTATTTACCATTTGATAAATAACCATGAAAATTTTTTACTCATATTTTATAAAAATTATCAATGAACTATAAAACATGAAATGAATGAAATGATATCTACTTTGCTTTTTAAAACCATAATGTCAAGGGAGTCAAAAGTGTATACAGTAATAGCAGTAGGAAGTTTTGTAGGTACAGAGGTTAAACATTGCCAAGAATTTTAATTTAAAAAAATATAATTATAGAAGCAAAAGTGACACTTATTTGTTTTTATTTGCAAACTCAATTGTTAATTAATCCTTCACATCAACTTTGTCTAAAACAGTGTTTCCCAACCTTTTCTCAACCAGCGACCCCTTTGGGCACAAACTTTGTCAAATTTCAAATATTATATTGAATTCATCTTTCATAGCAAGATAGCACTTAGGTATTAATGCAAAAATGTTAATACTGTTTTCATTTCTATCAGAAATGCCAATGATTAAAATCCTAAAAAAAAAATTTTTATTTGGTAGCTTATCTCAATGTTTTCAAGGTGTTGGTTGATTTTGGTGCTTACTGGCCAAGGCTCTTACTCTAGGTTCCATGCTTCTTGGAAGTAATCATAAATCACCTTGTTTTGTAATTTGAAGGCGGTTTCTTTGTTTAGTAAGAACCTCTGTCACTGCAGTGAAACCACATTCAGCCATATAGGAAGTTGAAAAATCAATGAAGAAAAGCTTGATAGCTTTCCACAGCACTTTCAGAAATTTCCTTTTGTAGCCAATATTAAATAATTTTTGAAAATTTGATACATGCCAACTGCCACCCCACAAATGAAATAAAAATTTCCTAGTGCCTCCTTTTAACATAACAGGGCGCTATCGCACGCTTTGGAAAACTGGTCCAAAATTTATTACATTTTTCATGCTTGTTACTAGAGTTACGTCCCTTGGATGCAATTTGGCATGTTTTAACATGATAGAAAAATCTTTTCATCTTTAACCTACTTATCTGCAAGAAAAATGATGTGTCAAAAGGACGGTTTTCCTTTGACACTGCTATTATTTTAACTACCTTCACTCCTCAGCACTGTTTATTGTTTTAAAAAGTGATGATTGTTTTTAAAAGTGATGATTGTAATAAAACCTAAACATATTGAAAATTAATTTATACATATTTTTGTCCTTGAAAATTTACAATAGAAATATTAAACACTATTAGCTTGTTTATTTACAAGAATAATTTTATATGTACAACATTCTAAAAGCTAATACAATTGTATTAAAACTAATTCAATGCAATATTTATCATTTACCAGTTTATAAAGAAATAAATGAAAACAATTTTTCATTAATTATTTTATAAATATTTACTAAATTATTAAAATATGTGAACCAACTATAGAGAAATCCTTATTATTTACCATTTTATAAAGTTTGAATCAATTGATAATTAGCCGATGTTTTACTAACCATTCTAATAATAGTATTAAGAAAGAATCTAATAAATAAATAGTGTTTGTTATTTTTGTTGTAAGTTCCCAAGAACAAAGAAAATGCATAAATTCACTTTTTTCATTTTTATTAAAGTTCTAATCATCGCTTTTTAAAACAAACATCGCCAAGAAATGAAGGTAGTTAAATTTATAGAAAGGGGAAAAAAAACGTCCTTTTGACACCATTTTTTTCAGGTATGAAGGTTTAAATTTTATATATATATATATATATATATATATATATAAAATGCATGTGTATGTATGAACACCCTCAGCCATGGAGAAGATAAACTGATAATAAACCAGGTGATAGAGCTCCTGGGCCATCTTAATGCTCATCTATTTAAAGAAAGGAAACTCTGACATAAAACCAACTACTTTGACCACATGGAAAGGTTGAACAATCTAACTGAATACTGCATTGTCCATTATATGGATTACCATGGGACACGTCCATCACTAACATACCAGACTGAGGTAAAAAGAAATCTGCTTTTGTTAAGGAAAGTTCCAGTCAACCATCTAACATATCAATTAAAATATCTCTAAAGTAAAAAAATTTTGAAATGGAAAATAGGACAAATCAATGTCAAGTAAGCATCAAATGATTTCAGGGTGCATTTCATTTTAGAACAGTGCAAAAATGCAACCTTTGATGTCTATGCAAACGATATGTTGACTTGGTAGTGACACCATTACATACCTGGGATGCAACTTCTACTGGACTACCCTAAAAGAGAAAAGACAACATGAAGTTAAAATTACAGTATATAAAACATCAGATATTGTAACACAATATCTTACTGTTGGAGAAAGCATATTTTCTATGAAATTTCTTGAACATTCAGGCCTGTAAATATAGTTAATACTGTTTAATTAAAAACAGAGCATTTACTTAAATAAATTATATCTATAAAAATAATGTATAAATAGAAAATATATTAAATAATTGCCAGACTTAATTTATTTCAATATATATATATATATATATATATATATATATATATATATGCACACACACAAACACACTACTACTACTACAGCTACTACTACTACATCATTCTGAAGGACATCAATGGTGTATTTTGGGGCCCTTTTATACCCATTGTTACATGGTTTCAACACTTGATTATCATAGTATGTTCATATTATTTTTTAATAATAAACAAGAAAAGGCATCACAGTGACAAAAGTAATACCCCAATCAACACATAACCCCTATCAGCTAAAATAATGGACACCTGAAGAGGGTCAGAAAATATTGTGCCTGTGGAGTAATCCACGGTTACCTCCCTTGTCAAGAAATATTTGTCTTTGCTATAAAAACAGCATCAATGAGGAGGGGAACAATTTTAAATTCTATGTGTTAACGAGTTTGGACGTCAAAACAGTCAAAGACTTCATCTTCTCTTCTTTCCCCCTCCTGTAATTTAATATACTTAAATTACATCACATGGTGTCAAAAAGAACCTATGCCACATAGTGTCCAAAAGAAAAATCGTACCACGAAAAAAGTCATTGGAATATAAGTGGACTAAAAAAAATTACAAGAAATTGTAAGTCATTTATATTTATTTTTAAAATTGCGTTTAAACTACAGTTTATAAAGTAAAAAGATTTTTTAAAAGTAAAACAAAATTGTTTTCTTTGTTAAAAAAAAAAGATTTTTTAGTCTGTTATAGGGTCTGAATGTCGATGTTAGACGAACCCCGTAAACATTAATATTAGAAAAGTGACACAGGCCAAGGCAAGGATAAGGAGAACAAGGAGTTTAAATAAAATATGCCCAAATTTATTATTGGCGGAAAAAAGGAAAATACAATCAAAGAATCCAGATGTTTTAATACCATGGGTGGTCGTGCTGGTAGTTAATTGTTGATACTAGCTAGCAGTCACAGCCCAGGGCAGACGGTTTTGGCAACCAGAAGATGAAGATGAAACCACTTGGGATGTGTCAAAAGATGATATGCAGTCGGCGTGTTGAGCTGGTATTAGCAGGCAGTCTTAGCAGAGGTTAGGTGGTTGAAACCACAGTGATCTGCAAGATGGTGAGCAGCAAGGAGTGACAACTGAATCATCGAGTGGATTGGTAGAAGACCTGGTCGGCGGGAGTCAGTTGGTCGTTGGTGATCGTTGCTGGTCACTAGTGATAGTTGCTGGTGTCTGATAAAAGCCGGTGGTCGCTTATGATTACTAGTCACTGTTGATCGCTGGGAGTCACTGCTGGTTGTTGGTCCCTAGTAATAACTGCTGGTCAAGCCACTGGTCAAAATTTCCCTGAATACTGCGTGAGCGGGGTCAGGCCCAAAACTGGTTTTAATTGGTCATTGCGGGTTGGGGAAAAATCGGTATTAACCCGTAGCCACTCCCCTTGAAGCGGAATGTGACAATTTCAGGGCTTAACGTTTGGAACCCGAGTGCGGACGTTTAGTCCACTGGTCAAAATTTGCCTCGACCACACGCGAGTGGGATCAAGACCAGAACTAGTTTTAATTGGTCATTTCGGGGTTGGGGGCGGTCAAAAATTATCTTAGTTTATGAAGTCTAATGTAATTGGTCATAATAAAACTACGAACAGGAAAGAAATAATATTGGTTTGTGATAACCAGTTTAAAATGTCTCCGAAACGATGTTCAGAATAAATTCAAACTGTTCAAGGTAAGATTGCAAGAGTCCGTTAGCTGAAACAAAAATAACAGATTAGCATGTCGCTACGATAAGTCCAACTGACGACTTGTCCATTGCACAAAATTCTGAACAACGTCACGATAACCAAATGCAATTTATGGAAAATGTCCAACGTTCTGTAAAGATGCTTTTATAAGGGAATTTGGCAACTAACTGAAAAAGGTTTATTCGAAATTTTTGAAATTATTAGAAAGCCAGTCGACTCAATAAAGAGCCTGGTAGTACGTACAAAGTATCCGTCTTTTTGCAATAATAGGAAAAAAGTAAAACGCATACGACATTTACGTTGGGTTGAAATTCAAGTTATTCGGTTGAAGAAACATGAACAATGAAGGAAGAAATAAGTAAATGAAGGAAGAACGAATTAAGTAAATGAAGAAAGAATTAAGTCAATAAAGGAAGAATTAAGTAAACGAAGAAAGAATTAAATAAAGAGAGAATTAAGTAAATGGAGGAAGAATTAAGTGAATGAAGAACGAGTTAAGTAAATGAAGAAAGAATTCAATAAATGAAGAAAGAATTAAGTAACTGATGAAATAATTAAGTCAAGGGGGGAAGAAAAAAGTAAATGAAGAAAGAATTAAGTAAATTGAGGAAGAATTAAGTCAATGAAGAAAGAATTAAGTAAAAGAAAGGAATAATTAAGTAAATGGAGGAAGAATTAAGTTAAGTGAGGAAGAATTAAGTAAATGAAGAAAGAATTAAGTAAATGGAGGAAGAATTAAGCAAATGAAGAAAGAATTACGGAAATGAAAAAAGAATTAAGTAAATGAACGAAGAATTAATTAAATGAAAGAAGAATTAAGTAAATGAAGAAAGAATTAAGTAAATGGAGGAATCCTTATTAGAGAGAAGATCGAAGATATTATAACTGTGATTAAATGTTAAAAGTAGAGTCCAGGTATGTTAGGTTTTGCAGAAACAAAAAAAAAACAATGTTCGAAAGGTCATCTTAAATGTCCGGTGCTGGCGTTGAAGAAATGCGCAATGCAGAGGCGAGAAATAATAGCCTATGTTGTGTTAATGTCCGATTAAAGCATTGACTAGTTGCTAGTTAACTCAAACGGCGGACCTTCCGCAGTATTTCACCCAAGTGTACGAAGTAGGTTGTTTGAAGTTTGGACGATATGCATGCAGCAACTTCCTAAACCATGTGAGTTGACAGGAAATGCCGGTGGTAGATAATATCCAGTGATGCATTGAGTGAACCAAGTGAGTTAGGTTGAAAAGAAACGCCGGAAGTTGATAAGTAAAGGATCGGTAGTGCCTTCACAATGGGCAGTTGAAGATAGGCCGAAATATCTGTACTGTCCGGTGCAGGCGTTGTAATGAACCAAATGAGTTAGGTTGAAATAGGAACGTCAAAAATGGTCTCTCTGCTCTGGTGGCCATTAAATACGTAAGTTCAGAAAAGCCTGCGTTAAGGGGCTTTTGCAGCCATTGTATGGGCAGATCCAGAAATACCAGAATTAGGTGGGGCTTCTTGCAGTTGCAAGTGCTGGTCAGTGCAGGAACGAAAGCCGGAAGCAGAAAGCTGACGTGGCCAGTGTATGTGCAGGTCAGAAACGGCAGAAGTAAAGTAAAAACGTCGGAAGATAAGGGGCTGTGGTAGCCGAAAGTAATAAAGTCCAGGAATACCGGAATTAAGAGTAGACCGGAAAGTTTCCAACTAGCTTCCAGCTGGTAGACAAAAATAAGTGGGTTGTAACTTAATACAGAACCCGTCCAAGTGCCCTCGTTACAGAGACCAGGGGCCCACGCTCCGCCTCCTCTCACCCGAATTACGAAGACTACTAGGCATTATAAACTACGTAGGGGAATTTGCTAAGAATTTAGCAGATATTATTAAACCTCTCAGAGGTTAATTGAAGAAAGAAAACACTTGGTCTTGGGACGATCCACAAGAATGTGCATTCCAAACTCTGAAAAAGATGTTGCACTCTGCACCAATTCTAATCCATTATAATACCGATAATCCAACAAAAGTCTAAGTAGATTCATCTTCATACGGCTTAGGTGGGGTTCTTCTGTTGAATCGAGGGCGTGAATGGAGACCAGTGTTTTATGCATTAAGATCTCTTACTATGACTGAGCAAAGATATGCTCAACTCGAAAAAGAGGCTTTATACCTGGTGCTGCGAGAAGTTTACAGATTTTCTAGTCGGGTTACTGAAGTTTATTATAAAAACGGACGACACACTATTGCTGATACTTCTAAAAAAGAAACGTTTAGATGAATTGACCTGTAGGATAAAGCGGTTTTGAATGAAACTAATGAGGTTCTCATACGATATCATTTACATACCAGGAAAATAACTAGTAACAGTTGACACTTTATCTCTGGCTTCTACTAGTAGTCCGACTAGTCAAGATATACAGAACTAACCTGAAACAGACTCGTTTGTTAATTTGTGATTGGAAATATTCTGACAAGTAATCAATTTTTGGAGGAAATTAGAATAAAGCAGTTATCAGACGGTAACTGTAATCAGGTCATAAAATTTTGTAAAGTGAACCACTGTCCAATGTTAGTCAGGAAAGATCACGAACTGAAATTATATTGATATGTATGCTAAGACTTATCAGTTCAACAATGATTTTTATTGTACCAGACCTGACACGTCATTATAGAAGAATTGCAGAAAGAAGTATTAGACCGTTTACATGAAGGACATTGTTAAGTGTTGATCACTAGCGCCAGTATGGTAGCCGGGCCTATCAAAGCAAATAACAAAGAAAGTAGAAAAGTCAACCATATGTGAAAAGGATACAAGGTATCCACCAGAGTCACTCCAACTCCAAAGTTACCAGACAAACCATGGCAAAAAGGCGCTATGGATTTATTTGTACTGATGGGACATCAGTATCTTTTAATTGTTGACTATTTCTCTTGATGGATAGAAATTTCACCCATCAGAGAAACCTCTTCTGTCAAAGTGGTTGGACACTGCAAGTCAATATTTGCAAAGTAAGGTACCCCGAGTAGTATCTGATAGTTGTCTTCTGTTCAGCTCGAACGAATGTTTAAATTTCTCAAAAGTTTATGGTTTCAGACATTTCACAAGTAGCCCGCATTATCCACAAGTAAATGGCGAAGCTGAACGGGTAGTTTAAAAAAAGGAAGTGATTCATATATAGCACCTCTGAATTACAGGACTACCCCTTTGAAACATGGTTTTAGTCCGGCAGAATTGTTAATGAATAGGAATCTACTGTTGCGAGTCGGTGTATGCGTTGAGAAATGCCCACAACAAACATGACAGTCTCGGGATGTGAGTCCACGTAAATAAATGAAAGACTACAAGAACCAATATGTATGTACAAACAAATGATAATGTATTAACAGTAAAGGGTTACAAATGACAAAAACAAAGATGTGTGTGTCAAATGAATGAGAAAACCGTTTGGTCCAAAGTGTGTGTGCGCGTGTGTGTCTATATATGTATTATTCATGCGTTTCCCAAAGGGAACGCGTTCTCTGCGAGAGATTTACATGTTGACGTGCAAGAGCCTCACATAGTAGTGGTCTCGTAAATTAGAAGGAGTTTAACCCGATAATACTCCCCTCCAGATAAGTAGAATTTTTTCTGCCCATATGTAAAGTTCGTGTAGTTATTTGTGTGGTTGAGATACGTAATTCTACGAAATGTATTTGTGTTGTTATCAGGGAGCTGTCTTATTTTCTAGTTGAATGTAACACGCTCTGGAAAATGCGTCGGTAGTGTAAATTGTTCAGCGTTTGCTATTAAGATTTGTCTTTTTCCAATTCTCCACGTTGAATTGATTTTGTCGTCCCGTCGTATTGATTCCTTCTTGTTAGAAGAATTTTGTTTAAGTAACGCTTTGTTTGTTTGCTATGAGTGCATAATGTTGTTGGCGCATAAAATTTAATAGAAGCAGCGTTGTGGCAAAGTTGAGCTGATGTAGAATTTCTACCATGTGTCAAATGCATGTTTGAGAACTTTAAGAAAATTTGCGAGTATTGTTGCCTTCTGATTAAATCAATGTAGCAATAATTAAAAGGCGATTAGAAATTTTTTCGGGTCCCACGTGTTGCAAAAAAAAAAAAAATCTATCTGCCGAGTCAGAGAACATCATGTATTGCATAGATATTTCATAGGGTCTAATCACAAATTGTGTCGCTGTATAAATGCTTTTTGCTAATAGTTTATAGAGTCTGTCGTGCATGGTAGAGAAGTCTGTCGATGTTTTTCTTCACTAGCTCTCGGTTTGGAAAAGGTGTGTAAATGTATATTTGAGTCTGTTCATGTATAGTCTTGTGTGTTTCTTGTTATCAGGAGGAAAATAATTATCATGTCGGACCTCACCAACTTGTTTCGGGCCGGTGTATGCGTTGAGAGATAAACACGTGTGTCTCCTGAAATGCCTAGAACGAACATGGCAGACTCGGGATGTGAGTTCACGTAAATAAATGAGAAGAAACGACAAGAACCAATATATATGTACAAACAAATGATAATGTATTAACAATAAAGTGTTACAAGTGACAAAGATGTGTGTATCAAATGAATAAGAAAATCGTTTGGTCTAAATTATGTGTAGTGAATGAATACGCGTACATGTGTGTGTGTGTGTCTGTGTTGTTCATGCGTTTCCCAAAGAGAACGCGTTCTCTGCGAGAGATTTACATGCTGACGTGTAAGCGTTAAAAGTAAGAAAGGAACGAGAAAAATATCGCAGGATATTTATAGTGCCGGAGAGCGTCCCCTAGTAGCGGTTTCAAAAATTAGGAAGAGGTTACCCAACATTACGTACTCGGATTCCAGCAATTTCCAGTTTGTTCTCCAAAAGTTTGTCTAAGCGAAAATCTTACAAAGATTTCTAAAGAATTGCTAACAGTATTGAAGCTAGACAAAAGAAGGATTTCGAACTCAGACATCGAACAAAGGTTTTTCCATAATCTAACTGAAGGACAACCTTTGTTGGTTAAAACACCAAAAAATTTACCAATAGTTGTTGTAAAACCTGCTTCACCAGGGTGTGTTCTAATTAAGACAGGTAGTGGAATTTGTTGAGGACTTGCAATGCCTGGTCTGCACAGAAGCCTCAAACATACAAAATTTATCATTTACAAGCAACAATTCGAAACAAAGACAAAACTCGATTTAATCAAATCCAAAATAACATTTATTCAAAAACGACAGTATGTATTGACTGTGTGTGATTCGGCTGTATAAGGTATTAGTGTTCGAGTATATAGGTAAAGGGTTTTTTCACAGTTGTGCACAAGGTGAAGAGTTCGAATTGCGTTAGTTTTTCCTTCACTTTGACGCCTGTCAAGTTGTCCGAATGTGTTTGGTTGTGTATATGGTCGGACAGGTTGTAATGTGAAAAGAAATCGGCTAGCATGAATTTCCAGGTATAATTCTGGCGTAGTCCTAAATGTAGGATAAGTTCCTTCGTGTCGTATGTTTGAATCTTGGAACAGTTTGGTGCTTGCAGTCGAAACGTGGAAGGGATAGGTCTGTGTCCGGGTGGTAGTGGGATTACACTTATCTCGGCTCCGGTATCCACAAGAAACGTATCTGCTGTTCTGGTCTTCTACATAGAACAAGCGACATTTTCTCCTTCCTCCAGCTGCAGTCGTCGGTATTACTGGCTGGAATAGGCGTTTCCCTGTTGCTTGAAATTACAGGGGTTGTCCTAGCATCGCATTATAGTACCTACCTCGAGGCTGTGAACGGCTTCTCGGCTCTCTGCCTCGAGTTTGTAGAGCTTTCAGCTCGCTTATTTCAACTTTTAATTCCTGCAGCTCGTTGCGCTGACTGGGTAGCGAGTGTGTTGATACTTCGTGAGCTACTACTAGACTCGTGTATCCTATCGGCAGAGTCTGCCAGTTTGTCGATAGAAGTGGTGTCTACCATCGGCTCTAGTATTTGTGTTGTGGTGTGAGGGAGTTTGTCTGGCCTCAATCGCCGTAGTACTTTCTCAGACATAGTATTTTGTCCGAGCTGTGCTCGCATATATGGTAGTAGTTGCGAGGGGTGCTGTCACAGAGACTGATGTTATTGAACAGGTCTCGTAGCATGACATCTTCGGTCCGACCCATTCTTTTGATGATGGCATCTTTGAGGGTGTCTTACGGGTTTATTTCTAGTATCGCGTCCAACAAGTCAGTTACTTTGTGTACGACTTCGGGTTAGCGAACTTGGTTTTCTGTGACGTTATTTTTCTGACGTAGAATAGGGCTTGTAATTGAGCCGTTAAAGTTAGTAGACGGTGATTTGCGAATACTTCGAAAACTTCCTCATTTTTGTTGTTTTTAGGGAAAAAAGGAAAAAGGGGCTGTATTTCTCTGTGTTTTGTTTGTGTCCGTGAAAAGGAAGTAGTGACAAATTGTGTGTGACAGAAAAAGGAGTGGTAAGCTATGTCGGCCAACAAGGCTGTCAGGAAAGACGAGGGATTCAATGCTTTCTATGCACAGCTAGGTTATGTAGTTTTGTGAGGTCAGTGTAGTCATTTTAAATAGAATTTTTGATGCAAAATTGCTTTATTTTAATATGTATTGTTTCTTTTAATATCGAGTCACCAGCTTGTTGAGGGCTTGCAACGCCTGGTCAGCACCGAAGTCTCAAACATACAAAATTTATCATTTACAAGCAACAATTCGAAGCAAAGACAAAACTCGGTTTAATCAAATCCAAAATAACATTTATTCAAAAACGACAGTATGCATTGATTATGTGTGATTCGGTTTTGTATGGTATTTTTTGTGATGTCTGCCGGTAGAAGAAGAAGTCAGACGTTATGGCCCGAGAAAGAGAAAGGATCAAGCAAAAGGCAGCAGAAATGAGCTGTTGTTTGTCTGCTAACCGTGCAATCGTAGTAGTAATTGCAATGGCAATTAGGGATTTTTGGAGGTCACACGTGTTGCAAAGGAAACTATATTTGCTGACATCTTCAGATATTTACGGTGTGTAGGTGTGTTTTAGTTTTTGGAAATATGCGATTTTGCTCTTTACATCAGGTATAATCACAAATTTTGTAACTGTAGTTTATTTTTGTTCGAAGATTTCCGTGTCCGCTATGCGTGGTAGGGTAGGTAGAGAAGTTGGTCGAAGTTTTTCTTCACTGGCTCTCGGTTTGAAAAAGGTGTCTAAACGATTCGTGAGTTTCTTTATACAGCTTTGTGTGTTTCTGTGTCCAGGAGAAAATATCACGTCGTGGTCACCAATCGGTTGCGGGTGACACGAGAATCTGGATGTGAAAGAAGAACATTTAAAGTAGTTTGTATGTGTGTAGTTTGGTGTAGGAGAAAGTGCTAGAGAATATGAAGTGAAAAATGCGTACGTGCGTGCCTGTGGAGAAAAACGTTCTTCTCGTTCGATCAACATCTTACCGTTCCTGAGTGAAATAGGATAAAATGAGAATGTCAGAGAAAAAATAATGACGTAATAATGTCGTTTTTTGACGTTAAAAAATACGTCAAAAAACGACATTATTACGCCATTATTTTTGCACCAACCTAATATAAGTTTAGTGAGCGTCCCCTAGCGGCGTTATTTTTTTTAGGAAAGTAAGTGGGGTAATTCCACACTGCTGCCTCAGTTAAATTTATCTTTTCCAATAAGTAACTTTTGCACTTCAGGTTATGCGCATCCACATATCAGCTGATCAACGAGCCTTTCTTCATTGTCCTTGAACTTACATTTTTTTGCGACGTTTTCAGTCGGGATAAAAAATTATTAGTGGGTTCTTCGATATCTTGCTTTAACTCCTGGAATTCGTACCTGTGTATTTTGTGCTTTGAACGTGGCTCAAATGTGCTGATTTTTAAAAATGTTTTGTCTGGCCTGCTTGATAATGTTTTCATTCAAGAAATTCAAATAATATTGCATATAAAATTTTGGTATCAATGCTTCAAACTTTGCTGGGAATCATTTTTATACTAGTGTTCATTCTATACCAGAACCAAATACCACTCAAGATAGAGTGTTACTGAATGAGATGTTGTAAAAGGGGGAAATAAGAAGTGTATATGATGACGATATGTAAGATAGATAATGGTTGACTCTAAACTTGAGAGGCTAAGTTCATAATGATAATACTTTTGAGAATCTGTTCTACAAAGTAACAGTTCTGGAGGAAAAAAAGCTCCCTGAGTGTAACGTCCACATTATTATGACTTTCCACTGTCGCTCTTGGAAATATTTGTCCCCTTACTACCTCTTTCCAACCCTGTTCTACCTCTATTTACAAAAACTTATTCGGTAGGTTACTCATTGTTTAAAGAAAGAGTCATTTGACATTTTTGGGACACATTATGAGAAAAGAAGGCTTAGAGAACTTGATACTCACAGGACACAATGAAGTCAAGAGGAACAGAGGAAAACATTGACTAATCTACCGGACGAGTTTGTGTAAATGGATGGCAGAACAAAGATCGGGGAGATAGTAAAAAGAAAAAAAACATTGCTAAGAGCTGCAAAGGATAAGAAGTTGCGGAGAACTGAGTCCGTTACATAGAAAAAGTAGATTCAGTTAAAAAACTATATAATTCACTGGCTTGCATACTACTCTGAATTCTCATAATATTCACTTCTTATTTCCTCTTTTTACATTTTTACAAAAGTCTCATTCAGTAACAGTCTGCCTTCAGTGGTACTTGGTCCTTGTATTGGATTAACAATAGTATTAAAAAGATTCTCAGCAAAGTTTGAAGCATTGATATAGAAAATTTTATCAAGGGTATGCTCGTTGAATTATCTCCAAGCATCTTAATTATACAAATTGTTTTTTCCAACTAATGTCCAAAAAATACAATATTATTTGAATTTCTTGGATGAAACATTATCAATGATTCATTTTTTACTAGTATTTCTTTCGTCTTAATTTCAGCTGCTTTTCATTGCAACTCCAAGATTTAATCATCCTAAGCGTGGAAAGACATCTGAAGAAAAGCAATGTCCATAATTAAAAGAGGACAAAAAGGTAATATAACTTTTTTATGCGCTGTTTCCTTTCAGGACATTGAGCTAATGGCTCTCTACAGCTTCCTATCACTTGTAGCCCTTAGTAACATTTCTTCCTTTGCTAGAAAAATAACTACGATACTTTAATATCAAAGAAAATATGAAAAATTAAATGAAATAAGAGAATGAGCTAATAGGTTATTGCTCTTCAATTGGGGAACGTAATATTTTTCTGCATAGCCAATAAAGAAGGAAACGTGTAAAAGAAAATACATGTGTATCAATAATATATTGAGACGGGTTTGTTTTTTTTTATATACAAATAACATTCAGTCCGAAAAAACATTCCTTCTTTTTATATAAGGTTGTCTTGACTTAATGAAAATAGTTTCAAGGACTTTTAAATGATAATTAACTTGTGATCTGTATAGAATTGAGAATATGTTCTCTTGGAAGGGCGACGCACACTTTTGATTTTGTATAAGTTGTTCTGCTATTGCAAACCTGGACTTGTAGCGGACCCCTCGAGCGCCCCCGTATCGCAAGAGGGTGATGACGTCACAAGAGGCCCGCTAGCATTTTTGAAGACGTTAAATCCGACATGGTGAAACAACATAGACGACAGAACGAGGATATATAAGATATAAGCTAATTTATTCTAGAAAAGTAATAAAGGAATAAAGGTGGTCGGAACGGTAGAGATGCAGATGTTCCGGTGCAGGCATTGATGGTCGAGGTTGGTTGTTACAGGTGATCGCTGCTGGTCATGCAGGTGATCGCTGTTGGTCGTTGCAGTTGAAGTTGATGTTGGTCGTTGCAGTTGAAGTTGATGTTGGTCGTTGCAGATAATTGCTGCTGGTCATAGTAGTTTGAGGTTGATGTTGATCGTTGCCGGGATGCCAACTTGACGTGTTGGGAAGGAAAGAGGAGCTGGCGTTGCGATGTTGTTCGGGCATGTCAAAAGTCCAGTGCAGACGTTGCGGGTCTGCCGGTCGAGTCCGATATTAGTAACCTCCCGTAATAATTACAAACGTAGTGTACGGGAAAGGTTATGGACGACGTGCAGGCAGCCAGTAGGGACGGAATGCCGAGAATTTGCAAGGAGCCAGAAGCAAGAGGCGAAGTAGAGAGAGAAAGAAAGTTTCCAACTATCGTCAAGTTGGCAGACAAAAAGAAATGGGAGCGTAACTTAATACACAGCCCGGTGATCGACGTCCTGGCCACGGAGGCCAGAAGGGCTGCGTATCGACTGTCTCAGTCGCCGACCCTAAATTCAGCGAGAAGTCACTGTCTTGTGATAAGGGAGACTAGCAAGAGAATTGGTAAGCTAACACAGTAAAGTCTATCTAAAAAATGAGTCGAGATTGGCTAAAAGGAAACCATGGCCTAAAAATGCCTAGAAGTATATTACGACTAGGTTCGTAATATAACTAAACTGAAAAGGTAACTTGCTAGTCTCTACCTCGGGTTAACAGCGTGTAGGGAGCACAACCGAAAGGTAAAGGTCGAAATGACCTGTTCTCTTCCGGTTTAAGGAGCCAGGGAGGAGCTAACTCCGACATACAAATTATTTAGTCCACCTTTATGCCAGACTGAACATTTCACAGTTGTTAGTAAGCAGCTGGAATAGAAAATAAAGTACAAGTTTCCAGTGAAATTCATAGCTGAAGTGGGAAGGAAGCAACTGGAAGATAAAGGATGCAAGTTTATGCGTTTCAAGGTTTATTCTTTATTTCTAATGAATTCTGCTGATTGACTGTCTGTCTGAAAGTTGTGATCAAAAAAGCAACTAAAATTAAAAGGAAATAAATAATAGTCAAACATTAATAACCACAAGATCTGTTCTATGTACTAAGTTCATACTGACTTCTAAGGGAAAATAGTTTTTTATATATATATATTCTATTTTTGAAGTACAGATTGCTTAGAAAATATAAAATGTGATTGTTACTCACATTTTTAGATTCAACTTGCTTCTTTACCTTTGAATCTTTTCTAAACCACTCTATAGCAACTTGGCAAATGTTATACAATTCTCACCAAATCCAGTTTTGGGATACGACTTTAAAAAAAACAAACAAAAAAAAAAACTCTTCCTTGATTCTATTTTTGAATCTCAGAAATATTTTACAAATCTATTTTAAGTTTTTTTCATAAATGATGAAATTCAAGAAGATTTACTGCAGTTGCGATATGAATTGTATTCTATTACAAATTGACACATTTTTATTATGAATTAGAATAAAGGCCGATTACATTGACCGAGTTTTTTGGGGGTTTTTTTTTAAACAAATCTTCTTTATTTTAAGATCTTTTGCGGAAGTGGATAATCTGGAAGACAGAAGTTCTTGTTGTGGAGGTTAATTCCTTCTCCGCCTCAGCAAACGTAAATTCAAAGAAAAAAAAAAAAGAATACATTTGAGTATGGGCAAATAAATGTATAATTTATTTACATACATACAAAACTAGTAACTTTTATCTGTTGCTGTTACTAAGGGAGCAGGGAGAGAGAATGGTGAAATTAGAGACATTGCTAATGACTGTTGTTGGTTCTCTCTCATCGCGTTGTTGTTGACATGAAAGCTGGTTTGTGTCGCATCCCTCAGCTTGCTGTTGTTGACGTCCAAGTTTGTCTGGGTTGACTTTGTCTTAATTAGAGACTATATTAGCATTATTTGGCTCCGAATTAAAGTTTTGGTTTTTGGAGCAAGAGTGGCTCTGACTGGTCAATAAATTGTTCGTTTTATTTTGTTTAAAGCGGATGTATGCGTGGAGCCTATGAACAGAAAACGTATGCAGTCTGTTTTGGGTCGTCGGCCGGTCAACATCCGGTTTGTGTAGAAAAATGTAAGAGGGACAACAGATCAAACTTTAAAAATTTACAATAGTATTTTTTTCGTGAACTTAAAAATAATATTAACATTATCAAAAACATTTTTTTAAAAGTGTATTCAAAATATAAAACCAGGTGAATAAAAGTGATATACGTGCTATTGATCATTCTTTACCAAGTCAATGAATAAACCTTTAAAGCGGTTTGTAACCAGGTCATAATCTGTGTCCTCATATCAGCCAGATAACATTCTGTGTGCCTTTGTAACTGTTCAGTTTTTCTAGAGTCAAGTGTAAATAAATAAATAAATAAAAATGATAAATTTAGATAATGCAATTCATATCATTTCCTGTTTTAATTAATATCAATATTTAATGCGCATTAAATCGTTCCTGCTTACGATCGCCGAAGTTAATCAACGTTGAGGCTGGTCAGTATCTAGAAGAGTAACCAACTGGGGATATCAGGTGCTGTAAGCTTAGATCTGAGGGTGGTGAAATCTATAATACCTTGGAATTGTTATTCAGAGAGCCGATTTCTAACCCCAGCTAGGTTTGTTATATTCACTTTAGGGCAAATACCTTTGGGAAATGTATGAATGCACCTCTCCTCCCACTAGCTGTGGGTTAATTAGTAAGATTTGTATTACTAAATCATTTTCCCACCCAAAAATTTGGACAATCTGAAAAATATATTTTCTGTCTTTTAATAATCTACAAAACGGTTGATAAGCCGTAGAAAATGAATCAATCAATAAGTACAAATAGCAAATTAAAATGTAATCATTTTTCATTACGATAGAGTAGGATCTTGTCGTTAACCACCAAGCATAGCAAGATGAGTAGGTTTGTAATATAAGCAGGTGTTTTGCCTAAAATCATCAAACATTTAGTTAACCTCTTATATATATATATATATATATATATATATATATATATATATATATATATATATATATATATATATATATAATAAGCATCTCAGTTTCAGTCACTTTCCTACCGCCGAACCGTAGCTTTCCTGTGCCTTTTCTATAAATATTTTCATAGTAATTGTTCTGATGAGCTTTCCTCTTTGGTACCCAGAAATCGAGAAGTCTTATTAAAGAAAAATCAGAGGGCGTATACATTTCTTTAATAAGATTCCTCGATTATTCAGGCTGTCAGACGAAAATAAATATATTGTATAATAAATGAACGGAGTGTCTACTCAATTATAGGTATCCAATAAAAATAACTTTTAAGTCATAAAACAGAGAGCACTGTAATATTACTGTTTTGGTAGGTGCCTATATTTTGGTCTTTTCTTCTTAATTTATGTTTCCTTTTCCCATTTTACTTTTATTGCTTTTTTTTCTTTTGGGTTTTGTTTTATTGGTTGTTGTTTTTTTTATTAGTTATTTTTCTGTGGTCACCGGGTAGATCATTTTTAATGGCTATGGGTAAAAAAAAGTTATCGCAATAAAAATAATATGATACAAGTCAATTCTTTTCTTTTTTTTTTATTTAGGACAATATTTATTTGTTATTGTTTTTGAAATTATCTCTTGACAAATTCTGTAATTTCCTGGGGTGTGGGTGACAGGGTACAATCATAAAAAAAAACAAAAACAAAAAAAAAACAGAGTACAAAAGTAGATTGACCACGGTAAAATATCGAAGATAAATAGATAGTTGTGAACATATTGAGAGAACTGATTACTATTTATTTAAATTTCAAATGCCCTTCATGACGTAGGCAATCATAACACTCCAGTTTCTTTTTCCTTTATCTATGAAAAGAAATTAGTTGCGTATTTGGGCAGCAATATCTCTTTAATGTATGTTTCATTGAACAAGATCTACAGGGTATTTTTTGTTAACATTGGTTCTTGAACATGACTACGATGGTCAAAAGTTGTTCGGACAGTTTATCCACAACGTAACACCTTATTCAAAAATTGGAAAAATAGCAATATATATATATATATATATATATATATATATATATATATATATATATATATATATATAATTGATATGTGATATATGTATAGTAGCTAGAATTCCTTTGTCTAAATCCTGGTAATCTTGGAAAAGCTGGAAGTTTGAAATAGTCTGCGATGGTTGAAAGTACTTAAAACAATAGAAAAATATAAACTTTGGACAGTTTATCCATAATTTTGAGCACAATATTCAATACCATATTCGATAATTAGAAAAATACAATAAGAATATTAAACAGTTCTTTTGTAATCAAAACTTAGTCCTTTTTAATCAAACTTGTTTGGCTGATTACTTACTTTCTAAATATACTTTATTCATATTCATATACATCTATAAAACAGGAGGTGTCTATCTGTGTGCCAGTCCGTGTGTGTTTGTCTGTGTGTGTATGTCCAAATTTCTTGAACCATTTAAATTAAATTGTACACGCATAAGGCAAATTTAGGTCAAAATTAACTTTTCAATCTTTAGCCCCCTCCCCCCCCAAGTTTGGCAAAAAAATCGATAAAACTGAAGGTGGGTACAACTTTTTGCAAAAAACCAAAGCAAAGTTACACGCGAACAAAGTTTTTACTGGATAAGCTGATGTTCTTTGCACTTAATTCAAAACATCAGCTCAAGTTACGAGGTTTATATAGAATGCTTGATAGTTTTCCTGTGACATTGGCTTTACACCAAAAATTGTAAAAAAAAACCTATGAAACAATCGGGTTTTTCGTACTACTTAAAATAAAAACTTGAATATCTTCCTTATTTTTTATTCAATTTTCTTCAAACATGTCGCAACAAATTGCCATCATGCAATAAATAAGTGGCTTTAGTCCCGTTCGCTTCCCCGCGTATAACGAAAAATTACGAAAAACTGTTAAAAAAAATCCCGTTTCCGACCATAACGCCCTGGTCTGCCAGTTGATGCTTTCCAAATTTGCCATGTAAATTGCATATGACACACAAATTGACTTGTGTGAATGTTTGGTTTACATTATTTCAGTTAAACTGACAAAATCTGCAACAAACTAGGTTCAAAATCGGCTTTTGCCATTTAGCTAATAGTTTCTTCATGTGATTCCATCCTAAATTGGCATTCGAACAAACTTTGATGCAAAGATTGTTTGAGAAGGATTATTGAAGCGTTAAAAGAGAAAATTTCCCGAAGAACCTCTTATTAACCCCAGCAATGAAGGTGTGAAGAAGTGTGTGTGTGGGGGGGGCGTTCATGCGTTTGAACTTGCAGTTGAATCAAACTCTGATGCCTCATCCCTGTTTTTGTTTGATTATTAGATTTGTGAACGATGACATACTATTTGAAAGTTATTACGGCCATAGGAAATTTACTGAATATCTAAAACATTGAAACAATTTTATCCCGAGCAATGACCATGCAAGAAGGTTTTATTGATGGAATTCCCTTATTACGTACACTCAAGGGGTGCAGGTATACAGGTGGGGGTTGCGGTTATCTAATTGCTGTCATGTACACCCGGGCAACGCCGGATACCTCGGCTCTATCTATCTATCTATATATATATATATATATATATATATATATATATATATATATATATATATATATATATATATCAATCGAGAACTGTGGGGAAAAGCGCGTATTTGTAAGCAGTAACTATTACTGCTAATAATGCAAGAATCTCCCAACGGATTGAGTCATCTAGGTCACTGGCGTACTTATGAAAAAATAAATACGCAAAAATAGCCTAGGGGTTAGAATCTCCGACTGATACCAAATTGGTCGGGTTTCGGTCCCAGCTTGAAGCGACCGGATGTCTAACCATACTGAGGAGCTGTCATACAGTGAAACAGTTTGTCTGTGGATGACGATATATATATATGTGTGTGTGTGTGTGTGTGTGTGTGATTGTTACTGTGGAGATAAGAGTCAGTACTTCATGATGGCTATCAGTTTCATGCCAAGATATCTTCAGATCATTATCTACAAATCCTCTTTGATACTGATCACTCTCCCTATTTTTTATGCCTCTTCAAAGATTCCTTTTGCTTTCGTCTCTGTAAATTACTATGATTCCTGGAAAAGATACTGGATTAGTTTTCTCATTGCTTTCTTCACAGTTTTGAATTTAAAGAGTGACTACCACTTAAGGCTAAAGAGCCCAATCTATTCTACTAATTCACCCCTAGCTTGGGGGAGAAGAGATGAATTCATGCCTTTCTAAAGGATATTTGTACAAAAGAAAATACAATAGACTAGGTACTAATTTGAACACAGCTCACCGATTACATTTTTCTTGCTAATAACCATGCCACTACTTGCACATCAATCTGTTATTTGTTTAGATACTGCTGACTATAAGTAATCCATTATTTGCTCAGATACTGCTGACTATAAGTAATCTATTATTTGCTCAGATACTGCTGACTATAAGTAATCCATTATTTGCTCAGATACTGCTGACTATAAGTAATCTATTATTTGCTCAGATACTGCTGACTATAAGTAATCCATTATTTGCTCAGATACTGCTGACTATAAGTAATCCATTATTTGCTCAGATACTGCTGACTATAAGTAATCCATTATTTGCTCAGATACTGCTGACTATAAGTAATCCATTATTTGCTCAGATACTGCTGACTATAAGTAATCCATTATTTGCTCAGATACTGCTAACTTTAAGCAATCCGTTATTTACTCATATCCTGCTTACTAGATGTAATCAGTTATTTGCTCATATACTACTGGCTATAATTAATCTGTTATTTACCAATATACTGCTTACTTGTAAATTGAAATTTTTTTCTTGTCCTATTTATGTTCTTGTTCAAGTCAGTAAAACCAACAAGTTGACTCAAATTTTGAATTATTGTGAACATTACATAAATAACCAAAAAAGAAAAGACGTTCTTGAGAGAAATAGTGAGATTGTATGGAAGTATTAGGTTGGTGCAAAAATAATGATGTAATAATGTCGTTTTTTGACCTTAAAAATACGTCAAAAAACGACATCATTACGTCATTATTTTTGCACCAACCTAATAATTCCACAAAAAAAAAAAAAAAAAAAAAATCCTGATGGGAATCAATTTTTGATTTAACATAATTGAGAATTTTTGGGATGAGGAATTACCATTATTAGATGTCTTTCTATTTGAATTAATATCTTCATTTGGATTGTTATACTAACAACATTTTGGCCGTTCAAGTGAGATAACAACATTGGAAAATAAGACAGATGAAAGACTCCATGCACATGTTAGACACTGACAGCCTCCTCAGTAGAAATAAATATCTTATGGAAGCCTTTGATGAAGGACACCCAACAATAAATTCCACCACCCAAATCAAAATGTACCTGAGTACAGACATTAGGTTGAAGGTTTCATTAAATTGTGCATGAGATGGACTAATGGATTAGAGTGGTTAAAACACATCTGGCAGATGTCAATTCAAACCCTGGTTCTTCTAGCACCGAACAGTCATATACACTGGTTCATTAGAAAAAATAAACAGACAATGCAAGGTGACTGGTGACTATTAACTGATACAAGTTATCTCCCCTAAGCATGGAAAGACATCTGAAGAAGGCTGGTGAGTACAATGGATGAAACATAGTGATAAGAATATGTGTCTCGTGTTACTAAGCGTATTATAGTGGCAGAACGAAGAAGAAACAAAGAAAATATAGAGCAATAAACAATTGTATTAACATAAAATAAAACAAATGGAAAATCCGAGTAGATGTCTCTCGTATGAAAAAAAGAGATAAGAGGAGTTGTAAAAGGTGAGGCGTACAGAAGCTGAGTTGTAACTGTGGCGACGGTCTTTGGTGTGCTGGCCGAGTCTGATTTATTTCGAGGTCGTTTTCCGACGAAGTGTGTGAACACTGGCCAAGATACTGCCTAACTGCTGAATATCCCTTTGATAGGCTTTTATGTCCTTTGTTAGGCTCAAATCAGTTCCAGTTTTTATTTTGTTTCTTTAGGCGGGAGTGGGTGCAATTGCGTGGAACATCTGGGCTGTATTTCTTACTTTTTTTTTTTTTTGAGTGCGTAAGTAAAAACGGAAGATATATGCGGAACCTTGTACAGCTGACGGAATTTTAGTTCAGTTTTGAGTGTTTGAAGCGTTCCCATCCAGCCAGTGGTGGAAATTAGTGTAGCATGAATCAAAAGATGATCTGGTTTTAGGAAGAATGTAATGATAGCAAGGCATGTAACAAAATAGTTTGGTTATTAATTTTAACTAGTTCATCTTTCATAGTACTACTGTTGCTTTTTTTCAAAATGCTATTATCAATTTGCGTTCTCTGATCATCAAGCGAACAGCATAGATTAAAATAAAGAAATAACCTCTGAAAACACATTGTGCCTTCTTGGGCTCATGTTTTCCACTGACATGAAATGGAGTGATTGTATTGAATCAATTGCTAGGCCTATTGGAAAATTGGTTTGCTGTGTCGTGCCAGAAAAGTTTTTTTTCTCTCAGAATCTATCTTGCACGCTTATAAATATATCATTCATCTGTGCATTGAATATTGTTGCTATATCTGATTTGGTGCTCCTATATATCTCGAGGTTCTTGACAAAATCCAAAGAAAGATCAGTAATGTAATTGATCCTGATCTGGCTTCTCGACTTCAGTCACTTTCCGACCACCATCGCTTGGCATCCTGCAAATATTTGTATGGCAATTGTTCTGGTGGTGCCTTGACTGCATTAATTTAAGCGTACTACTAGATTAGTAACGAGGTCTCACAACTTTACTCTTGAACTATAGCTCAATATAACCTTATGTTCTATTCTAATGCTTTCTTTTCTCTCAGTTCTCACCTGTAGAACTCTCTTCTCGTTTCTTGCTTCCCTGCCACCTACAATCTTCAAAAATTTAAATGCAATGCTAATCACCATCTTCTGGATTTCTGAATCTTGTTCTTTTATTGTCCTTTCTACTGAATAAAGTCGTCTTATTCTCTTTCACTCTCAGTAACCACTCGTATCTTCATGGCATTATCAGCTAGTTTGGGGTGAAATGATTGTAAAAAATAGCTGTTTAAAAATTTTGTTGGATTACCACCAACTGATAGTAATTACAGGTTGCGAGATACTGAATTACAGCCGCCTGATTATAATCACAGGTGGATCAAGATTCGAAAGTCTCTTCCTCTTTCCCTTTTTGAGTTTAGTAGCGACAAGAGGTTTTCTTCTTGTTGCTCTGTTGACATGTAAGTAAGTACCTCAGAGACACACGCTGAAGGCTGTTTTGAATTTTTCACAACTTTAACTTCATTTCACATTTTTCTTCTTGTAATCCATTTAATATATTTATTTATATTTGTTTGTTTAAATTCCATGTTTTATTCCTTGTTTTTACCCAGACTTACATGAGTCTACCAAACATTGTTTGCGGGACAAATGTACCAGTCACTATTAAATATTTGCTAAAAATCGCTTCCACCTCACAACAAAAGTGGTGATTCCTGCAACAATTTTAATGAATATTCATTTTCAGTACAACTTGAGATTTACTTATGAAAACAAATATTAGCAATAGAGAGGAAAAAAAGTCCATAAAAACATATGTTGTGACCAAGTAAATGGTTGAAGAAATAACAAAACAAGTGTTGCAGATATATCATATATTAAACATTAAGTACAATAGAAGAGTATTACACGACTAGTGAGTGAGTATCAGTTGACCCAGCGTTCAATCTATTCGACTGTTATATTTAACAGCCACCCCCACGAGGGATTCATGTGGCACAAGGCCTATTTTACCGTGGGTTCTCCGAGCCTGTAGGCTCGGTCAAAAATATTCCCTTAGAAGCCGTATAAACGGGTTCAGGGACTGTCTACCTTCCCGGACGAAACTTTGCCCTGCGGCAAAGCTTCGCCCGAGTTCCTCTCTGCCAAGGCAGAGAGTTTGACAGTTGAACAATCTGTGCGACTGTTCCACCAAGGCCTTCTCTCCTACTAATCTTATTCACATCCTTTTGGGGTTTTATCATTTTCGTATTTTTCAAGTGAGGTAAAAACTTCGAGAGGAATCAAGTCTTAGTCTGACCTTTAAACATAACAATTACACATGTTATAATAATCAAGTAAAAAAACAAAAAAAAAGCAAAAAGAAAGTTAAGTAAATTTTCAAAATGTTATTCTGATAACAAATTCTATACTTATATATGTTTATATATACTTATATATAAGCATTTGTAAACTAATAAGTGTCTATACATATTTAGGTTATGTGTCTCTGTGTTTAAGCACTGGTTTTGTGATTATATATTTTTTGTCTATACAACAATTTTAAAACAAATGAGCAAAGTAAACTTTTCTCTGGCAAAAGACATGTGAAAAATATATCAAATTCTTCATTACATATGTACAGTGTCAAGAATCAACAGTTGCAGTAAATTTTAAACAAAACATTCCCACAAACGACTGTATGGAAGGATGTGAAACCAAATGCAGAACAAAGAATAGGCGGTCAGCTGTTAATGGAGACCCTATTTTACAAGGATATTGAGGGAAAATACTTTACAGAAGAATGTCAGACGTATTTCGCTCCCAAATTGATTTTAAAAGAATCCTTAACATAGTTACCGTGTCCTTGAGTACTGACTACAATATCAAGAAGACATACAACAACAGGATGAATAAGAAGCAGGATTGGGGATTCATTAAAACAGTCAGTCAATTACGTGCCATGCGTGATACACGCTTAGGCGATCATGTATCTTTCGATACATGACTGACGAGGCAGATTTTTTTCCTGCAGTAGGTTGCCATTTCTTTCTGCGTTAGACCAGTCGTGATATTTACCCATAGCTGGGGGGAGAGGAGGTTTCATACCTTTTCTAAGGGTATTATTAGCACGTAAATGAATGTAATGGATTCGACTGGAATTAAAACAGACAACAACCAAATTCACAAACGATCCAACGACATCAAAGTGTAAGATAGCTACTGAGATAAAAGTAACTCCAAGACAGTAAGAACGAATGTTCATGACAAATGAATCTTTAAATCATATCAAGGTACCTCCCCATGAACTTCATGTCAGCAAGGCATCTGTTCATGGAGTAAAAGAAAGCTATGAGTCTGCAAGAAAGTGGTTTGGTCCTTCAACATTCTGGATTAGACTAATATTCTTATTTGTGGTGTGAAAGAACGGGCAAAGATGAGGGAAGTGAAATAAATTTACCTTTTCACATTTGTGGTGTGAACTAAGGGAGGAAAAAATGAGTGATGCATTCTTACTTTTACATGCATTTGTAATGTGAAGGGTCGGAGAAGAATAAGGAAAGGAAAAATGAACGATGTAAACTTACCTTCTTCACATTTGTGGAAGGGGGAACAAGAGAGGATATAATACGTGATGTAGACTAACCTTTTCCCATTTGTGGTCTGAAGGAATGGGGAAGTAGAGGGGAGTGGTGGCCAGGTACTGAACTAGCAACATTGGTTGAGTAATCCAAAGAGTGACTTGACCAAACGAATTGTGAGTTCAATACCTGGTCACAGCAGAGGGAAGGAAAACTTCGAGAATTGAGTTACTAACGGGAATTAATTGAAACTGAGATACCCAAAAAAAGGCATGGCACGTGGAATTAGAACAATCTACTCCCAGTGGAGTTAATAAAGCGTTCAGTTCGAAATTCCAACGTATATCATCTGAAGAAGGCCCAGGCGTACAAACGGTCGAATCGTCGTGAGTATATTAGGTTGGTGCAAAAATAATGACGGTTTTTGACGTTAAAAAATACGTCAAAAACCGTCATTATTTTTGCATCAACCTAATAGCAATAAATATGAGGGCAACAGTGCGAACGATATAAATAGTGTAAACTTAACTTCTTTACATTTGTAAAGCTTAACCTACTTCATAGGTTGAGATTTTGGAAGGCATGTGCGAGCACCATGTATTGGAAAGTGGGAAGAGAGTTCAGTTGTTAGTGGAATAGGGAAACTAACATCTGTGGAAACATAATTACCACGTGGTGCGACATCTCGGAGAGAAGAGGACAAAAAGAGTGAGGCAGGAAATGTTTACCCTTTATATAGGTTTCAACAACATCACCTAATGACATTTGACAAAAACAAGGGCAGTAATCATATTTCCGATTTCCTCATAGGAAAATTTATTTATTTTGCTTTTTTATTATTCATTATTATTATTTTAGTCATCGATTTTATTTCATTTTCCCACATATAAAACCATTTTCTCAGATCAATGATTAAAAATAGCTTTCAGTGAATAAAACCTTTAAGTCTTCATCTTTCTTCAAACATCGTTCACTAATGCTACAGAATCACAAAGAACTGTACCAAATAATTAAAATCAAATGACTTGAGGACATTCAACAGCGGCAACAATTAAAATGAATAGCACATGTAACTTGAAAAGAAAATAATGACATAATGAAGATGTTGACATTCCACATGTCTTAAAACAAAATGTTAGGAAAGAAACCTACATTTATACTGGAAAGAGTGATAAGTTACTGGTTTATGAGAAACCCATTTTGCTGAAAAATTGTTTTAATAGAAAGATTTTATAAATTTCAAACAATGGTAACACTGATTGTTTGGTCAATGAATGCATATTTCCTCATAAGGAAACGGCTATTATTATCATTATCATGAAGCAATAGTATAAAAATATTTGTCAAAACTTCATCCAATAGCATCACTAATATGAGGTTGGTGCAAAAATAATGTCATTTTCTCACATATGTGAGAAAACGACATTATTTTTGCACCAACCTAATAGAATTATTTTGTTGTGAATATTGTCACTGAAGATTAATCTTGGTTTCATCATTATGATCTTGAATATCATCACCAAGGTTGTTGAGGAGTAAGAAAATTCAAAACAGTGTACTTCAGTACAGAAAATCAGAATCACAATTTTTGGGAAGACAAAGATACTCATTTGTAAAAGAGAATCAGAGCAAAAGTCTTACAAAATTATATTTTGGTGTGGGAACTCTCAAACATTTTCCCATATAAATTACTGGTAATTGCTTCTTTGCTTTATGCCATTTTTGCTTACAGAAGATTTCATAATATGAAAGCTACACATTTGAAGAGACAGAGATACTTTGTATACAAGAAGAGGGTAACAATCCTCATAACTAAATGTTTTTATTTACATTTTCACTGATAGTTATATTGTAGAAGTTACTGATACTTTAAACTGAGTGATAATACTGTATTTATAGATGTATGTGTGCATATGTTAGTATCATTATATGCAGATATCTATATATGTGTACAAGTTCTCAACATTAAATAGAAAGGAAAATCTATAAAAATGGCTAACAGGTCGCATTTTTCAGAATATATGTAAATTGGCTTGAAAGGTTAAAAGTGACTTGATCAGGCAGTCTCTCAACTTGCACATCAAGAAATGTGAATGAGGTGAACAACAAAAGGACAGAGCTGAAAGTGAATAACCGAGTCAAAAACTAACACCAAACTGACATTTAAATTATGTATCACAGATTTTATAAGAACATTTTTTGTTTAGTTTATACAAGATTAATCACTGTATATTGTAATAACAACTTTTGATAAAAAATGAATTAAAAAAAATAGGTAATGTAAGGTAATTTTTTTTTTAATTACTAAATATTAAAATGAATTTTAATTACTAAATATTAAAATGAATATTAAATTTAAACTCATATTCTCGACAATTTGAACCTGATGATGGCAATAAATGCTGGACAATCTCCTCACAGATGAAGAAGAGACTTGAAGAATGCTGAGAATACTATGGACTCAAGATGTGAGTAATTTAAGAAAAATGAAAGCAAAAATGATGAATCAGAAATAAACACTTTAAATTTTTATAACACATAGCAAGAAAAGAGGGATGGAAGAATTTGACACTTATACAGTGTAACCCGGATATAAGAGAGTTGTCGGGACCGGAGAAGAAGTCACTTATATCCGGGTTTCTCTTATATCCGGGTTTGGTCTATTTTGTTTAGGTAAGTATGGCTCTAATTTGGGACCAGAGAAAATCTCTCTTATATCCGGGTTACACTGTATAACAAATATGGCAAGAGGGTTGGGGGGAAACAGAAAGTAATCTATGTAACAAGCCTGCGTAAATAGATGGCAGAACATGGAGTGGCAGGAACGGTGAAAAGAGCTACAAAAGATAGGAAGTTGTGGAGAGTCATGATCATCCACGTCCTGAAAGGACATGGCATATAAAAGAAGAATGTAAGGTACAAAATTAAAAAAAATTACTAAATATTAAAATGACTATAAATTTAAAGGATTATGGAAGTCAAATATCAGACAATTTATCTTGCGATGAAGGATGTGAAAGCAATAACTGACCTGGGGCAGCTGACAGTATATTTAATTTACTGAAGTTTACCTGATACATGGCTTGAGAGTTACTCCAGGTAAAAGGCTATTAGGTTAATTGTGTAATATGAATGTAAGAGCAGGCAGTAAGAAGCGAAGGATATATAATGATTGACTTGAAGGGGTCAAGATTGTAGTGTTCAGCAAGTCTGTTCCACAAAGTAGCATTTCTCAGGGAACAAACTGCCTGGCTGTGTCTCCCTCCTTACAATTGGAATACAGTGGAAATAAGGGTGATTTGAGTCTGTGGAGGTTAGCATAGCAAGTCTTAGCTATAAAGGTTCGAACTGGTGGAACTTATACTCATTTGAACATTTGTCATGGAAATAGTTATAAAGTAGTAATAGGCTTGTAATGTTGCATTGTGGGAAAGAGATTGCAGAGTGGGGAATAAGTCATCCCCCAGCAAGACTGCAAAAAACAATTTTGAACTCTATCAAAACTGGAAAGTTAGGATTTAACAGCATCCGCCAAAATATGGCAACAATAGTCTATTTTGGGTCTGATTTAACCCTTGCAAATATAAAACACGACAGAAGGCACCAGGTAGTTTCTGGAACAGTAGAATGAGCAAGGACATTAGATAAGAATATTCCAGTGCTATATGGTTGTCGAAGATACTCAATATTTTCACCCATAAAGATGAAAATGGGTTATCATACTTATTATAAAACCCAGGTTGTGTGTGTGTGTGTATGTGTGTGTGTGTGTGTGTGTGTACGTTTATATATTGGATCGGATTTCCTACATTTTTCAACCGATTTCAACAAAACTTCACAGGACTATGTAAAATTACCTTGCGGTGGTTCTGACAGCGCCAAAAATTGGAAAAAACAATTGTTTTTGCACGAAAACACGATTAAGAGGCATCGCGAGAATAAAAGGGGGACAACTCATATCAAGTTATACTTATTATAAAACCCAGATTGTTTGTGTGTGTGTGTGTGTGTGTTCGTTTATATATGGGATCGGATTTCCTACATTTTTCAACAGATTTCAACAAAACTTTTTTTTTGGCAGGTGGTGATTCTTATTGTCTTGCACACTTTTTTCTTTATTTTAACATTCAGAATGCTTTAAAAATTCCATTTACAAGACAATTCTTCATAATAAAATTCTATTCAATCGGTAGACTCATAACGATTGAAAACAATGTTTTTGTTTGAGTTTGGGTTTGACCAATTCGTAAAAAAAAAAAAACTAATTAAGACATGCGTGTCCGTCAAACTTAATCATCTTTGTCAATTTTATTTTTCAGTCTTTATGATGGTCGATACTTGATCTAACTCTTACTGTTACATCCTGGGCAACGCCGGGCTCTACTGCTAGTATGCAATAAAATAATATCTCAGCTTATCAGATACTTGGTAACAAAAAGAGAATCTAGCAACAAGATAATATTCACTTGATCTCATATGCACAAAATGTGGCAATTTAATTCCTGCAATTGCACCATGAAAGCAAATTCTTTTAGCTCAGTTGCCTATTTGACCTTATGCCAGATTAAACTGATTTAGTTTGCTTGGTATGAAGTAATGGTTAGCATACTAATGTTACTTATATAATGTGTTTGATCTTTACATAGTACTCTATTATTGTAGACTTGCGTCAAACTAATCTAAGATTCATAAACATCTCCAAGGTCAGTCAGTTAAATGCCATATGTGATACATACTTGGGTGATCATGTCTCTTTTGATTCATGACTGAATAGGCAGAAGATTTTTCCCACAGTAGGCTGTCATTTCTTTTTGCTTTCAGCTATAAACTCAAGCTGTATTGCTATTCAACTCATAGCTGGGAGGAATAGAAGATAGATATTCAAACCCTTCCCAAAGTTATTAGTGTGCAAGTGATTGTAATGAACTGGACTGGAATTCGAACTTGGATCTCCAATTTCTCATGCCGAGACATTATCCATTATGCTACATTCCACATCCATCTATAAGGTAGATGTTTTTAAAATACCAGCAATAAATTCTTATATAAAAAAAATTATCAACAATACCTACCTATTTATCAACAATACCTACCTATTTATAGTAAAATTACCAACAATATGTCAATCAACATGAAAGAACTCTTTCATGACATTAATCCATATAATGCCCTACAATTTCTTAAAGAAATCAAACTGTATTTCAAAATATAACTTCAATTAATCAATTTTTATCTGACATTATTTTTATCTGACAAATGTTATATTATACCCATAAACTAGCAACCAATAAACACAATGATAATAAAATAGTTTATTAATTGTCTGGAACAATTAATTTTGAGAAACATCTTTAAGAATTTGCATTTAGGTATTTTTTGGCATTTAAAATAGGATTCAAGTTATATTTAATGTTGTTTGGTAACTGATTTCCATGTCAAAGCTTTTTCCTCATTTATATTCCTAATTTACCAGCAAGTTCAATTTTTATATTCTTATATTCCTAATTTACCATCTAGTTGTTTCTTACATTCTTATATTCTTAATTTACCTGCTAGTTGATTCTCATATTCTTATATTCCTAATTTCCCATCGAGTTGAATTCTCATATTCTTATATTTCTAATTTACCATTGAGTTGAATTCTCATATTCTTATATTTCTAATTTACCATTGAGTTGAATTCTCATATTCTTATATTCTTAATTTACCAGCTAGTTGAATTTTTAAACATAGGCAGTCAGTTATTTTTCTACAATGTACTCTTTTTCATAAGCAAGAAATTGGAACACAATTTATTTGAAATACTTCTGAAACATCAGTTATTAGTGTCATGCATTTATTTTCCATTTTTAGAACACTTAGACAAAAACTGTAACACATTTTGAGTGTCATTTGTCATTCTGTGTTTTGTCTTATGTATTCTTAAATATCCACAAGTGGTTGATATTACCTACTGAAATGTATGATACTGCAGGTGCAATTTTGAAAAAATTGTTTTTTTTAACTTAATTTAAGTAGTTTCTTTTAAGTGACTACCTGCTATTTTTTTTTTTAATTCTACAGCAAGATTTAAATGAAGCATCATAAAGTTGTCACCAGGACGTATAATTGCAACCTTTAATATGTATTGTTAACAATCTAAAGAAAAATATACACATTTAACAACTATTATAAGTCAGCGGTAGTGTTTACTTTCTCATTCTTCAATCTGTAAAATAGAACACCATCTTAGATTGTGATAATGAAATTGTTATGTCCATAAAAAAGGACATAAATAAAAAAAATATTATATTGTCGCTTTGTCGTGTCCATAAAAATAAATAAATTATAATGTCAAAAATAATTTAATTATCATTAATTCACTCTTTCCAGACGAATTAGAACCAACCCTACTTTACTACACACATAAACACGTAACATCCTTACTATCATATAGGTAGTCAACACGTGCGTCAATGGAAATTTCGGCTTTTTTTCCTTTTTCAGGCTACAATGGTAACATTTATCTCTTAACAGCCAACAACAATTTGAGGTAAGAAAACTTCAGACACTTCATTTATTTTTCAAGTAAATTATCTGAACACGCATTACACACATATATACATACGCGAAAGACTTTGTACACTTTATCATTCTTTATTTTATCATTTACTGGATTCCGATACATATTTCATCGACATTTGATCCCAACTCACAATTTTACACAGTACTAATGTCTTTTGTGTCTCCAACACCACATAATAACCAGATAATAAAGAATACTCTTTTTGTTGCTGTTTCTCATTTTCTACGAGTATTTTTGTATAAGGTGGAGTTATAATTATTTACTCAGAGTTATAACTATCCTACATGTGGCAACAACCCGACATTAAACGCAAAATGCCCACCTGAAATAACATTAACAACATTACACCGGAGACTACAGAGAACAGATAAAAAATAATTATATTGTGTTTCGTGAACTCGCAACAGCCAAAATCAAAGATGGCTACTATAGGATATAAACTCCTATATTTTACGTGAAGCACAAAAAAATGTAAGAGGCGCCTACAAATAAATTCAGATACGAAAAACTTTTCCCCAATTCTATACAAACACGGCTCTAAAATTAAATAATTGGTTTCTGGAACCTGATTAGATAGGAAAAGTCACGTGATGTCCTCTCTACAACGTCCGGGCTGTTGAACTCCAAATGACCTAGAAATAGGTCAGGAGTTGGGTTATAATACAGTCCGGCGTAAAACTCAGAATTCTTGAGCCGATCACCTGCTCGTCATAAGCCATAAAAGTAGCTCATCAGTCACAGTCAGCGATCAGATTCGAATCGTAACAGCCAGCAACGAGATCTGAAAACGGAACAGAGATCAGATCTGCAACGACACAGTCTACGAAAGATAGTCAGCGAATCAGACCATGCCTCGATAAACAGTTTAGACACACGTTATCATAATAATGCGTATGTCAGAGATGATTTTTCTACATACAACGCCAAGACGAAATTAAGTCTCGAATTCCCTCTCTTTGTTCACCGTGTTTTTTAAATTACTGCTATCGCACGCAATCAGTCACACACATGAAGAAAGAATATTGATTTCAACATGTAAATATATGTATCTGCCTGTATAAATGTTCTTGTCATATTTATCTTGGTCTTCTTTTTCTGCGAAGATCATTTCCTCGCGTTGTTTATAATTTTGTGTTGTAATTTGTGTACATGACACTCGGATTTTATTTTTCCACCTAAAATCATGGTAGATTGACACCACACTACTTATACTAATCCTTACTCACTCCCTAGAACCCTTACCTTCCTACAGCCGCTTTTTGTCTCGCAGTCGCTGACCAGCATACCAATCCCTACTCATTGAAATCCAACAGGCGTTTTATTACTACCTGGACATCGTTCACTATCCTTAGACCTTTCTTTCACTTCCTTCAACTAGCACACACCAACGTGCCATATTCATAGCACGTGAAACAAACTTTTAATATTTTTCAAAAAATTAACAACACTAAAATGGAACATAACGCAAATTCCACTGAAGCTTCATTAACGGCTTTAAATTTACCTTCTTACAAACCAAACAACAAATGCAGGCGTTTTTTAACGCCAAAAATCATTTCACAGATAGAACGTTACTGCCAGCAGAAGTAGTCGAAGAGGTTACAGACTTACTAGAAACCATGCCCGAAGAAAACCCTTTTGCCACGTTGAAAACTACTATAATTCAATGAAACTATGCTGCGTGATTTGTTTAACAACGTGGATCTGGGCGATAGAACTCCTTCCCAATTACCAAAACACATGATGAGTCTTTTAGGATCTAACCTCATGGCAAACAACATTCTGAGCAGGTTGTGACTAGACAAACTGCCTAACACAATAACGCAAATATGACGGAAAACACAGAGTTTGACAAACTGTTAGAGTCCGCGGTCCGCATTCATGAAGGTCTAACAGGTAGAGATATACACGCCTTACATAGACATCCACGCGACCTACTAACGAGCAGTTCTATAAATTACAAACAACAATTTCAAGTTTACCTCAACAAATGCAGTCCCTTTTGAGTATACAGTAAAAGAGAACTGCACGCCAAAAATGCAGACCCAGTTTCAAATAAGAGAGCTCCAGTAATAAAGAGAGAAGGCGTAAGTGCAACACATGCTGCTACTGCTATAAATTTGGTACAGAAGCATGACGATGACTGAAACCTTGTGCTTTTAAGGCCAATAATACTTAGGGAAACTTCATTCCAAATTCCAGCCAGTAGTGACAATGACTGTCGATGGACTTTCATGGAATGGTCGTCTATTCTATATTGGGGATAGGAATTGTGGATAAAATTATATCTATAATAGACACTGAAACAATATATATATATATAATAGACACTGAAACAAAAATAAATGTATTAATGTTTTGCCACCAGACCCAAAACAAAAACTAAAACCAGGACCTTAGAAACTACAGGCGGCTAATGGTACTAAAATTGAAAACCTTTGGTGAAAAAGCTGCGATCATCAACTTGGGCATGAGGCGACATTTCCTATGGGTGTTCACCCGGGCAAATGTTACCACACCCATCCTAAGTGCAGACTTCTTAGTTAATTTCAATTTATCAGTCAATATGGCTACTCCATCTCTTGTTGACAACTTGACAGTGAGAAGAATTTGTTCTCGATACCAGTTAACTGAAATTAGCGCTTCCCTACCACAAGATAAAAGTATCAAAGTATTGTTACAGAAATAACATAGCCATTTAAACACACAGGCAGTATAAAACACTATGCTAAACACTACATCAAAACAAAAGGAGCACCGGTACATTCTACACCAAGTACAAGATTGCCAAGTGAGAGTTTCAACAAATGCTGCAGATGGGAATTATACGCCTATCAAAGAGTACATCATCACTATTGCACTTTGTCCTGAAGCCAAACCAGACAGCATGGTGTCCTTGTAGCGATTTCCGTAGATTGAATGCTATCACACGCCAGACAGATGCTCCGTTCCTCATATACACGATTTTGCCAATGGCTGAAGAGGATATCCCCAAGACCAATATTACGACACCGCTTGGGTTATATAAGTTTGTACGTATGTCTTTTGCATTGCGAAATGCGGCTCAAGCATTTCAACGTGTGATAGATAAAGTATTCAGAGGTTTACCTTTTGCTTAAGCCTATATTGATGACGTTTTAATCACAAGAAGAGATATGAAAGGTCACAAAATACACCTAGAATAAACCTTCCAGAGACTTTTACACTTTGGACTAAAAATTAATGCACACAAATCTGTTTTTGGAGAACCTAAGCTGAATTTTCTTGATCATGAAATCGATCAAGAAAGTATTACACTTTTGTCAGATAAGGTAGAGGCAATCCAAAATTTCCTGCAACTAACTTCACTACGACAGTTGCGAAGATTTATAGACCTTATAAATTATTACGTGCGATTTGTACCAAATTGATCTACTGTACTTTAACTCTTGACATATTTACTTGCGAGCAAAAACAAAAATATTACATTGTAAAGCAAGACACTGGAAGCATTCAACAATGCTAAGACATCATTAGCCAACTTCACTAAGCTTAATTACATAAAAGATAATGATAAAATTAACTTACCCTTACGACGGATGCTTCATCAACTGAAGTAGACGCTATCATAGACCACGTATCAGAAGGACAAATCACACTCATACCTTTCTTTTCTGCCAAACTAAGCAGGGTACAAACCAAATACAACACATTTCCAAGGGAATTGTTAACAATTTACCTTTCAATTAAGCATTTTCCACACCTCCCTGAAGGCAGAGATTTCAATATATACACAGACCACAAACCACTGATCTATGCAATGCACACACACACACACACACACACACACACACACACACACGGATAAATACAATCCACGAGAAATTAGACACCTGGATTATATTTTCTTCATACATCAGACATATGTCAGGTCAAGAAAACATAGTAGTAGACACACTGTCACGTGCCACGATTATATCTTTAGATTTTGGTTCTTTGAATTATGAATTAATTGCAGAAGTAACTATGGATGACTCTTTAGAAGTCAAACAATCGCTAATGTTAGCTGAGTTACCAGTTCCATTCAGTGACACCAAATTTTATTGTAACATTTCACAAACACAACCTACGTACCACCAAAGTTGAGACGAAAAATATTTCAATACTTCCATGAATCTTCTCATCCGAGCAAACGTGCAACCGTGAAGCTGATTATTGACTTCCTGTATGGCCATAATGGTCAGTTGGCATAAGAAAGTGAACAATAACTTGTTTAGCATGCCCCCCCCCAAAAAAAAAGAAGATGCACAAGCACACAAAATCACCTGCAGACACCCTTCAGCACACCTGATACAAGATTGACCAATATACATGTCGATATTGTCGGACCTTGTTCTCTTGGATACACATATATCCTGACTATCAGGGGTACCTCGACGTGGTGTAATGGTTAGAAAGCTTGTCTTGCTAGATCAATTACGACTAAGTACGAAGCACACTGGGTGCCCCATACTTTCGGCCTTGTGCCACATCTAAGCCGGGCTTAGAAAATCACTATATCCTGACTATCATAGATAGGTTTAGCCACTGACCTGCCGCAATAACAATAAAAAATATTTCAGCTGCAACGATTGTCATAATTATCATTATTGATTGAATATCAGTTTTTGGAGTACCTTCAATGATCATAAGAGAGGAACTCAATTTCAGTTTTTAAAGAGTTCAATTACCTACTTGGAACTAAACACGTGACATTCTTACTATCGGACAAGCAATCAACACAGACAGGTCGTCAACCCGTGTGCTAACAACCTTTTCAGCATCTTTTCCTTTTTCGGGCCATAATAGTAACATCTCTTAGCACTCAACAAAAAATAGAGGTAAGAAAATCACAGACACTTGTATTTTCTAATTAAATTATCTGTGATTCATTACACACATCTATAAAAAAAATCTTACGAGAAAGACTGTATACACTTTACTTATTCTTTATTTTATCGATCCATATTTGATCTACATTTGAGCCCAAACTTACAATCTTACTCAGTATTACCGTTTTCCGTGTCTCCAACACTACATAACAAACAGATAATAAATAATACTTATTTTGTTGTTTCCACTCACGTCTTACTGTTTCTCATTTTTACGAGTATTTTTGTATATTATATTTTCTTTTTAAGCATTTCACCCCAAGCAAGGCGGGAGCCACTAGGACGCAAGGGGTTACAGAAAATTTAGAGCAAGATCAGATAGGAGTGATAGAAGAAAGGATGAGGGTAGTGGATAGATCAAGGCAACTGGAGATGTCGATTGACATTACACTTGAATAGCTGGAGATTATAGCTCACAGGGAAACAGGAATAGGGAAGGGAGTTCCACAGGCGAGAGGTGCGAGACATGAAGCTATTGGAGTAGAAGAGACGGCTACATTTAGGAGTTTCGACAGTGAAGGGGTGAGAGCGGGGTGCCAGCCTCGTATGACGCTTGAACTCATGACGTCTGGGAACCAGCGAATGCAGCTCCTCGGAGCAATTTCCATGGAAGTATTTGTAGAACAGACAGAGGGAGGCGACGGCGGGTCTGTGAGAAAGTGACTGTAGACGAGACGCCAGGGCAGGGCCAACTACATTGCATATCCGCCTCTGGAGCCTATCAAGAACCTCGAGGCAAACAGAAGGGGCACCAGACCATATATGGCAGCAATACTCCATGCAAGGGCGAATTGTTGATTTGTAGATCTGGAGGATCGACTCCGGGGAGAAAAACTTCCTGACTCGGCTTAGGGAGCCAACTTTCCTTGCGGTGGACGAAGCAATTGACTCAATGTATTTATTCCATCTCAGGTCAGCAGTCAACGTGAGACCGAGAAGCCGCAGAGAGTTGCTCTCGGGAAGTTGAGCGTCAGACATCCTAATGGAGGGAAGGGAAGGATCTCTGTGGTGATTAATAGAGAGCAGTTTTGTCTTAGAAGCGTTGAAGTTGACCAGCCAATTCTTGCCCCAGTTCACAATCGATGGGAGGTCCTTTTCGAGACGCACGGCCAGGTGAGTTTTGGCAGTGAGACTAGATTTGTTTTTGAGGCAGGAATAAATTGTGGTGTCATCTGCGTAGATGCCAACTTGGGAAGTTATGGCGTCAGGAAGGTCATTTATGTAGATAAGGAATAGAGTGGGGCCTAGGATGGAGCCTTGAAGAACACCTGCGTTGGTAGGATAGGAACTGGATGGGAATCCGTTGAGAACGATCTTCAATTCACGGTTTGACAGGAATTATTGTATTAGGTTATATAATCGACCCGTAATACCATAACCCTGGAGCTTGCGAAGAAGGCCGGCATGCCAAACCCTATCAAATGCTTTGGAGATGTCTAGTGCCACGGCACGGGCTTCCCCGTTATTTTGAAGAGCTCGGTAGACAGTTTCAGTGATGGCCGTAAGCACATATAAATGTTAGGAGGATTAGAATTATTTACTTACAGTTATAACTCCCCTACATAGTCTTAACACTTTCACAATTTTCGCTTGTATCTTGTATCTTTTTTTCTTAGAAATTCCCAAATCGGCTCGAAAAAGAATGATTTAGGATGATAACATTAATCCGTAACCATTTCTCTCACAAGTTTAAATTGTCCTAAGATTTCGAAAGCGCCTGCTGTAGAACAATGCAACGAGTCATCCCTCATCAGACTGGTTATTCAAGGCGCACTCTAGATCGGTAAGATTTGGAAGAAAAACGATCGAAGATATCTTCTGTCACTGCACGGCCTATATTCGCTGTGAATACATAGTTAGTAGGCCCCTGAGACAATTTTTCCTTGAAAGCCAGTTGGCTGTAATAATGTACGCTCATTGCTTGACAAGAAGAAACTATGCATTTAAATTTCTGTGTTTATTAACCGTGATGCGGATAGTGAGATGGAAGACGTAAAGGAAATATGTCCACGTGGATTTGTCTTTTTCTCTCTATCATCTGGTCGTGTACTTTAAAATTTCGATCAGGGTGGCGAAGAAGAAGCTATTGTAGTGGATGTGTTAATTATAATGGGTAAATACTTGTTGAGAATAGGCTGCGTGAAAATTAACGATTTCCACTAACATTAAAATCTCTATATTCATGCATAGAATAAGATACAAAACTCAACGGAATGATTTCAAAACATAACAATTAGATTTATTAATGTTTGATGTACAAGCATGCGAACTGAAAAGGTAGGACAGAGTCGTGTCCCTTTGATTTGGTAATAGTTGTACCGGAGTTCATATTAAGAAGAAGTAATATTGAACTTGTAATTTAGAAGAATAAAGTTTGGAATTGTGAGTTCTAAAATTGGTAAAAGTTCAGGAGTGATTTCAGAGGTTGGTGAGTGAGTGTATTGGAGTTGTTTCGTGTTAAATAAATTTAACTTTGCAACTTCAAAAGTATGAGTGACGTGGAGTAGTTTAGCAATTGGTTATCCGTCACGAAGCTCACAATATTTATTTATACAAATGTGTATAAAATGTGGCACAAGGCCTAAAAAGGGGATGGGGAATGACGGTCTTCTTCTGTCTTAAATCTAAACTTAGCTAGTCCCAGACACGGACCCAAACAAACTAACAATATTCCAATCACCAAAACAACACATTCAAACCTACCTTTCTTACTACGTCCACCATAATGCCTCAAATTCTCTATGAAGTCCTAACTAGTCCCCTTATGTACAAAAAATGTCTGTGGGGGGAGGGTCAATAAAACAACAACTTTTAAAAGATCCCCAAATGAGTATATACAATATGACTTAAGTATTTCCAATAAGAACTAAACAAAACTGTGTTAGTAGTAAAACCCCCTACAAACCATAAATGTGGCAGCAAAATCAGTTAACTAGACGAAATCAATGCGGGGCTAAGAAAAATAAGAAAAAAAAACATTCATTCCTCCAAGCATTCACACAGACACACGCACATTCATACACAACAACAAATACGAAAAACCACACACACGAAACGAAAGGCGCCCCGCATCCACCAGAGAACTGAAGTCACTGACCACCTAACGAGGTAGGGGATGGGGAATTAAAACAAAAGGAAAATAGGGACAGAAATAAAAGGGACCAATGCGCATGCATACCCTAGCTAAGTTTACTAGAAAAAAGGGAAAACTAAAGATTCAAAAATCGAAAACCTAGTCTAACCTAAAATCTGGGTGGGTTGCCTATGTTCAACCCTGTTAGGACAAATCCTGTACCTAACCGACATCCAAGTGCCACTCTAGGTCAGCCCCTTTCACTCTACACATTCGCGCAAGATTCACCCACCTTTTGCCAAATTCCGATGAGGTGAGCCGCCGCCTTTCCGTCCTAATCTTGACTTTAAGCTGATGCTTAAAGTACAAGATCAGTTGGGAAGAGGTGAACTTCTCGCCCTCATGGAATCCCTTCTGACGCGTCGTCCAAATCACGACTCTCATAATCCCTAGTAAGCAACAGAACACATAGTGTTCAGCCTTCGTCAATTGCGGCACCACATTGCTACAAACAGAACTGGCTTCCAGGACAAAGAACTTTCCCTGCAGCATGCGAACCATGAGGCCTTCAACAAATCTGCACAACGGCACTACCGTCTTGCACTGAAAAAAGGCGTGACCAATGGTCTCGACTTCCCCAGTGCAGCGACGACAGTTTGGATATTTCTCCAAACCTGCTGAACAAAGTCTCTTGCCGACCCAGAGGGCCCCACGAATCATCAGCCAGGTGAGTGATGCCTCATCGTTATTGAGACATTTCAACCCAGGCGCCCAAGGCCATATCGAGCGAGCCTCCTGCTTCGTAAGACCGAGCTCGTCGAACAGATCATCTTGAACGGACCCCCTAACTAACAATTGATACAATGCCTTACGAGACAACGCCTCACTGGTAAACTTATGTTCGTGCATTGTATTTATTTAGATTCCTGGTCACGTGTGTGGCTCGCGAACACATTTCAAGATTTTTGTGGGTATTTTGTGTTTAAACACGTGTGCGTAGGCGTTGTTATGACTTTCAGATATATTGGCCAATCAGAAGCAATTATTGTAAAACTTGCGTCCGGAGCCTGGATTGTGTTTAGCTTGCACAAAAATCTATAACTAACATGAAAATGTAAATTAGAAATGTTTTTAACATTTCTTGTCCAATGAGGATGTAGTGCACTCAGTAATTGGTTCTGATTCACTGGCATATGGAGGTTAAGCTCTATACTATCTTCAGCGGAAGGTGGACGAATTTAGCACGACACTTACGAGTGAATGGGGCTAATTTGGATTGATCTCTTGAAGTGACTGGTTCAGGATTTTACTTTCCGGAGAAAAATGTGTCCGCTCAACCCAGGTTAGTATAGGATTTTCTTTCTTTTTAGATTTAACTTAGCGAGAAGATATAGTACACCTGTCCACTTTTAATTTTTTTTACTGAACGCCACCCACCTACAAACTTCTTTGGTGATGTGAGAATGTTTCAATTTTTTTTTTTACATTTGCCAGGATTAACTTACTTTGTCCTCCATATTAGATCGTGTGGGTGACAGTGAAGTCACATACTAACACTATATATCTTTTCGTATAATTTATTTATCACGAGAGATTTAAAAAAAAAATTGTAACTATAAATCATTTGTTCACTACCGACTTGAATTGTAAATATGGATGTTAGATCGTTCGTCGAGAGAATGGGAGTTTTGGTGACTGTTGTGTGAAAGATTTTGAATAAATGCAAAATTATGGTGAAAGAAATTATATAAAAAATGATTGAGTCTGTGAAGGCGATTAGCTAAATTAGCAATTAGGATAGAAAAGACTAGCATCTCCCATTCCATCAAGTTACGGTCTTTTTTTGATTAGATAATGCATAGAAATAATGTATAGTGTAACCCGGATATAAGAGACCCGGATATAAGAGAAACTCGTATATAAGAGATATTTTCTCTGACCCCAAATTAGAGCCTGTGTTAATGTATATATAATAGACCAAACCCGGATATAAGAGACTTCGTATCCTGTCCCGACAACTCTCTTATATCCGGGTTACACTTTACTATTTATTTTTATATTTTTAAATAAAAAAAAATAAAATTAAAAAATAAATTTGAAATAATCCACCTTAACCAAAATATTTAAAGAAAATTATGTTATATTGGCAGATTTGTCAATATGAACGATTTTAGTGTTTTTACAGATAATAAAAAAAACTCATTCCAATCAGTCTAAATTCAGTATGATTTTACAGCAAAGTATTTTACTTATTGGAAATAATAATTTTATCTATTAACTTGAAATAAAAATAAAATAAAAACATTAAGAAAGATTTTTCATTTTTAAAAATGCATTTTAAACCTTAGGTATCACTTTTCTTTGCAGGCACCTAGGTTGGTGCAAAAATAATGTCGTTTTCTCACATAGTAACATATGTGAGAAACCGACATTATTTTTGCACCAACCTAATACATTATATGTTTCTATGCTTACTTACGTGATGCGGATGACGATATGAATAGGGAAATTGGAGGAGGTCTAAAGCTTGAGGGGCCCTAGGCCTATACTAACCTAAAATATAATGCAGCCCTGGCGATGAGCCTGGATTTCGACCAGCGTGAAATTGATGTTACAAAATGTTGTGCAGTTGGAGGCATAAAGAAGGGAAAGAAAAGTAATTAATTTCAATCAGTGACAACATTTTTAGGACTTTTCGGCCATCACTGATAAAAGCGAACGATGTCATTTCGAGCCGGCCTGATCATTAGTCGGCCTGATTGCGAGTCGGCTGTAAGAAATCGCTTTATGAACTGGATATAGCTCAGTACTTGTATCTATGTACTGGGTCACTGCGTTTATCTCATGTTAAGTCTGCTTGTAATATTAGAGCTTCATTCTTATGGACATTATGCTTGCATTTCTGTTCGAAAACGCATTTGACACTTAGATACTGTCAAATAGCGAAAATATTCTAACAATGTTACGATACGGATATTGGTGACCTATAATAATTTTCTCCGAGATTATTAAGTTTAGATAAGTCTGGCAGAAGAGCGCACATGTCCGTCAGTCAGAAATAATCATATGCACTAGTAATTGTTGCCATCCATTACTTCAAGATAAATTTTTACTGCTGTTATACATGGAAAAATACGTCAATAAAATGTGAAACGGTAATTTACCCAATAAAATATATCTGGAATTTTTTATAGTCATTTGTTAAAAATTTTGAAAAAAAAAATAAAATAAAAAGATTGATTCATATAATTCCAATGAATGATTTTCAAATACTTTTGCAGTGCCTTAATAAACATAGTATCAGTAGCAGCTCTAAGTGTATAAAACAAGCAAACGCTTAAGTAACTCTCTTCCTGTTTTCCCTCCTTTCGAATTGTGTGCTATCAACTTTCCCCACCGAATTCAAAAAGGTCCGTGGACGCTTCACACACAAATACACCTATACAGGCAAGTCGCGCTCAAATACATTCATTCACAATTTTCATAGTGTATTCAATTAATTTCTAGGAAACTTTCTTCTTTTTAATTTTGTTAAATAAATGCTATTGTGGAATCTTCCACATTAACCTTCCACCCCTTTCGGAAAAGATGTATTCTTTCCTAAAAAAAAAAGCCTTAACCAATCACCACTTCGTTTCAATAAATTCAATCTTCTATTAGTTAAGAAACACTAAACTGTAGCAAAGTCGAAACAGATCCTTTTTTCCGCCGAAGCTCCCTGGAGCCGATTTTTAGACACCAAAGTCTATATAAACAACCGCATGACTCAATTCAAGTCAGTCAGTCATCGAGTTTCGTGAGATGCTGCCAAACTCCACGCGTGTCAATCCATTAAAATCACTTCAAAATTCTCAACAAACTCAACACAGCACTCAATCGAACTTTGTCCGCGTGGTAATCAAATTACAATTGACTTAAAAAGTGAACGTTTTCACTACACAAACAGTAATTGTACAATTCATCAATTTAGCCAAACAGTTAAAGGCAAACAAATCTTCACAATTTAAATTCTAACTAACAAGTAACACACACATACACACTATTATTTGAACGAACACATTTGAGATTTTTCCTTGCAGAAACCAAATTATTTTAATTCCACTAACAAATCAAAACCATTAACTTTTATTGACCAAATTTCTGCATGAACATTCTTCATAACCTTGTCTCAATTGCCACAAACATTCTGTTATCTTTGCATGTATATCTATTGCATATATAAAAATCTCTTTATTGTTAGATCTCTAACCACTGTGTTTTTAGTAATTTCTTGCAATACAAATTGTCCTTATATTCTTTATTTGATCTACGTGTTGTGAGATAATGCATAATAAGCACTCATAATCTTTGCCTTACATAAATATTACCTTCTGATACATTTTCACTCAGCTACAACCCGCAACACTATCTTGCATTGCAAATCAATCTGTCTCTGTTATTTTATAGACCTAACTTTTCACTACCATTATTTCACGTAAAATATTTTCATAGAAAAGAATTATAGCAGTAGCCAACCCACTAAACATTTTAATTTTTGAAGGGTTGGTATTTGACTTCGTGCCAAGAGGAGTTGAATGTTGGTGGACCGCAATAAACAAAACGAAGACTTGATTAGAAAATGACTGGCCGCACGAAGTTTCAAGACGCGGAGGTATAAAGAATGGTCGACCTCAAGACAACCTGACGTTGAGTGAGGGTACTTGAATCTCCCTTTCGTTGGGACGGCTACCAAACATGTCTGAACCCAATGGTTGGGAAGTGAGAAGAACCTGGGATTTGCTCGTAGACCAAAGTTCCAGTTCCAGACTAAGGGAACCACAGACCTGTTCTGATGAAGTCGATACATTTAATCTTATCTGTGTCAACAACGGACCTCTCTGGTAAGTCACGCTACACATTCTACGTAGGGGAGGACAATGTCTGTATTAGATTTTTTTTAAATAATAATAATAATAAATATTGATATCGTTTCAACTTGCATCGAAGCATTTTCCTCAACCTATACACTCCAACATGTCCACTATGCATATCAAATTTTACCTTTCTCTCAACATCACTAACCACAAGGTGACGATACAAAATTTTCAGTTCAACAAACAGCAACATTTTTTTTGAAGAAATGTGGATTTGCTACTATGTAAGTGGCATAGCGTGTTTTTGTCATGAAGTGACTATGGAATGTCGTTCGTCCGAGCACTTTCCATAGAAGTAGCGGTAGAGCAGCGAGAGGTTTGCCACGTCCCGCCTGTAAGGGAGTGGTTGAAATTTGAAAAATAATTCGTCACCAACAAGGGCTCTGCGATGCTTTTGGACTCTATGAAAGATGGAGAGTGAGGGCGAGGCAGAACTTGGCCAAATTAAATATAACAACAGTACTCCATTTTTGGTCTGGCCTGGCTCTTGTAAACGTAGATGATAGCAGGTGGAGTCTGGTACTTACTAGAGCGGTACAGGGGGGCGATCATTTTACCTGCATCAATAACAACGGATTGTATGTACGCGCTGCAAGTCAACTTTAGTGAAAAATCTCTTTAGTTGTGAATTATTCCCTCAGTACTGGACTCTTCTTCATTTCAGCGTGCTGTACATACATTAAATAATAACCGTGTCGTTATTACTTTTGTTTTGCATTCTCATATCTTTAATTTTTTCACAAGATCGACATCTAATACCAATTCATGTACTTAGTTGATATTACTATTCCTAGTGAGCGCCTTTACATCCAGTGTTAAGCATCAGTCAGCCACGCTAATATTTTAACGGTCACATATGATAACTCGAGTATACAACCTGAAAAAAAAAAAAAAAAAATGCAGTTTCAAACAACGCCCAATCCGAACCTCATTCGACCTATGACGACTTCAACAAAATGCTAATTCTTCCACCAGCTAGCTGTAAATGTTGACCCACCCGAACGAATATGCGATATGTCAAAAATCAATAAAATGCTAGCATTCCAACGTTCCTACTCTCGAATTAGTGGCGATTCCTCTTGTTATGTCAAACGCGGCATAATAAAGTAAAGAGTAAAAGACCAAGAATTAACGATCAAAATGGCAAATTTCCCGTTCCTCTGCTTTTTGTCGATTTCTTTGTAACATTGGTTATGAAGAACTTTGATTTGAAAAGTGTAAAACAATTTTCGATTTATTCTTGTAAAATCTGTGAACAGCTTATTAATTTCTTTTATTAATTAGAAAATTTCATTGTTTTGTTGTTACTGTTGTGTTTAGTTTACCATTATTTTTAAAGGTGTTTCCGCCAATGTTCAAGTATTGGATAAGTCAGATATCAGAAAATTTTTATTGTTTTGTTATTGTTGATGTGTTTTACCATTATTTTAAAAGGTGTTGTTTCCGCAAATGTTCAAGTATTTTTAAATTGAAGTGTTCAGATGTCAAGAAAATATGCATTAATCACACTATTGTCGCTTTATGTAGAAAAGGAAGAGAAAACATTATGCATCTTGATACACTTACTTATGTGTACATAAAGTGGCAAGTTCAAGTACATTGACTTGTCTGCATTATTGCAGTTGATGCTAACACTGACAAGAGAACCAGAAAGGAAAGAAAAAAATCCATGACAGCAGAAGATTTTTTCTTTTCTTGTTCTCTCTCTTTGTCTGTCTGTCTGTCTGTCTGCCTCTCTCTTTGAATAACTCTTATCTCGTGTCAGTGTAACACTGTCAACTTGCAAGTGGATGATTGAGGTAGATTAGCTGAAAGGCTGTGGGAAAAGCAGTATTACCGTTTTTACACTCGGGGCGGTGAGCGCAGACGACGTGTGTGCTTCTACGCACACACAATCACAAAAAAGGTAACTTTTTTATTCGCTTTATTTCGTTAGATAACCAATTTTAGAACATTATCTTTTCATTAGGTAAGAAAATAATAATAATAGTAATAATTACATTGTAATTATTTGTATGTAATTAATTTAATTATTACATACAATAATAATTACAATGTAATTTTTACATATAATAATAATAATAATAATAGTAATTACAATGTAATTATTATTATTATTATTATTATTATTAAATGTATTTACACAATGTTTTTCTCGCTCAGGTAGACTTTTTTGAACATGGCCATTTTCACTTTCTTCATTTTTAAACGTTATTGAAATTTGACAATTGTAGGAGATACAATAAAAATTTAGAATTAATTACATTTCATTAAAGTTAAGTACATTTTCAGTTAAATGTACTTTTTAAAGATTTTTTATGAGTAGTATAACCTGAATCAGTGTGTACAAAATGTGGAAACAATTATTTTGATAAAAGTTTTAAAACAGTTTGTTTATTTTCGCTAAATTTTAACATTTTGTTGGATGAACGTGATGCGCAAATATTGATCTGCCCATAATGTCGATAAATTGAATTATTATTTTATCAGTTTTATATGTTGTAATTAATTATACAAACAAAAGATGCCATTTTTATATCGTCTTCTTCATTCATATGGAATTTCATACGTTTTTTTTGTAACCTTTCAAAAAAAAAAACACAAAAAAAAACCTCAAAGCAAAATTTCATCAAAATTTTATTTTTGATATTTGGAAATCCTTTCTCCTCGTCCGACGTCATTTAATTTTCACAATACAATTTTCGAATAATTTTTTCTTTCAGAAAATTACCATAATTTCATAAAAAAAGAGATAAGAAGATATTTTCAGTCCAGATTTTCACATAACATCGAAAATTTTAAACGAAATTGAATTAAATAATCAAGTTGTGTTTATTTTTATTTTTAAATGCGCAAAACAAAACAGCAAACTTGTTCTGCTCCATTTCGTCAGAAACATAGCAAATTTTGCAGTTTTGAGAAAGTCTTGGATGGTTATTTCTTCAAAACAAATGTCTAAAGGGGAAAAATTAATGAATTGGAAGGTAGTATAACCAAACTAATATTTATAGTCTTTTTTTTTTTTTTTTTTTAAGCTTTATTTGTGCTTAGCTTATGAATTGATTAATAAAAAATAAAATGTTTATTGTTTATGTACATCCACATTGGTGTTTCGAAACGGTTGGAAATTTTGAAATGATTTTTAAGGGCTTAAAATATCAGCATTTTTTAAATTATATTTCAAAAACTTTCAATTATGTAAACACAGTTGAGTAAACTAAACATTAATTTTTCTTTTCGTTTTTAAATACAAAGAAAATAAATTTCATTGAAAAAATGAAAAGAAAAGGACGAAAAAATATTTTTTCTTGCTTCGTATTCAGAAAAATTTCTAGGGCCAAAAAATTAAAATAATAAAAGTTTATTTTAAAATCCTTTATTTTCTGAACTTTTTTATTTTCTGATTATTATTTACCCGAAGCTGAAATAAAAAAAAAATAGCAAAATCAAATAAAATATTTTTTAATTCATCAAAAAATAGAATTCTTTAAAAAAACAAACCATAAAACTACTATAATTGTTTGATGATTTTGTAAAATTTCAACTTTTATATTTTAAAATTTTTTCTTTATTTCTGAAGAAAGGCATTTTGACAATGATGTGCAATAGAACATGACTGGTAGAAGACAGTGTTACGCACTTTTGACAACCAAAAACAACTGTTTTATATGGAAAGGAATACAATTAATTTCTTTTACTGTTTTTTAACTATTCTTATGAAAGCTCAGTTATTCATTTAGTTTTTCTTTCTTTCTTTGTTATTTTTTTTTAAAGTTTTTAAGAAAAATCATGAAATTCTAATAGGCCGGGTTGACATTTCATTAGGAAAGAAAACGGCTTGTGAGCTGATTTTCTGCCATTTTTCCCTCTTTTTTGTTTAATGACAACCATCGAGAGTGGCAAAGAAGTGAAATGATGAAAAGAAGTAAAAAAACATAATGACCATGAATGAAAAGAAAAGAAAAAGAATTAAGTGTGTCGACATTGTTTAATAAAAAAAATGTTTAGTTTTTAGTTTCGTTAAAAAAAGCTCTTTTTCTTTTTTGACAAAAAAAAAAAAATTTGGACATTTTATTTTTGCATGTATACTTTTTTTGCGAGTGTAAATAATGAGTATGTGTGTGTGTGTGTGTGTGTGTGTGTGTGTATTGGTTGGTGTACATATGAGTTTATGCATGATGCCGTGTGTCAAGTATTGTTCAGTGTATGAATGATATTGTTCTTTTTTGAGTCTTGTGTGTGTAAGTGTACAATAAGTTTTGGGCGAGTTACTGCAATGTGCACCCTAGAGTTTAGAGTCTCTAAACTTTAGACTAGAGAGAGTTTCGTGTGTGTGTGTGTGTGTGTGTGTGTGTGTGTGAGAGAGAGAGATGCTGCAGACTTGCATACAAAAGAGAGACAGCAGAGGATAAAACTAAAAGATAAACAATAAACGTTCAGCATGCAGATTGGCATCAGTCATGGACTGCAGTCTTTCTTTAAGATGCTTTTAGGAACGAATTTTCTCCATCATGAAGAAAAATAAACCACATGTGTCAAATTTCAGGACTATGAATAAAGACAAAAAAAAAAGGAAAACTCATCTTAGCCGACGAGTTTCGTTCTCAGAGGACGAAACGCGTCGGCTAATATAAGTTTTCCTTTTATGTTTATTTAAAAATAAGCATTTAACAATAATTTTAATTAAAAGATTTAAAAGTTAAAAACTAATAAACTACAGACTTTGTATGAAAATTATAATATAGAACTCAGAAAATTTGAGTCTGTGATTTTTTTAAATACTAAAAAGTTCACACAATACAGGGTTTGAGAGTGGCTCAAGATAGTTATTGTCAAAAAAAGAAGTTATGAAGTATGAGGTGTGTTATATGAATGAAAGAGGAGGTATCAAGTGAAGAATATGAGGACAAGGAGGATGGACAGCAATTGATTTGAATCTCTAACTTGAAGTTTAGAAAGAGTTGTTGTATTGATGGTTACTCTTTAGTAGTTGGAAACAACAAATAGCAAATTTAGTTTTAACTGCCTTATCCAGTCACATTAACAGAAAATAATTAAAATTTGGTGATAAAATGCAAAAAAACATATTTTGGGATTTTCCACCATACAGCTCCTTTCCCACAATCACAACATCACAAGCCTATCAATACTGTGTCGCTAATTCCATGGCAAATGTTTAGATAAGCTGCATTCTTTAGTGCTAGCGGCTTCAACCTTTACAGTTAAGACTTGCCTTTCTAAGTCACAAGGTTGAATAATTCCGTATGTATTTCTTTTGTAAGAAGAGTGTGAATCTCAGAAGGCTTCTTCACAAGAATTGCCACATTGTGTAACAAACTACTGCATAGATGCTTTGCTAAACACAACAATCCTAACCCCTTCAAGTCTAGGGTCAATTGTTATCTATTTGCAATATCTTTGTAAGACTAACTTCCTACTTCCTCTTCTTATGTTCATATCACATGCCTCATTGAGTAACCCTCTACATTGAGTGGCTCTTGGGCCTTGTATTGGTTGGACTTTAGCAAAAAAAAAAAATAGAATACTCCATTTCTAAACCAACCTTTGAATAAAAAAAAATTATCTGACTCTAATAAACACAGTCCTGTTAGTTTTCACAGATTCATTAGGAAACGGGTCAGTTTTGAATTTTTAGAATATCATTACTAATTATTTTCTGAGGTGATTCTCAGAATCCAAATAAATAAAATTGTGTTGATCTTCTACAAAAGTTTTCATTTACAATTTCATCTGAAGTTAAACAGATTGTAGCTGGGGTGATACTACTTTGTAATGGATTTGTTTGTGATCTTTCAAAATAAATGAATTCAACATTTTCCAAAGAACTGAACTCAACATATGGAGGAATTTTATACTTTTAAGTACAGAACTACATAGCTCACAAAAATGGAGAAAGAGGAAATTATATTTACATGCATACTTCTTCTTCATGTGCTGTGTTTCCTCAATACATAGGTGATCATGGCTCTCACAACTTCCTGTCACTTGTAGCTCTTAAAAACCTTTGTCTTTCTGTTATTTATCCTAAGCCCTTTTCTGCCATTTATTTACTCAAGCTCACTAAGTATGTTATGTGTTGTTTTCTGCTGTTGTGAGTATCAGATTTTCCAAACCCTCTTACATCATTATGTGACCCAGAAACCTCAACTGTCTCTTTTTGATGTTAAGTATTAGTTTCCTTTTTGTTTCTATTTTCTCCAAAACTTTGTTGTTGTTCACATGTTTGGTGCACAGCATCCTCAGCCTCTTCCTGCATAATCACATTTCTGTTGTTTCAAGTCTCCTATTCATCTTTGAGGAGATTGTCCAGCACTCACTGTCATACAGGAGGATAGATATCATGTACCAGTTTAGTACTCTTTTTTCTTGTTTCTAGTGAAATTTTTCTTAGTACCCTACTTAGCTTTTGGAATGCTTCCTTGGCTATCTCAATATGCCATCACATTTCAGTGTCACACTTTCCAACCTCTGTTAAAACACATATTTAAATTTCCGCACATGATTGATTTTGGTATCTCCAATTTTCAATTTGCTCATACTTTAGCTACCAACCATGCATTCTGTCTTCTGGCAATTGATATCTAATCCTTTTTTCTTGCTTTCCTTCACTAACTTCTGTAGGAGTTTTTGTAGTTTTCTTTCTATGTCTGCTATTAACACTGTATCATCTGCATACCTTATGTTGCATACAGATAGTGCAAAAAAGAAAAGAAAACATTTATGTACTGATCTGTTGTGTCCATGTGGTCTGTTTGAAATTAAGTAGTTAGTTTAACCAGAGGAAAATAATCTTGACTGATATTGTTGCTATTGCATCATGGAGCAGAAAGAGAAAAAGAGGGTTTATGTCTATTCCTTTTATAATCCAGAATGTAATTATACCTAGTGGGTATCCTGGCAGACAAAAGGTGGTGTAATCTCTACAAGGCAATCTACAAAGCAACAATAACAAGGAAGTTATGATTGTAGGTTGTAAAGAAATTTAAATTGTTTATTCAACAACCCTTTTTTTAATTGTTTGATATGGATTTTGATACCAGAGACAATCAAAGAGGAGAATATCAGAGAAAAAAATGACTATAATTCTTTTGTTATATATTACAGTTTGTCTGAAGTTATTATGGAAATAACATGAACTTCAATAACTTGAATTTGCTTTGAACAATTTTTATCAAATTTGAAACAATGAAACAAAGCTTGAGTTAAATTTTTATGTAGCTTCAACATGTTTTATTAAAGTTATTGGAATTATTGTAAAAAACTGCAGTCTGAAGTTATTATGCAAAACCAGAAAATCACATTTTAATAATAACTTCAGATTGAAGTTTTTATAATAAATCGAATAACTTTAATAAAACATTTTGTAATTAACTAAAACTTTAACACAAGCTTTGTTTTGATATCTAAATTAATTGTTTAAAATTTGAGAAAAATTGTCTAAAGCAAATTTTAGTTATTGAGGTTTATGAGATTTGTATAACTTCAGATGGAATGTATTAAATTGCAAAATCCTTCTCTATGCAATAATAACTATAATATTAATAAAATTAAATTTAAATTTTACAAAAAAAAAGAAATATATATATAAGATTTTAATAAAAGATGTTATAAAAAATGTTACCAAAATATGCACTCAAAGGTAAATAAAGATATATAATTTATGCAAAATTGTGATTAAAAATAGCTTATTTTACAAAAAAAACAAACCTTTTACAGAAAATTATAATCATTGCAAAGAATGTTAATAAAGACATATATTTAAAAAAACAATAATTTTTAACCTTCATGCCTGCAAAAAAAAACTTGTATCAAAAGGACAGTTATTACCTTGATACTGCTATTACTATATACATTTTTGTTTGTTATTTTAAAAGTGATGATTAGTATTTTAATATATGAGTGTGGATTCATACATTTTCTTTATTCTTGAGACTTGACAGCAATAGTTCATTGATATTTTTATAAAATGATGATTAAAAAATTTGTTTTCATAGTTATAAAATGGCAAATAATAAATATTGCTTTGTGTATTATAGTTTGTTTACATATTTTTATAATTTTTAATAAATTTTTGAATAAAAAGATTTCTTTTCAAATTTATTTCTTTAAAAAATAGTAAATAATAAATCTTTATATTGCATTGTACTTGGTTCACATATTTTTATAATCTTGCAAGCAAACATTGTCAAGGGTTACAAAAGTGTATACAGCAATAACAGTGGCAAGAGAATAACCATCCTTTTGATACACTCTTTTTGGGGGTGGGGGGGCACAAAGATTAAATGTTGTCAAAAAAAGAATGATGTTGATGGTAAAAATAAACATTTATAAAAGAAATAATTTTTTCTTGTGTGTTTACACACATAACCCAGTTTTTAAACTTATTGGATAAAAAGCTCCATATCAACAGGAAACATTTGCTGTCCTTGACTACCATATAATCTTTTATAATCATTTTTATTACTACAGTCATAAACAAAAGATAAGGGCTCAGTTAATAGTTTGAGATATGTGATTATAAAGAGACTTGGTACAAACAACAAAACTTTTGACTTTAAACACAAGTTACATTAGGTTAGGTCTGTTGATTTTATGACATGATAAGACATGTCCAATTAAATTTGAATCAATGTATTATAAAATATTAACTTTAAATTTTATTCCATGACTTTTTTTTTCTCTGCAGATGAATTTTCTCTAGAAATGTTGATAATTTTTTTCATAGATTACACAACTGGATAAACTTCTATATTAGCACCAATGTGTTTGCTTCCACTTTAAAACGTACATGTTCTTGAAAGTGAACATATTCCCAAAGGAATAAAGGTGTGTTTATAAAAAGAAGAACAAGCTGTATTGGAGAAATAAATTTTCATTAAAAAATATTAATTTTTGTTTAACTGGTCTGGTGCTCCTGCTATATATATAGATTCTTGATAAAATCTAAAGAAGAATTTGCAACATTATTAGACCTAACCTGGCACCTCAACTTCTCCCCCCATCATAATGTAGCTTCCCTGTGACTTTTCTATACATTCTTTCATGGTAATTATTCTGATGAACTTTCCTCTATGATATCTAGACTATATGAATTTTAGTACTAGATTGGCAAATAGGTCTCATCATTTTACATTTGATATGGTTAGATGTAACCCTAAATTATTTGCTAATAGTTTCTTCTATTACATTTCTTTCTTGTGAAACTCACTTCCAACTTCTTGCTTTCCAGTCAACTTTGATCTTCAAAAATTTAAATGCAATGTCAATCATTATCTACGGTCTTCTTAATTCTTGTTCTTTTAATGTTCTCTCTCCTTAATAGTGTTTTTTCTTCACATATTCTCTAACACTCAGTAACCCCCTTGTGTCTTAGTGGCTTTATTGCCTTGCTTGGGGCAAAATGATTAAAAAAAATTGAATCTTTATTCCTGATTGATTGGCTAACAAAGAAGGAAAACTACAAAAACTCCTAGACAAGATAATAAAGGAAAGCTGGAAGAAAGGACTAACCACAATTGTGAGAAGACAGAATGTGTGATTGTTAGCAAGAGGAACAGGAATTGAAGATGTCAGAATCACACAAATACAAAAATTTATTTGGAAAGAGTTTTAACAAATGATGGGCAATTTTCTCATAGATGAAGACAAATTTTGAGGCAATAGAGATTTAGTTCTACAGAAGGATACTGAGAATACCATGGATAGGGCCATGTGAGGAAGTTTTAAGGAAAATAGTACTTGTACTTAGGATCAGAGAAAGATGATTGAAATATCTGGAACACATAATGAGAAAAGAGGGCTTGGAGAATTTGGCACTCACAGGACATAATGGGGGAAAGAGAGAAACCTACCTAAAAAGCTTGTGTAAATAAATGACAGAACATGGAGTTGAAAGAATAATAACAAGAATACTTTGCTAAGAGTTACGAAAGATAGGAAATTGTGGAGAGTCATGATTGGCCACAATCTGAAATAATGTGGCACATGAAAGAAGGTAAAAGTATTTAGTGACAGACGTACAATTAGTGAAATAACACATAACTTATATTGGATGTCAGTCCAAATGTTTGTTTTTAGGAATTTGGAATTTGAATGTTCATAATGACAAAGTTGCTGTAGAATGTTCACAAAAGTTGGTTTTTCTTTCTTCCGCAATGTGAAATATAGAATTTGGTAATAATGTTTGTGTTCTGTTTTCCCTTGGTTACTTGGAATGCATCTGAGATGAAAGTAAGATTTTTTCTTTGTATTTATTTGGGTACAATACTCCCTTATCCTTTACCCATTAAACAGTCAAACAGACCTAAGATCTCTGGGACAAAATTTCCTTATTCCCTACACAACAAGTAATGGAATAGGCTTGTGGGTGTATTTCACATCCCTTACAATCACATAATGAGTTTATTTTCTTGCAAACTGTTGTCATCAGGGGAAACTAAAATTACAATGCCAATATCCCATTTGGTGATGTATGTCATATGAGTGAAGTTGACTGATTCTTACTCACTTTCATAGGAGGTTATTCTGTTTGTTGTCAAGTGACCCCAAATTCCTTTCCTGCCCTCTCTTAGCTGATACACAATTCAGTTCAGGTAGTAAAACAAAAAAAGAGAGAAAGAGGAGAAGTAGAAAAACAAAGACAGTGCATCTCTTATTAAATTTATTATACATCTGATTTAATAGTTAACATTGAGAGCCATGTTACAATCCCATGATTCTTGACAAAATCCAAAGTAATGTCATTGGTCCTGACCTGGCATCTTCATTTTAGTCATTTTCCTATCACCTTGATGTGGCTTTCCTGTGCTTTTTCTATAAATATTGTAATGGTAGTTGTTCAAATGAGCTCTGCTCTTTGTTATTTCAACCACACAAATTTAAGCCTACTACTAGATTGGCAAATAGGTCTCATTATTTTACTGTTGAATAAGCTAGATGTAACTAAGTTCTATTCTAATAGTTTTTTCCCATAATTCTCACCTCTTCTGGTTTCCTGTTTCTCCGCCGCATCAAACATTTAAATGCAATGTCAATTGTAATCTTCTGTCTTCTTTAAATCCATTCTTTTATTGTCTTTCCTCTTCATTAAAGTCTTCTCATTTTCTTTCATTCCTAGTAATCCCTTTCCATGTTAGTGTCATTATCATTCTACTTGGGATGAAATGATAAGAAAACAAAAATACATAGATCTTTGGTTTGTTTCATATAGAAAATTTTCACTGCTTTCCAAACCTTTTGCATTCAAATTTTATTTAGCTATTGTGCTTAAAGTGCTGCACATATACTATTTCAATAGTCATCTAGTTCTCTAGATGTTTTTTGATATCTTAACCTCTATTTACAAAAGTCTAGTGATAATGACATAATAATCAAGAAGAAACTTGATTTTATTTTGACAAATTTGTTTGTAATAAACATGTATTCAGGATAAAAGCTTTCAAATAGAATTAATTTTTTTCATGGTCATCATGATGGGCTGATTTTGCATAATGACTTTAAATAATATAACTGAAAGTTCACTGAAGCAGAACTAATGCATTAAATTCAATGTGTTTGTATTGTTTCAGTAAACTGAAATGATTCTCAAACACAGTGATACAAAATAAAATATTAACATGGTGGGTACTAAATCAGATGGTAAAGTATGTTGGGGCTAAAGCAGATGACCAGATGGTAAATGTGTATCGGGGCTAAATCAGATGGTAAAAGTGTGTGGGGTCTAAATCAGTTGGTAAATGTATATTGGGGGCTAAATCAGATGGTGGTTAAATCATTTATTTAAAACATTAAAGATTCTTGATTCTATATTTTTTATCTGATCTCTTATAAAATGAAATTTTTTTTTGTTAGATTCATTATTCTACTTTAAACATTTCTTTTCGTTTTGATTTTAAATATAAACTTTTCGGTACTTTGCACATATTTCCTGGAATAAGACCTATAAACTTTTTCTGCATATTATAATAAATACTAGCGGGACCCCTGGAATTGTCATGGAACGACTAATAGAATGTTCAGTAAACAATAAACTTTTTCTCCATATATGTATGTATAAAAATAACGCATTGAAGAAACAGTAATTAAAATCTCTACATATATAATAGGATGAGATATAAGGCAGCAAATAGCAAAATTGTGTATGTATTTGTACAGGTATATTTACAAATAGATAAAGTTTAAATCTATTCTTTTATAACATACAATACTCATAGGCTGCGAAAATGAACAACACATAGAGATACTTGGGAGTGTCCACCATGTGTGCAAAGAATATACCTCTATATATGCAAAACTATATAATACTTCTCACACTGTATACATTCTACTGATGATATTAGTATTCCTTTGCTTTGGTGTTCATGTTCTAGTGTGCTTATTAAACACATAATGCAGTGAAAGGTCAGGATACATGTGGTTCCTTGCATCATCATCATCACCACTATGCTCATTCAGTTTAAACCATGCAGTGAGGGTAGTGTCACTCTTTGCCTGAGCAACTTGCTGAGTGTTGCCTCTGTGAAAGTAAATTCTTTGCTGGTCTTCAAAATGCACATCAAGTCTGTAGACATTGTGAGATGTGTTATGTAGCTTGAACTCTGAACCGGAGGAGAAACATATTGGCAAACAATATAATTAGTAATTTCATTGTGAGCTTGATTCTGCTCACAATCTGCTGCTGGATTGTCTCTTACTTCAAGAGAAGTAAAGTCATGTCCCTGGTACATGTATTTGAAGATATATTTAATGCTTTTCACTGATGAACAAATTTTCAAAGCCTGTTGAGAAATGATGAAACACAGAAATGAAATGAAAGAATTGCAGTCCCAAAAAGTTGGGAAGGTTTTCCCAGTAAGGAGAAGACAACTCTTAAAACATGTGGTCTTTTAACAATAATGTCATTTAGAGGCTACCATAAAAAATTTTCTGAAGCCAATTTAATTTTTCAAAATTTCATGAAATTAAGTAAGTGGATATGTAAAAAAATTACTACAATTTTCTGAAAAACAAAGAACGCAAAAATAATTTCATTCATTTCTGAATAAGTACAGAAAGTTATTAATTTCAAATGCGAATGAAATAAAGTCTAAAAATAATTAAACATTAGATTTAAAATTGAATTCAAGTTTATCTTTCAAACATTTTTGTTTCAAAACATCTCTAAAACAAACTAAAAACCTAGAATAAAAGGTAAAAAACTTTTTATGAAATAGGAGTTAAAAATATAAAAATAATTTGAAAGGAAATTACAAAATGACATGCAAATTAAAAAATAAAAATTCAAATAGAAATTTAATAAGAAAGATAAGTTAAAGTTATTTTTTTCTAGAATTAGGTTCTAATTATTTAAGTGAAACTAAATTAATAAATGGGTTGTAAATTATGTACAAAAAAATTATGTTTACTACAATTTTCTGAAAAATAAATTCATTCATTTCCAAATAAGTACAGAAAGTTTCATTAAAATCTAACAATTATTTGATTTTTGCAAGAATTTCCAAATAAATGTGTTTTTCACCTGAAAAATAGGTGCAAAAACCCTAATGTAAATATGACCCGGGTCACCGACTTAAAAAAAAAATAAACAAGATTTTCCTAAAATTTCAAAAGTGCTAGAAAGGATTAAAAAATTTAATAAAATAATTCAAAAATACTTTGGTCTTTCCTCTTAATAATAAACATTTTGATGATAAAAATTTGTTTTTATTAAGTTTGTGGCCTTTTTCATCATGCTATACTGTTTTTCAGTGAAAAAGTGGAGGTACATACACAAAAGAAATACAAGATAATATATATCCAAACCACGAGGAAAAAATGAATAAAAATGGACTGTTATAGGGTATCTTTCAAATGCTGCTCCTCTAACTACTTTGGATTTAATTATGGCATTGATAGTAACCTGAGTAAGGTAATTTTATTTTTTCTGTTCTGCATTTAATCTAATTTATGAAGATGACAGGTTCATTTCTACAATTGTGGCTCTTGATTTCTTGAAAAAGATTTTTAAAAATAATTTAGGAAAAAGGAAAAAATGGTTTTATAAAACCAGAATTCACTCATATTTAATGAAAGGTTATCAAATGTGAGTTGATTTTAGTTTTTTGATTTGAGGAATAAAATACAATATCACAGTTTTTTTTCAATAATTTCACCCCAAGCAAGAGGATAATGCCACTAAAATACATTTTCTTTCTCTCTATGATAGAAAGAAAATTATAAAACATTAGTAAGGTGAAAAGACAATAAAAGAACAGGATTCAGAAAGACAGAAGATTGCAATTGATGTTGCATTTAAATTTTTGAAAATAGTAGTTGACAGGAAAGCAAGAAGTTGGAAGATAGTTTCACAGGTGAGAAGAGCGAGAGAAGAAGCTATAAGAATAAAACTTTACATCTAGCTATTTTAACAGCATAATGATAAGACCTAGTTGCTAATCTAGCACTATACTTAAATTCATGAGCTCAAGGTACCAGAGATAAATGCACATCAGGACAATTGCCATGAAAATATTTATAGAAAAGTTACAGGGAAGCTACTAGTGATGGGACGATAACATTATTTTTATCGATTCCGATCCAATTCCCAATACTGTTCTAAATTTCCAATTCCAATATGATTTCCGATTCTGATACCTACAATGATTAAAATTAAAGTTAGTTTGGGAAACTTAATGAACATTTATTAATATTTTATTAATATTCTATTAAATTTATTGTACTTAATGTACATTTATTAATAAAACAATTAGTAGAAAAATTAATACAAAAGTTTATGAAATAAAGTTAGATACCCCTTTTTATTTAAAAAATTGGGTAAGAGTTTGAACAATAAAGAGAACCAATTTTACCCAGCTACTTATCCTAAAATTCTTAAATTATAATGTAAGAACATTATCTTCTCTCATGTTTCCCCTTTCAGCTGATTTCTTTGCAGTTAGTATATGTTACCTCCAATACTAAATAACCATTCACTTTCAACAGAAGAGGGAGGTGCTAATAGATATTTCCTGGCTAAAAGCGACATAATGGGAAATTCATTTTTATTTGAATTCCACCACTGAAAAACATTAACATCACTTTTTATATATTTTAATACAATATATTTTGCCATTTCAAGTTTTAATAAATATATTTCTTTGCTTTTTTCACTGAATGCTTTATACTTTATTCTCATACATATTGGCTCCTCTTTTTCTTCATCACTTTTTCTTTAATTCACTGAGGCACTTCATAAAAGTGAAATTAAAATCACTATCATTATCATTTTTCTCTTCATGCCTTGTGATACTTTGGGTGAGGTGTCTATTTTCTCTTCGGTTATAGAATAGATATCTTCAGTGAACCATTCTGCAATAGCCTTGTCATTAGGCAGGCCACTGCAGTTATTTTCAATTAAATCAGTCTTGAACCTGGGAACAAGATATGTTGCTAGAATAAAGCTTTTGTCTTCCAAGTAGCTGCTAAATGTAGCATTAAAAGAAAACTTTCCATGCTGAAAGTGTTGAACCTAATCCATCAAACAGTCCTTTTGCTTCTCCCCTTTTTAAAAAAAGTGATAAATGACTTTAATGTGTGGTATAATATCAGAGGCTGTTGCTTTTCTATTACTTAATAAATGTGTACAATCAATGAATTGTTTAAGTATTTTCAGTAATTTCTTTAAAAATCTTCTATTGGTTGGATTCTAAACAATGTGGTTTTGCATGATCACTGCAATATGCAATAAGAGAATATTTTGTTCAAATAAGAAGACAGAATATATGGTCATCAGTAAAAGGATGAACCCAAAATGCAATTTACAGGTTGGGGAAACTAAAATGAAGCATATGCGGAAATTTAAATATCTGGGAAGTGTTTTGACAAAGGACGGTAAGTGCGGTGCTGAGATCCAAAGAAATATTGGGATGGCCAAAGATGCATTCCAAAAGCTAGTCAGAGTATTACAAACAGGAAGATTTCTTTAGTAACAAAGAGTACTGAGCTTCTACGTGACATCTGTCCTCCTATACGGCAGCAAATGTTGGACGGTCTCCTCAAGGATGAGGAGGAGACTTGAGGCAATGGAGATGTGGTTCTACAGAAGGATGCTAAGTATATCATGGACCAAGCGTAGGAGCAATGTTGAGGTTTTGGAGAGGATGCAAACAAGGAGGAAGCTTATACTTAACATCAGGATGAGGTAGCTGGAATTTCTGGGACATGTAATGAAAAAGGAGGACTTGGAGAATCTGATACTCACAGGTCGAATAGAGGGAAAGAGAGACAAGGGAAAGCAATGCATGACATACCTGGCAGAGGATGACAGAACATAACCTAGGGGAAGTAGCAAAGGGACAAAACTTATTGAGAGCTACAAGGGATAGGGGGAAGTGGAGAGCCATGATTGCCTACATCCTGAAGGGACATGGCACATAAAAACAAAGACTCTGGACATCATATAATACTGACTGTTCCATCTTCTCTGGATATTCTGAATAAATTTATGATCTGGTAAATTAAATTTTTTTCTGGTATTCTTTGTACTTTGCAAACACTGTAGGTTAGTGTGATTGAAGTGCCCAACTATTTGTTTACAAATAGAAAGCATATCCTTCACATACCTTTGTGCAAAGATGGCATCATTAATGGTCAACTGCAAGGTGTGTAGAAAACAAGGTAATAACTCATATTGAGCTTATACAGCTGCTGCTGCCATATTAGCCACATTATCTCTTATGAGAATTTGAATTTTACTATGAGAAATATTAAATTGCTGTACTGTCTCTGTGATACTCATTTCAAAAGCTGTAAAAATTTTTAAGAAATACATGATTATTGTAAAAACAAATTTAAGTTTCATAAAAAGAATGTTTACTTTTTTAAGTCTTGCTTATTGAAAAAAAGATTTATTTTTGTTCACATAGTATATTACATAAACAAAAATAAATCATTATGTTAGATTTAATCAATAAATCATTTTCTAGACATAATTATATGGAATTTTATTTTTAATTTCTACTTAAGAATAATTGAAAATTTGAATTTTAAAATAAGATTTTATATAATAATATTCTAAATTTTTTTTAGCTTTTTAAATGCAGACAACAATAGTTTTTCTTTTTTATAAATTAAAAAATAATAATAAAATTGTCTTAAAAGAGAGCTCGGCATAACAACAATGTGAATTCATTTTGTGTTTATATTACATAATTTTAATTATAATTAGTAAATTAATAATTTATAATATTAAATGGTTGAATTAATGTTAAAAAGGAATTAAAAATAAAAATTTTATTTTGAACAGAAACACACTTTAAACTAGAGAATTTTATGGAAAGTTTTAGAACTGAGTAGAAACTTGCACATTTCATTGTTTTTTTTGTTTTTTTTTTACACAAGTAAAATAAATTTACATCATACTTTGGTATTATTATGCACTATAGATTTTAGTTTTACTGATAGTTTAAAGTCAATAAATATTTATATCTTTTTATATTAGTAATGGGAACGGAAAATTAAGTTTTAAACAAAAATAAAAATCCAAAGAATCATTTTTGGAATTGTAAATTTGATTAAGAATTCTCTGATTCCAATACACCAAAAAGTTCTGATATTCCTGACTCTCAATTGCAATTCTGATTAATCGTCTCATCATTAGAAACTACATTATAGTGATGAAAAAGTGACTGAAGCTGATATGTCAGGTCAGGACTGATAACATTACATACCTTTCTTTGAATTTTGTCAAGAATCTCAAGATATATAGACCAGATGTGACTACAATATTCAATGCATGGATAAATGTTAGATTTATAAACATGCAAGATGGATCCTGGGGAGAAAATTTTTCTGGTACCACAGAGTGAACCAATTTTCCTAGCAGCAGAACTAGTAATTGATTCAATATAATCATTCCAATACATGTCAATGGAAAACATGAGACTGAGAAGGTACAATGAATCACTCTCCTGTAGGTTAATGTCAGTCATGTTGATGAAAGCCAATATGCTTTAAGATGACTAAAAGACAGCCATTTAGTTTTGGTAGTATGAAAAATTTATGAGCCATTTCTTGTCCCCATTAATAACAGATTGATGGTCATTTAGGATATCAGCAGCCAGTCTTACTTTAGGAAAGTAAGAGTTAATCAGAGAGGATTAGCTGTGGTAGGACAGCAAAGTAAGAGTTAATCAGAGAGGATTAGCTGTGTTAGGACAGCAAAGTAAGAGTTAATCAGAGAGGATTAGCTGTGTTAGGACAGCAAAGTAAGAGTTAATCAGAGAGGATTAGCTGTGTTAGGACAGCAAAGTAAGAGTTAATCAGAGAGGATTAGCTGTAGAAGGACAGCAAAGTAAGAGTTAATCAGAGAGGATTAGCTGTGGTAGGACAGCAAAGTAAGAGTTAATCAGAGAGGATAAGCTGTGGAAGGACAGTGAGTTAAGAGTTAATCAGAGAGGATTAGCTGTAGAAGGACAGCAAAGTAAGAGTTAATCAGAGAGGATAAGCTGTGGAAGGACAGTGAGTTAAGAGTTAATCAGAGAGGATTAGCTGTAGAAGGACAGCAAAGTAAGAGTTAATCAGAGAGGATTAGCTGTAGAAGGACAGCAAAGTAAGAGTTAATCAGAGAGGATAAGCTGTGGAAGGACAGTGAGTTAAGAGTTAATCAGAGAGGATTAGCTGTAGAAGGACAGCAAAGTAAGAGTTAATCAGAGAGGATAAGCTGTGGAAGGACAGTGAGTTAAGAGTTAATCAGAGAGGATTGGCTCTGATTGGATAGCAAAGTAAAAGTTAACAATGCCAAATCCTTTGTCAATATAAAAAGATTTTCATAAAACTGCATTGTTTCTTATGTAGAAGTCTCCAGTCCATAATGTTAAAAGTGTTCTTCCAGCTGATTCAGTGCTTTGTCATTTGTAAAATCAGTCAACTCTATATCATATTTGACCAACCTTACAAAAAAAATTAAAATAAAAAAAAGCTAGATAAATGAATTTCTTATGAAATTGTGGAAAATATTGGTAAAGATTTTAAATATTTACGTTTCTTTTTCTTGTTTGACACAAAAAGTAATGTTTTGTGAAAATTTGTTTGTTACTGGCAAAGAAAAATGGATTTATTTTGAAAATCTAAAATGAAGAAAAATGAAAGGAAAGTCTTCAACAAATATCTGAATCTAAAAGGAGATCATTTCGGAAAAAAATTCTGTGGTATTTGATGAAATTCAAAGGGCACTATAAATTGCTCAAATCTTGTCAAACTGTTATTGTGCAATACTGCAGCAAGCAATTAGCTTATTTAAATGAAAGATTTGGATAGAAAAAGACCTTTCATTGGGTGATGAAGCCAACATTATTTTGCTGCATGACAATTCTTGACCTTAAGTTGCAAATGCATTGCAGCAAAAGATCATTCATTTAGGATGGAAAATTCTTCCTCATGCAGCATATATTCTCTAGAACTTCAGATTATAACTTGTTTTCTTCAGCACTCCATTTTGGTCAACAAATCTCAAAAGTTTAAGAAACTAAAAATTCCTCAAAGAATTTATCAAATCAAAACAACTTGTACATTTTTGATTGAATACACAATGTACCTAAAAATAGCCTAAGTTTATGGAAAACCAAAGAAAATGCTTTAACAGTTGAATAATAATCATTTAAATTTATATGAACAAAAAAGACTTAAAAAAAAACAAAATGTTTGCATGACCCTAATCTTTTTAATCAATTAAAAAGTGAACATACACGCTGCACTTTTGTTTTATTTATACATATATGCAAAACACAATATATTCATATATATATATATATATATATATACACACACACACACACGTGTGTGTGTGTGTGTTGTGTGTGCATAACACTTTTCATATGGTGCACAAATACTACATTTTGATCCAAAGTAGGAGGGCTGGGATTGACACTTTGATCCTAGATAGAGCTTACAGATACTTTGATTTTTGGCAGAAATTAATTGCTTTAATTAAAAGGGAAAGCAATTTACTTAATTTAGATTACTTTAGTTAAAAGAGAATGCATATAGAAGGTGCTTTAATTGCTAGATCATCCACAGTAAATGTAGATCCAGGTTCTTACAACATTTCACCTTTCTTGGTAAATCTTCTATTATCACAATGTGGGATATTTCTTAATAAAAATGATAGAAACAAAAAGAAAAAGAAACTAAATGAAATGCTGGACTATATACCCAAACACATATTTAAAATTTTTGCGTCCCTTCTTCTTCATGCGAATGTGTAATCACACCAATGTAAACTTCACTGAGTCTAGAATAGGACTCCTTAACATTCAGTATACAATTTCAAAAAACTTTGTGCAAATACTTAAACATTAATATATCTTCTGGCTTCTTGCTTTCAAAATTGCTTTAGATATCTAACCTTGAAGAGATTAAGATTGTAGTGATTGAGGAAGAATAATCTTGGATGTTTGTTCTAGAGAAGAAGCTGTCTGAGAGGAACTTCCTTCTTACCAATAGACTATGAAGGGAATGAGGTTCAGTTGACCCTGTCTATATGGCATGACAAGTCCTAGATGTGAGGGTCTTAACTGATGGGACAAATGTATGTAACTCATCAGCACATTTGCTATGGAAATAGTGATACAGTAGTGAGAGGCTAGCAATATTTCTTCTGTAGGAAATTAATTAATCACATACAAGGCTGAACAGTGGGTACTGGGCAGCACCAACAAAGATATAGCAGAAATACTCAATTTTTGGTCTGATCTGATTCTTATAATGGCAGTAGGAAATCTTCCTTGTGACTCATAACAATCTTTATGTATCTGAAATTAAAAATAAATATCAATAACTAAATTCACATGGTATATTTATCATATAAATATTAAAAACGTTACCAATTGTGAAAACATTGATTTGCATAATAAAATCTGATATACATTAATAAAATTTCAAGTGAGCCTAAAAAATATTATTTCTGGTTCTTTCCAGGCAAATTTTGGAACCATGAATCCTGTTCACTTAATATTCTTCATCAGTGAAAGCTTCCATATCATTGGACATGCTGTAGTGCTGTTCAGAATTCGACTTTTGCCTCGTAAGGACCTTGTCCGTGTTAATTACTACTTTGTCTTTGACCTTTTATCAGTTTATTTAACATCTTTTTTTGTCCTACAAAAACTCCATTGGCTAGCCATCATACAAGGACTGCAACATCTTTATTATATTGTCTTCTGGAATAAGACAAATCCTGCTAAAAAGGTAAGATACAATTTATAAATGTGTTTGGAGTTTATAGTATCTTATATGTTTATTTTCAGGATATTTCAAAATCTTTGTTTTATACATGTGCCTTCAGTATTCTTTCGTTATCATCTTTAAAGGACAACAACAATAAATTCTCCAAATTTGACACAATGGGCTTCTATTCAGTCTATTCAGAACACTCACATAGTCATGTGAACTGATAATTATTTTATCTGTGTCAGCAGCGATTGGCAGTTTCATGACAATCAATAGTAAAATCAAGATATGAGAGTTTCAAAGCAACCACTTGATATCCAGAAGTAGGAAAAATTCCATCTTTTAATAAATAAAACTTTTCAGAATCAAGTGATGATTGGGATGGAAGATAGGAAATTCTAGTTGTGGAAACATAGTCAGGCCACATTCTAGAATGGGTAATCATGAGCAGAGTTAGAGTAAAATAGATGTAGAGTCAGAAGAAGATAGAATTCTCACTGGGAAGATCTGGTCCATTAGTCTGTCATGAGATAAGATAAAAGTAGCAGCAAAGACATTTCAAGTGTCACTTACTCACAGATAGTCATATATGAAATGATCCTGTATTAATTTAAACTTGGCACAGAAGCAGCCTGTTGAATATGGATTATATTTGGTGAAGAAGTTAATGACTCAGAAAGTTTTCAATTTGATACAAGTCACTTGAAAATGTAACTTGTAAAAGATGACTGAGAGGCATTAGTGATGACCAAGAACTTGTACTGTATGTAACCTGCTTTAAACATATGAAATGTTTGTATTATAATCTACCCCCACCTCCACACCATGCTTTGGTCTCTTTCTTCCAGATGGTCTCATTGCTTATGTCCATAAGGGATCTGAGGAGGTCTTCAGGTAAAGTTGCTTGAAATGCCACATGAACCAAACAAATCTAGTCTGAAGAAAGTGATTTGCAAGATAGATGAAAAATGACAATTTATGACAAAACCAATGATAAATGCTTTATGTGAAATATTGTCAAAAATTTCTTTTCACTCAAAGGGTAAATCAGAAGCCAGTCCAGTATAGTAAATGTTGTGAAACACTGCCTAATATTGCAACCCAAATTTCAGTCAGGGATCAATTAATAATGAGAGAAGAGAGATGAGAAGGGAGGGAAGTGCAGGTCTGCCATCTTAAGTAACAAGATGGCACACCTGCACATCCCACCCTTTCCAGTAAAAAGATTACAAAATCCAGTGCTCAGAGTAGCCAAAATTTGAAAACATGACATGGCAACAACTGAAAGCATGCAGGTAATTTCACTTATTTTTCTACAATATTCAAGTAGATAAAGATAGAATATGTGAGAACCAATTTTTTTTTTCTTATAAAAATATAGCTGAAAAAAAAAAAAAAAAAAAAATAAGGAAAAGGTGTTACCACAGCAACCTTGCTACAGAAAAATACTGTGGCCAATTTGAAAAATTTTAAGAGTTAATAAAATTTAAAAATCTATCGATGAATAGATTAGTGAGATTTGAACATAGCAAATATGTTAAAATAAAATGTAAATATGGTGACTTAACATAGAGAGAAAACTAAAGTAAAATAGTGAGTACCTATAATTAAAAATATAATTTATCATTATATATTATTTAGGTGTTAAAGAAAGTATAAAATTTAATTAAAATTCATTAAGATGTTTAACCAATATCTACAGGATTTCCCAGTAAAAAAGTGATAAATTCAGAAAGAAATTTATTTAGCTATCATGATTCATGCACAAACTGAACAATCATCATAGATGTTCTAAATGTTTGCCTGAATGTTCAACACAAAGTTGTAAGTGTGGTAACCAAGAGGCAGTAGCTTTGCAGAGATGGTCAAAAGAAATTTCATTTCAAGCTTCAGTTAAGTTCCACTTCAATGAACCAATATTAACAATGGTTTTGCAATTGAGTTATGAGTATACTCCAGATACAGTAATCCATAACATTCAAATACAGACAGGGAAATGTGGTACTGAACCTGCCACTGAATTTGCATTTCAAGCTTCAACTTGACTGTTCTATGAGTAAACATTCTTCAGTTGAATAAAATCTTTCGGGCCTTTTCAATAAGTGTCTCACAAGGCTTGTTGAGGAATGAGACTTGTTTGTTAGTCATGGCTTTTTTCTACTTCTGGTGTTAACTTGCCTACAGGTCATTGAGATAATTGATTTATGATCTATAAATGCCAATCAATTTCTTATCAAATTCATCCCAAATTTGGTTTTGTTAATTCCTTGTCCAATTCAAGCCTTACTACTCTGCTATTTCACTGGTCTATGTCTCTCAAGATGATACTATGCTTGTTATGTCATCAAATAATTCACCATTTAAAGCTTCTGGTGAAAATGATTTTCTAGTATTAACATTATTTATGTTAAATAACATTTACATGAAATAATATTCTTTCATCCTTATTGGTTTATTTACTTAAGTGGACTTTACAAACTAAACATTTTCCATTCAGGTAAGAGGAAGTTTGTAAAGACATTAATCTCTTAAACAGACACTTTGTTCATAATCAACAAGACTAATCTATCTCTAATCTTCTGACAAGCACTTGAGATCTAATTTCCAGGCCTTATGTAAACATACCTTGAGTTTTTTTCTTGTCAGCAAAATCTAATTTTTCTCCTAATCTGTCAAAAAATTTTACTTGAAAATAAAGGATTTCATTTGTATAAGCCAGATAATATTGAGCTATTTCTAGTTTATTTAGGAACTCCAAATAACCTAGATCAGCTATCCAGATCATTCACATTAAACAAACTAGTTAACAATTGTAGATTTCATTTGCTTGTAAAATCCTCACTAGCAATAGAGGTAAAGTATTAGAGTTCAGCCCAAATGATGAAATGATCGGTACCTTATTTGCATTGGGTGTCCATTAAGGAAATGGGTGGGTGTTAGGTGTTCTTACAAATTCAATGACCAAAATAAACAATAATGAATCACACACAATTAGCTTGTCACTTCTCTGACATTAAGAGAAAAGATCTATTCACATATTAACACATTGAACATTGATCTATTCACATATCAGAACATTGCTAGACCTGGCGGAGCCCATCCCTCTCTGGTTCATACTGCTGCTGATGTTCTCCAACTTGATCATGGACACATAGTTATTGATTTCATTGGGAAAACCCTCTGCCTAGGCTGTTGACTTAAGTCTAAGAAGCCCTTCACTCAATGTTAACACCGTACTGGTTGCATACATTGCTACAGAGCCCGGTCTACCTCATTGTACTAGATGGCCATTGAACACATCCAACAAGTCTTCAAATATTCCATTTTTACATGTGTATATAATATATATGTATAATAGTATCCAAAACAAAAGTGAAAATAATGAGATTATGTGGAAAAAATTTAAATGATGCATTTCAAAGAGAGCCTCGGCTCTCTCTGGTGTCTTAAGGTTAGAATAAAAGAAAAATAAAACTGTGTGTAAGTGGGGACCATAAATTAAATTACCTTATCGCATATGTGGCCAGACCTTAGAAAGTGTCTGAATGCCTGTTTTTCCATATGAATATAAAATTTGTTACTTAGCTGATTGCTGTTATATTCATCACCTCTCACTTAGCTAATTGATGTTATGTTCAGTTTATATATATATATATATATATACACGAGAGAGAGATAACAAAGAAAAATATATATAGGAGTAACTGAAGGATCCTGTAAACAAAGAAACTATGCATAAAAAACAATCCTTTACAAATAGTAAATACACAAACAGCACAACACTTTCTAAACATATCTGGGAGATTAGAAACAAAAAAAATAAATCATAACAAAAATATCTTGGAAAATAAGGAAAAGAACATCAGCCTACAACAAACAATCTAAAAACTGTAAACTCTGCCTGGAGGGAAAAATAGCTATAATTACCTTCTCAGACCAAAACAAACTACTATTTAAATAATCAGAACTCATCTCCAAATGTTGACATGAAAACAAATTTTTACTACATTACTTAGAAATCGAAAACCAAAAATGAACAAGAATAAATGAAAATAAATAAAATAAAATTAATAAACAAAAACAAGTATAGTAAATGAATACAAACAAATAAATAAGTAAGTAAACTAAGTAGATAATAAACAAATTAACAAATCACACCTACCAAAATAACCATTAGAGTAATACAATAAACTATCCACAATGCATTACTGAACTGTATATATAAAAAGTGGAGCAAAAACACAACACACATGGCCTGACAAGTGCGTTTAACATGAAACAGACTGTCACCTCTGGGTGTTGACTTCAATATATATATATATATATATATATATATATATATATATATATATATATATATACAAGAGCTGTTTGGTATTTGTCAATCCACCAAAACTAGAGTGTATTTTTTACGTATATACTTGTATATACATACACACTCACCCTAGCATATACATATATTAGAGCCTTTTTTTATATGTATACTTGTACACATATGTATATGCACACACACACACACATATATATATATATATATTATATATATTTTAAGCATTCCACCTCAAGCAAGGCACTGGCACACGGGGGTTACGGAGAGTGAAAGTGACAGAAAAGAGTGGGTGTAGCAGGGGAGGGGGAATTGGGGAAAGGAAAAAAAGGACAGGGATCAAGGCAACAGAAGATGGTGATTAACGTTGTATTTAAATTTTTGAAGATTGTGTGTGTGTATGTATGTATATATATATATATATATATATATATATATATATACATACATACACATATATACATTTTAGAGGTTTTTTCCTCACATATACCTGTACACATATATACATGCATACAAATTTATATATGTATGTATATATATATATATATATATATATATATACACACCTGTGTACAAATATATATATGAGGGGCACATATATATGTATATACATTTTCCACTTTGTCTCATTATTTTCACATAATATACATTGTCATTGTTTTCTGCTTAACTAATTGCATTATCTTTATAATCATTTTTTATTTATATATTTTTATGCACTGATATTTCTACTTGATTTTCTATTTCAGATCATCAGTTGGAGTTCTCTTGACTGGATACGAAGCAAATACAATTCCAGCTGGGAATGGGACTCTATTTTAGGCACAGCTTTCGATTTGGGAGTCCATGTTATTTTTACCTATCTTCTCTTTCTAAACCTTACTTATGCTGAGGTATTCATGGGAACACTGGTTGCCTTAAGTATGGGTTACTATGTGCTTTTCTCCAAAAGATATGCTTGGGCTAATCCAAAGGATGTTCCTGCTTGGGTGGATAAAAGAATCCAACCTCTGATGCCTTGGTGGAAAGACCATTAATTTCATAGATGTTTATCTGTAACTGTTGCTGTTCTGTGTGTATAAGAGTGTAAATGGAATGTTTTGCTAAAATGTATGCAAATTTGATCAGACTATAAAATTTAATTGTATTTTCTTTCCCAAGTTATAAAATTTATATTTTCAGATCTAATTATTGATGTAAAAATAATTTTATTAAAATATGAAATTCATATTCAAGAAAGTAAATATAGAAAAAATAAATGACCTAAGTGTGAATATGATTTATAAACATTCTATTCACTTATATATATATATATATATATATATAAGTAAATTGTTCATACCTCCAGAAGAGGGGATGAACATGTCCACCTACAAAACTCTGGATTCAAGATTCTGAAGGTATTAATAACCAGACTTTTTCTCATATTATATATATATATATATATATATATATATATATATATATATATATATATATATATATATATATATATATGCATGCACACAACAAAACCCCAGTTTTGCTACAATTTTAGTTGCCATAGTTGAATTGGCTCATAAAATGAACTGTTTGATAATTATATATATATGTTAAAGTTCTTAGCCTGGTTCACTGAGAAAATGACCAAACTTCAAATTTTTTTGAGGAAGGCCTTCTTGGTTTGCCTAAGAACTTTTCAGCACCTTCTCATCTATATCTATTTATGTGTGTGTGTGTGTGTGTCTAATAAATATAGTTTTATATAGTCCTTCTTGGTTAGACTAAGAACTTTTCAGCATCCTCTCATTCATATATATATATATATTAGTAAATAAATGAATAAAAACTTCAAAGTCTTACCTTCCTTTTATGACTTTCAGATATAAAATAAATCAATTGAATGTATTAACAGATATTTTAAAGTATGTCATATAAAAATGTTTTTCATATATCATAAATAAAATCATGGTATACTTTGAATGTTAGTCATTCTGTACAGTAATTACCTTTTAATTTTTTTTTCTGTTAATAACTTTAATTGCAATTAGTAATGAACAAACAATGAAGATATCTGCATATTTCTCTGTGGGAAGTATGACAGACTTGCCAAGACATACATATTTGTGAGTATGTGTATGTGTTTGCGCATTTCTTTCAGCAATGACTAGACTTATTTGGTCCAACTGCCTAGATTTCTGAATTTGAATTTATTCTGAAAAATAGCTTGAAATCTTAATATTTTATTTTCTATTGTAAATCTAAGTAAAACCATTTTGATTGCGCCAGATGAACCGTTTTGATTACCATAGTTGAATTGGCTCAAAAAAGAGCTGCAGTTGAAATGTATATCAAAGGAACTGTTTGATAATTCAGTATTAAATTGGTAATCATTTTTGCACATTGTACAAGAAATAATGGATTATATAATATTAATACAAAATATAATAATGAATAGTGTCATATTTTCTGTATGTTTATTTGTTTCTCTTTAACTTCCATCAGGCTAAAGCACACATACACACACACACACACATATATATATGTATACATGTGTAAAATGTGAAAAAAGACAAGGAAATTAGTCTGTAGAAAAGCACATCCAATAAATTATGCATTTATTTTAGATTGTGGCCAATGAGCAGGTATATAGGCTCCAATCCAGCCTATGAAATCTATCCAGAAAGCATCTAAGTCATTTATCTTGAGAACAGTTTTAATATAACTTAGCAACCAGAGGGGATCTTACTGTGCATGCATGAACAGACATTTGCCTGTAGGGTGAGTCATTTTTTAAATGTTGTTAAGTGAATTTGTATACTGAGTGACTGCCACATTTGAAATGACATCTTATGCAGGATTTTTGGTGCAAATGAATGTAAGCTCTATTGGACAATCAGCTTAATGAGCCATATAACAAAACTTATCTGAATTCTGATGAGTAGAGCATGTAGCAGAATTAAACTGGAAATAGGATAAGAACAAGGTGGTTTCATTAAAGACACTGTAACAAGGAATGCAATATTTATGCTCAGAATAATATCAGAAAGAGTAATACAAATGCAGAAGGATATATACTTGTGTTTTATAGATTATCCAAAAGCATTTAATAAACTATGAAACAAAGAACTGTTGGAAATGCTTGGTAAGCTTGACTTATTTGGGAAAGATATTAGAATAATCCAGAACCGAAACAGGAGCAAACCACCTGCATATGGATAGGACATGAATTCAGTAAATATACAACAAATAAAATGTGCTGTAAAACAAGGATGTGTCTTCTCAAAGGACTGATTCAACCTATATTGTGAGGCAATCCTGAGAGAATTAGAAGTCTTACAAGGATTCATTATTAGTGGCCACAATCTTAAGAACATAAGATATGCAGATGACAGTCTTGATAGTAGACATAGAAAGGAAAGTACAGGAACTCCTACAGAATGTAGTAAAGGCAAGTGAGAAGAAAAAACTAAACATCAATTCTAAGAAGATAGAATGTATGGTTGTCAGCAAGAGGAACAGTCTGAGACGAGAACTATGAATTGGAGATACTAAAATCAAGCAAGTACAAACATTTAAATATCTAGTAAGTGTTTTAACAGAAGATGGAAAATGTGGCACTGAAATCAGAATGTACATTAGAATAGTGAAAGATGCTTTCCAAAAGCTAAGCAAAGTAATTAGAAAAAGGAAAATTTTCTTAGAAACAACAAGAAGAGAGCTGAACTGCTATGTAATATCAGTCCTCTTATATGGCAGTGAATGCTGGACAATCTCCTCACAGGTAAAGAAATTTGTGTCAACAGAAATGGAGTTTTACAAAAGGATATTGATATTAACATGGACGAAGCATGTGAGTAATGAGGAAGTTTTAAGTAAAATGGAAATAATAGACAGAATCAGAAAGAGAGAATTTAAATTTCTAGGGCACATAATGAGAGCTTGGAAAGTTTGACACTGACAGGAGATATTGAAGGCAAGAGAAAAGCAGAGAATAACCTAACAAGTTTGTGTAAATGGTTTGCAGAACAAGGATTAGGAGAGATAGCAAAATAATAAATGTTACTAAGAGCTACAAAGGATAGGAAGTTGTGGAGAGCAATGATTGCCTACCTCCTGAAGAGAGACAGTACATAGAAAAAAGATTCTTTGTAATCCTTTGTTATCTTATCATAACATTTCAGACAATCTAAAGTCTCCTTTTCTACTCATAAATTAGGAGATACACTTTTTTTTTATGGAATGTGTACTTAAAGAAAACTGTAGAATGAGTTGGCTGAAAAGGTTCAGGCAGCAATGAAAGCAATTCAGGTAATGAATTCAACAGACCAAACGAGTTTTGGAATAACCCTTACTTAATGTTTCATTCTTCAAAATTTGCTGTATCCCAAATTAAAAATGACAAACCCAAAAGATTTGTTAGCATCTCACTTCTACACAATCCAAATTTGGCATTCTCTGACTTCTATTTTTTCCCCAAATCTAAAATCCCCATTGAAAGAAAGGAGACTGTCAGTTGGATATGAGTGTAGGAATACTTTGAAGAGGACAGAGGTGCCATTGTCTATTAAAAGAGGTTATTTTTCATTAATATTAAAATGGCTGGATACTTTTCGGACAGACCTAAAAAACAAAAAAAAAAAAAAAAAAAAGACTACTACTAGACATTTCATAAGCAAGCTTAATTTAACATAAGGCCATATTAGTAGAGTATCATAAACATTGATATGTGATAATGACTTGCTAATTGCTGCTGAGATAAAAAAATATCTATAACTGCTAAATGAGGTTATATAATCTCTTATGAAGTAAATGAAACTAAAGTTCTGAAATGTGGGCAGTGGAACTGTTATTGGTGTGGAAAGTGTAAGCATCCAGCTGAGTCCAAATTCTTACCTGTCATTTGCATTTACTTTCGCACTAATGCCGTTAGAAAAGGCACAAATTCATCACTTCTTCTACCAGCTATGGTTTAAATAGCAGCATCTACTAAATTCTGTAGCCTTGGTTGGCAGTCAGTTGAGAAAGACTAATCTGAATTCACAATTGTAAAGGAAGGCAACAAGAAATTGTTCTGCTACCTTTCCCAAGATGGCAATAATAAAGAAAAAGAATCTATAGAGCCATATTTCCCATGTCTTGAAATGGTATGTCACTAAAAAAAAAAAAAAAAAAAAATATATATCAATATAAATGTGTAATTTGTGTAGTCTGTCTCCATTTATTCATTTATTTAATTTTTTGTGCTACTTTTTTTTGGCAAATGTTTGATTTTTAAGATTTGTTTTTTTTTATAAAAGTTTATCTGGTGAGTCTATAAACAATTCCTGACACTGTATAGCCAATATTTTTTTATTTATTTTTTTTACTAATGTTCCCCCTATAGGAGACACAAAGGTCACTCAAGATAGGGGGTTACAGAAGAGAGTTCTTGTGTGAGCAGTAAGAGTAAGGGGTGCAGTTTAAGCAGATATGTGTAAGATAATGCTCAACCTTTGACATAAAAGCATTGCAAAGCAAGTGGTCAGCAAAGCATTCTCCTGGCATTTTGTTCTACAAAGCACCAGTTTTTATATTATATTTTATTTTTTTAAGGTGCTTGATTTATCAAATTACCAATTATGATGTACAGACAAACCTCTTATCAACATTTGGGGGGATGGATGGTTTGTTAAATCCGATTGTCCATAGGTGGGAAGGGGTTATTTTTGTGTTATAAATTCACTGTAGTAAATGCCAGTAGTTATGATCATAATATAAATACTATAAACATGTATATATGGCATAAATAAATATATACTTAATATAGATATATTAATCAAAATAACAAAAATATATTTCTCACACACGTTAATGTATCGTACTTTCCGTCTTTGTTTAAGATTGAAAGGTCTGCCGTTGCCATTGAGTGGTCACTTTGAGAACTAATACAAATCATTTCGCTAAGCCCGAAAATTTTGAATGGCTAACAATTTGGAAGTTTTTTTTCCTGCAGACTTTCTCCATTGCATCTTAGTCTGTACTAGTTAAATAAATTTTACAAAATGCTTATGTGCAGTATATACAATTGTTTGTTTTTACCAAATTGATCTTTGTCTAGAACAAAACCACAAATATAGACCATTTAGTGAAGATCAAACTTACAATGATATTGAATGTCACCATGGCTGGTTTGTTAATCTTTACTTGAGAGTAAAGTATTACCTATGGATGTGCAGTTGGAGCAAGGGTTAGAGGCTTGGAATGAGAAATCAGTGAGCAGAGTTCAAATTCCAGTCAGTTACATTCACTTTTATGCAAATACTCTTGGAAAAATTAAGAATACATACCTTTTCCCTCTGGCTATGGATTAAATAGTAGTGCAACTAGGATTTTCAGTCTTGGTTGGCAATCACTTTAGGAGAATGACAAACTATTTAAGCATGAGGCTAGCAACTTCATCAAGAAAAAAAAAAAACCCAACTTGTTATGGAAACCACAGCAGTAACGTCAGTCATGTTGAGATCTGTGGTCTTATACTCCCCAGTGGAGTCTACAGGACTTGAAGGAGTGAGTGAAATATTAACTAGTTTGGCACAAGGTCACAAGTGATGGAATCTTCAGTAAAAAATAAACAAAAATAAGATATACACTAAAACATAACTTAAATATTTATTTTACATCTGAAAACTAATATTAAACCAAACGAACAATAGTTATTTTTAAAATTTTATTTTCATGTATGCTTTTTTAAATTTTTTTTTTTTTAGAAATAAAAATATTACAATTTTGAAACATTTAGCATTAAAAAATACGAAAATATTTTTGATAAAAAACGAATACAAATGATATGAACAACTGAAAATCATGTTAAAATATTTTCTGTAAAGCTTTTATTGACAATGATCCAATTACAATGATTTCATGATGTTTTATGTTTGATAATTATTTTAAATAAAACAAGCAAAAATATCAAGGGCAGGGATGTTGCTTTGTAGGTAGGAAAGCATTGCAATAAAAACTACAAGGTTCTAATCTCAATTACAAATAACACCTAATTGCGACCGAGTTGTACTGCTTGATAAAAATTGAGAAACATAGTCACTTATTAACATGATTTAAAAAAAATCTTTTTCTATTAAACCTTATGAAGGAGAAGAAAAAAATGAGAGAAGTCTTTCTTTGATGTTACCAGCAATTAAAATTTCACTAGGATTTTTTGAAGTTACATAGCAAACAAATCTTTGATTCCCTGATGCTTTGCAAATTAATTAATTTACCAAAGCTGGTCACAAATGAACTGAAGTAGTACCTCTCTTTACTGATGGAGTGAAGCACCATAGCTGCTTTATATTGTTTAATAAAGGGTCTAATTACCCTGTAAGTCAGAATAATCTAGAAAAGAACATCTTCATCAAAAGAAATAAAACAGAATGCTTGTAGGTGAGAATCAATAAATTATTAATTAATAAAAATTTCCAAACTTGATTACCAGTAATTCAGAGGCTATATAGTTAATGCAATATTATAATTTGAAATACTTTTAGGTTGTATGAGCGGTGTAATGGGTTGTGGCTGGAAAAGTGAAATCGGCAAGCTGTGTTCAAATTCTAGCCGAGTTCATTGTATTCACTTTTGCAGAAATACTCTTGGGAAAGGTATGAATACTTCTTCCAGTTATGAGTTAAATAGCAGTGCTGGCTTTTGAGGTTTCTGTAGGAAATAGGTGAATTTATTCTTCTTCTACATCTGGTTGCCAACAAGGCAACCAGTCTAGAAGAAGAATAACTGAATTCAAAACTGATTGGACATGAGATGAGTAACTTTGCCTATTTCTTACAGAAACCACAACATGGTGAGGCATATCCCTATGTTCCACAGGGAGGAGAGAGAGAGAGAGAGAGAGAGAGAAATAATATTTTAAGAAGAGTGAAACAAAAGCTTTTGATTAGTTGAAACCAACATATCTTAAATCAAATCAAATTATGCAATGGCTTATGTAGATTTTTATGCTGTGGTGTTCATAGCACTTTTCAAAACAAAGGAGTTACTTATCAGTGCACACTTCATATCTAAATAACATACAACAGCTTGTAGTGGTTTACATAGTACCAGAAACAAGGTATAATCCCTAACCTAACCTATTAGGTAAAAATGGATTCATGCCTTTTCCAAAAGCATGAGTATAGAGTGAACTACGTCTACTGGAATTCTATTTTTGATGATGTTATCTATGTATTTCCAAGAAAATGTTAAAACTCATTAAGGTTTTTTGCTTGAGCATTTATAGTGTAAACAACAAAAGAAAGGAAACTGTGAAGAGCCATGATCCCTCATGTCCTGAGGGGGAAGTGGCACAGAATTTCTACAGTTGTCTACATTTAGCTTTGTATTTAACATTAGGACACATTAGTGAAGAGTAAACTAATTACAATGTGAGTCTGACACAAGGTCATGATAATGAGGCAATAAGTGAAGATTGAACTAAAAACAAACAAATGGCCAAGATGACTGGTTTGCTATCTCTTCTGAAAGCATCTTAACAATTGAACAATGTTCTTCAACATTATACAGTCATCAATTTTCTTGTGACTAAGTCAGATATTAGATATTGGTTTTAAAAATAAAGCCAAAGTTATAATTATTGAGGCTGTTTTGCTAAAATCTTCAGATGAATTGCTTAAGAAAAGTAAACCAAAATTGAGTCAGCTTAACCAGCCAATGTTAGGAATCATCATCCTCAGGTAGAGATTTGATCAAATCTAAGATTTCTTTTCCAGGGTTTAACTTTAAATAATTAAAAAGAAATTTCTTAAACACATAAAAAAGCCTAACAAATTTAATAGACACGACTTGACAGATCAAAACCTAATTTTGGAATTATAATAAATATACAAAACTTAATTGATTGATTTTTTTATGGTATCAATTTCTTTTTAGGTTATTTAAAGCCAGAATAGATTTTTAGATTGTAAGAATTTTCTTTGAAATAATAATTTACTGATACAAGTCAGACATTAATTTATAGCTACAGGAAGAGATGGGTTCATACCTATGCCAAGGTTATTTGCATGTAAGTGAATATAACCACCCTGAGTGGAATTGGAACTTGGCTCTCCAGACAGCCACACATGCAAGCTTACAGTACCTGGCATTCTCAAGTGGTCACCCATCTAGGTACCTTCAGTGATTATACAAGAACTGGTGACAAAACTCTAAAAACTAATATTTGAAAAGATAGAAACTTTATAAAAAAGTTGCTTGAAAAAAAAAAAAAAAAAAAAAAAATATTAAATATAATTTAATTTAAATTATCCAAATTTCATGATTTACATTTCTGAAATATGATTTTTTTTTTAATATAAATTTTCTATAAAAGAATATTTTAAAAGTTCAGTTTTTAAAGTATGTGATGTTAAGTATATTTTTGAGAAAGTCTGTTTAAGTCTATACCAAATAAATAAATAGTTCTATTGAAATTAGGTAAAATGAAAAGGTGGCAATCTTAGATGCACATACCAGCAAAAAAAAAAACAAAAAAGAAAGAAAGAAAAAAAAAAAGAAAGAAGAAAAAAAGAAAAAGAAAAAGAAGAAAAAAAAGAAAAAAAGAAAAAGAAAAAAAAAAAAAAAGAAAAAGAAAAAAAAAAGAAAGATTGTCAAAGGGACAGTTTTTCCATTGACACTGCTATTATTTTAACTGCCTTTACTCTTTGGCAATGTTTATTTTTTGTTCTTGAGAATTTACAACAAAAATATTAAACACTTAGCTCGTTTATTTACAAGAATAATTTTATGTTCATAGCATTCTCAAAAACTAATACAATTAAAACTAATGCAATGCAATATTTATCATTTGCCAATTTATGAAGAGATGAATATGAAAATAATTTTTTATTCATAAATTTATAAACATTTACTAAATTATATGTGAATCAACTATTAGAAAATTATTTGACATTTTATAAAGTTCGAATCAATTGGCAAATGTGCTGCCAACCATTCCAATAAAAAATATGATAGTATAAATAAACGATCCAATAAATAGTATTCATTATTTTTGTTGTCAATTCTCAAGAACAAAGAAAAAGTATAAATTCACATTCATCTAGTTTAGGTTTTATTACAGTTCTAACCATCACTTTTTATAACAATAAACATTGCCAAGGTTTGAAGTTAGTTAAGATAATAATGCTTTTGACACTTAGACCTTTGTGTCCACACAAAAACAAAATTTGCTGAAAAAGCAGTTAGTCACATATTGATATATATTTCTCATTCAAACATGTTAAGAAAAATCCTTTGGATTATTTTCAAAATTAAAATAAAAGTTTATTTGAACTTTTCAGTTAAAAGTGCAGAATAAAATCTTTTTCATTTTATATTTAAAAAATTACCAATGAAACTGATTACAAAAGAAAATTAACTAACAAGGTTTAGTGTTAAAAATATTGAACTATTTAACTCAGCCAGAATTGTATATAATATAAATACTTTATACTATATAAAAATATATATCATGGTTTGGTTTTATGAAAAAAACTTTAGGTTTTTCCACACCTGCTGCACAATCACAGATGATTAATGAGGCATTTAGAAACTTAAAGATAGTAAAGAGAGGTATTCTTTTACACAGTGAATGCAGAAGAAGATCTGACAACCAGTAGTCTTGGCCAATTTCCAGCTTAGGCTGGATGGTAGATGTTACTTTTGATTTGGTGAATGTTTGATAGAGGACGTCATTTTCAGGCTGATTTTTTTATGGACTTGCAAAGCAACACATTACCTTCTGAGAGGCTGCTCTTGAAGGAGTGATGTGAACTAGGTCATCTGCAAACAAAAACTTTCTAACCAGTTTCATCAAGTTGTTAAGGGAGAGCCTGAAGAAAGAAAGTTGGATAGGTTAATGTTTTTGCATCTGCAGATGTATGCATGTCTTTGTCACCCACCTTCTCTGTTTCAATATAATGCTAAATAATATTGAAAAACGAAATGGGTGGGGACAACATATTGCCTTGGCTGATGCTGTTTGTGATTGGGAAAAAGTCTCTAGTTGCTGCATTTGACTTGCTTAAGCTTAGTTTTGTGGAGTTGGATGATCATGGTGTGAAACTGGTGGGTAACTTAATTTTCCAGAGGCTTAACCTACTTTACTGTATTGGATGCCTTTGTTTTGTTTACATTTCTGCTGAATTTGCCTTAAAGCAAAGACTATGTCAGTTGTTGCACTAAAGCTGTATTAGCTCAGCTATATGTTAATGTAGTGATTTTCCAAGTGTAGCTTAGATGTAGCACGAGGCCAAAAATATAGGGCAATCAGTGAGGATCAAACTCATTACTCAGTTGTAATTATTCTAGCTGGCTAACCATTACACTGCCTCGAGGTGCCCTGAATATATAGATATATGTTAATGTATGTTTCAAATTTTAGGTCAGTTTTGCACCTATAAAGATGAAATATAACTGAGGTATAAATCTTTTCAATGTAAAGGTCATAGTTTATAGGAGTCTTTTTGACTGTGTATGTGAGTGGATCAAATTCTTTTTGACTCTAAATTTTATTGAATTTTCACATTTTATTACAAAATTATTTAAAAAGATTTAAAATAATTATGACTAATATTTTTTTTAGAAAAGAGAAAATAATGAGAGCCAATTTTTTAAAGATGTTTTTGCCATTCAGTTCAGATATGCAACTATTCTGCAGTTGAATGAAGAAATTATCTTTGTCTCTATCTTCATGAATTATAGTTAAAGTCTATGAAGATGAACTGCCTTTCAGACCATACAGATGTATATTTGACCACATTTTATTTTAACATGTAATTTATAAGAGTGGGTGACAACTTGGGAATATCAAGTGCTGTAAGCTTGGATGTGTGGGTGGTGTAATGTGATGGTTTGGAATACATGTTTTTTTGATTGTAAGAATTTTTTTTGCAAAGGGTTAATAAGCCATAGAAAACAAATCAATATCTTGGAGTTTAAAAATAGATAAAATCTGTCTACAATAATTTTATATCTTTATGTATGTACCTATATTCATTTTTATTTGATATTTTTTTTAATATTTATTGTTAGTGAAAGTTTGTTTACTCATATTTGTTTTTTTTAAATTTTCTTAAAAGATGAAATAGTTTTTTTTTTTTTCCCCTGGATGTGATGATTCCAATCTAATCAATATTCACTGATCAAATGAAGAGTGGCAGCATCTTTATAAATAATTGATATAAAGTATAGTGATCAGGCATGATTGTATTTATTTCAGTTATTTATAAACACAGAAAAAGGCTAGGTAAAGCAAAAAGGAATTTTTGAGAGCCATGATCATCCATGTCCTGAATGGACAGCAAAGACATAAGGTGCCAGGTGAGTAAAATTGTGTCTGCATGTGTGTGCAAGATACTAATTGATTTTTCCCATAATAATTAAATAAATGACAGCAAGTTTAAGACAAGTACAATGCAAATACAAAATTAGTGGTTATTTATTTGCAAGTTAAAACTAATCTAAAACATGTAAATTATGACGTTTTATTTTTTTTAAATAATTATTTTCTTTAAAATAAAATCTCCAGTTGTACAGAATTTTTTAGCATCCTCAATGAGAACGTATTATTAAACTGAATTTGGTTATAATATTCTGCATAAGTAATCTAGGATTTTTAATATGCAGTTAGCTATACTGTTGCATATTCTTTTTATCTTTTACAATTAAGTCTGAGACCACACAATTCAAAGTTATCTCCCTTAACTAGAACTTCCTGTTGAGAAGTGATGGTCATGAAGAATTATGGTTCTTATATCATTAAAAGTAGAAATATTAAAAAAAATTGATATAAAAGAAATAAAAAGCAATTTACCTGACTGCACAACATTATATGTTTGTGTGTGTGATTGTATTTTATATAAGATAAAAATACTAGTAATAAAATCACTGGACAGAGCCAGTAGTTGGAATATAATAAATGCTAAATAGGAACATTTAATATAAAAAATGTATAAAATAAATCAATTTAAAATTTAAGGAATAAAATATTTTTTAAAAACCAGTATAACAATTTGAAATTTAAGAAAAACATTGCAGTGAGAAGTGGGTCCATGCCTTTCTCTAGGTGTGAGTATGAGGTTAACAGCTTCAGCTAATATTTAAACTTGTGTCACCAATTGTTTTCTGTGTTATTGACCATTATGCCATCTTGTAGATGCAGGACTAAATTATAGCACTTTTGAATAAATAAATGATGAAGCAATGTTTGCCTCGGGGTTCTTGATAGGCTCAAGAGGCAGATATACAATATAATTGGCCCTGCTCTGGCATCTCGTCTACGGTCACTTTCTCACAGACGCGCCGTCACCTCTCTCTGTCTGTTCTACAAATACTTTCATGGTAATTGCTCCGAGGAGCTGCATTTGCTGGTTCCCAGACTTCATGAGTTCAAGCGCCCTACGTGGCTGGCATCCCGCTCCTACCCCTTCACTGTCGAAACTCCTAAATGTAGCTGTCTCTTCTACTCTAATAGCTTCATGTCTCGCACCTCTTGCCTGTGAAACTCCCTTCCCTAATCCAGTTTCCCTGAGAGCTATAATCTCCAGCTATTCAAGTGTAATGTCAATCGACATCTCCAGTTGCCTTGATCTATCCACTACCCTTCTCCTCATACTCTCTTCTATCACTCCTATCTGATCTCGCTCTATATTTTCTGTAACCCCTTGCGTCCTAGTGGCTTCCTACTCATGACATAGCAGAAAGAAAAAAAAGAAAAGAAAAAAGATGGAATCTGTGCTCTTCCACTCATGGTATCAGGTTAAACTGACAGTATTCAAAATCTGTAACCAAAAAAAAAAAAAAAATGAAAAACTTACTTTTTAATGAATCTATCATCAAGCTGAGTCAATTTCTAGATACAACACCAGTTTGATAGAATTGGCTGAAAATTGATGTAGTTCAAAACAAATGAAAGGCTAAGTACTAAAAAAAAAAAAAAAAACCCAAAAAATACCTGAAAACAAGATCATGGACCCAAAATTCTAAATGAAAATTTGGAAAGTGAAAATCTTACTTAAGTATGTTGGAAATGTTCATGTTTTTACCAAAAAACAAGAAAATATTAACTTTAAACAAAATGATCGGTATATATATATATATATTATATATATATATATATACACACACACACACATATGTATGTATATATATATATATATGTATATAAATGAAAAAACAACTTAGCTTAACAGATACCAAGAGGATATAGGTTAAAAAAAAGTTTTCAATGAGAGAAACATTATTGAAGATACTTTCTTTTTTGTATTTCTTAAGTTTAAATCACTATTAAATGATTTTATTTTCATGATTAAAAAAATGTCAATATTATTAAGATATTAATAAGTAAAATAACTAAGACAAAAACAATTTTAAGGAATTTATCTTGAACATTTTTGATTTTTATTTTACATCTTAAATGTTCTACTTTGACCTCAATTTGATAGCTTCTATCCCTGAAGAAGGCTATAGAGTAGACTGGTCAAAATGTTGTGGCAGCCACAAAAAGACTTGTAGAATTATGACTTTTCTGAAAATTACAGAAGTTGAACTAATATTTAAGTGTGGAAAATGGAATTGGTGAGCCAAATTCAAATATCAGAAGAAACAGTTTGTGTTCACTTTGCACTAATGCTCTTGGGAAAGATATGAAACCACTTCTCTCTCCACAACTATGGATTAAATAGCAAGGCAAACTGAGCTCTGATTTAACAACCTGTCTAGAAGGAAGACAGTGTGGAATTCAAAACCTGAGAAAAAAAAGTGAACCTTCTCAAAAAAAAAAAAAAAAATCATAGCAATGGAGTTTATAGAAAATAAAGAAAAAAGAAACTCTAAATGGCCACGATCATCTGCACATGAAAGAAGATGACATTTTTTTTTTTAAAATCATTTATATATATATATATATATATATATATATATATATAGAGAGAGAGAGAGAGAGAGAGAGATATATAGATATGATGCATGAAGAATATAAAATGGATTTGCCAAAAAGAAAGAAAAAAAAAAGAGAGAATTCAATAGCCTCAACAATTAGAAACAATTCTCTTATGATTTTGCTGCTTTTTGTCTCTGAAAATAATCCTGATGGAGAAGAAAAAATACATAAATAAAAAAGAAACTATAAAAGTTGATGTTCTGCAATTGTTGAAAACTTTACCAGATTTACATATTAGCAAGAAAAACAAACCAAAAAAAGATAAAGAAAATATAAAAAAAAATGCTTCATCTGATGAGTGATCCTGAGTTCTTTCTCAGGTTCTAATATTTATATAGATATATGTTCAGATGAATCAATTTTGACAAAGCTGTACACAAGGAATGAAAGGAAACAAATATTCAGTCAAATAAGTAGGAATGCAATTATGTCAGGAAGCAAACTGAACCTTTAAATAATCATTCACTTCGACAGATACTGAAAGTAAATTTAATGCCAGCAAAAGCTAAAAGTAGACAGAAAACAAATCCCAAGAGAAAAAAATGAAAAAAAAAAATAGTAAATATATAAAATTAAATTATAATAAAGATGATCTAAAGCAAGATATTTTTGTAGGCATTCAAGTTTTAAAGATTTATTAATTAATTACTTTATTATCGCTAATTTAAAAAAAAAAAAAAAAAAAATTCCTTAGTGCTACCAATATTGTTAATCATTATCAAGATGAAAATATAGTAAATCAATGGCCAATCTCATTGAATTCAATGAGTTAATTTCCATTCAGTCTGTCATTTCTTCATTCATTTACTGTTACAATATTGTTGTTTTTTGCAATTGTTTCTTGTAAAATAAATAATAAAAAATGTTTTAAGAATCATACAATGACAAGTACATAAAGTAACTGTTTTGCTGTGTCACCATTTGGCTTGCATAACAATTTTGATATTTATTAAAAAAAAAAAAAAAAATTTACAAGATAATTACAGTGGCCATAGAAAGTAAAATATATCTACAATCTGGATAACATCGAACATGATTGGAATGAATTAGACACATGTAACTGCAATCTCTTATTTTTTAACAATCTGGGTCGTGCAAAGTCAAACAGTGAAAAAGAGAAATACTATGTTGGAGTTTAAGGAAATTTAAGGATAACAGTATTGTTTTAAGTGTTTGAAAATTATTTAAATGAATAAACCACAATTTCAACATGCAAATATATTTTTTTATTCTCTATCATTAAAATATATTGATTACTTTATGTTCTATTTTTAAAGTACAAAAACACACCATGAAATTATTACTAATATATGCAATGATACAATATTTACGTTTCCACTATTTAGAGACCAATTTGCTTCATATCTCTTGATGCCTTTTATCATTTGGGTAAGTGAGACTATTTGGTTTTATGAAGGGATTTACAATAGTGGGTTAAGACTGGATATCCTGATACTTTTAAAGAGAGTTAAAAACATAGTAGATATTTGATTTGAAAAAAGAATTGCAGTTGTTTTTATTAATATTTTGATCAGAGAATAATGTGAATAAATATTAACAAAAATTACATTTTTTGTTTATAAAAAAAAATTATATTCAAAAATATTTTTCAGTTATTTTTTATCTCTCATGCTATTGTTTCTTGATATTTTCTCAAAAGGAAGCTTATACGTCATTGTATTTAAAAAAAGAAAAAGAATTGTATGTTATAGTCATATTTGCGGCTACAAACTATAAAAATAAGGTGTGGATGATAGAAATACATTCAGCTTCTGTTTAAATAATTATTTAATCCAACTGATATTATATAAGTCTCTTTGAAGTCATTCTTTTGACTCCTTCTGTACATAAACTGAATATATGTTCTAATAAATGTAGTATTTCAAATAGACAAACAATTTAGATCTGAATGTTGATCATCTGGCTGTCAGCAAAGTGATAGGTAGCAAACTAGTTTTATATTGAATAGGTTAACTCCTAAAGACATCAGCACTTCATTAACAAAGAGGAGTTATTTTCAAATGCTCTGATATTTATACATATCCACAGTACACTATAGATAGAAATAGCTTTTGTTACTTATAAAATAAGCAATAAAAAAATTAACAGTAAATATTTCAATTCTTTGCCTAATGATGGAAAAATATTCTACAGCATATTGATTTGGTGTCATAAGAAGCCCACCCTTAATAATGGTTAAAAAGTATCTTCCTATCAACTTAGAAAATTGAGGCAACTGGTAGGCTAATGTTTATGTTTTATTTCAGTAAGGTAAAGAAAAAAGAAAAACAAACATTGCTTAATATACTGAACTCCTGCTTCATGGACCTTCTATCATTCATTTTCACCAATCATGAAAATAATAAAATCTGTTGCTTATAAATTCAGGATCCAGATTAAGAGAAGATGATAAAAACTAAAAGCATTTCTCTATATAGAAAATTAATGACTTTCAAAGTAAACAGTTACCCATATGATTAAGCATTTGATTTATTAAGTCTGAATTTCTTAAATGAATCAGTGTCTTTCATTATTAAATTTCGTTCATTTCTGTTGCTTTTTATCACATATCATTATTCTATGACTTCAGGTGTATAGATTGGAAATAAAAACTAAGCCTCTTTCAAGTATTGATATTGCATCTCTAATCCTTGACAACCTAACATGATAATGCCTTACTGATTATGCTATTAAAAGTAATCAGTCATTTACATTTAGCTATATAATGATATATTTTTCTTCTTCAATCTACATGATGTGAGCATATTGTTTTGTTTATTTACACTAGTAATATTAGCAGTAATAGTCTTTGAATTTCTTAGATGAAGTATTGTCATTATTATTTTTGACTAGTCTGTTTTTCATTGTATTTTTCTTACAAGCTCTCAGATTATTATGAATATAAAATAAAAATTAAGCTTTTGGTGAGATTTGAATACATATCACTTATTCCTGGAAGTCAGAGTATTGTAATAAAAAGCAACGGAAATAAAATGAAGAAAGTGCTTATAAAAAAACAAAAAAAAACAAAGTATCTTATTATAATTCTGCTTGTCTCTCACTTAGCATGGCTGTTATGCTCTGTCAAGACTTCATAAGTAATAGACTATTCTGCTTTGTGTGGAAAGGTGGGAAAAATATCAGAGATGCTACTTGGTTTCAGTGAGAGAATGAAAGAAAGAAAGGAAGATAATGTCTATTTCAGTGTATGGAAAAAAATCTTTTCATTTGTAACCGTTTAAAATAATGACCAGCATTCATATTTATAACTGTTATTGCAATATTTCATTAAAGTTGTTAAGTTCAAATATTTAACAAAGTGATAGGGGAATTTCTACAGTTATTTTCTTTTCATAGAACTTGCTACAAGCTTATTCAATGATTAACTTAAGAATTAAGATTCATCAGAAAAATGATAAAATTTCATGGGTATTTCTAGTAACTATCTAATGGTTTAATTTTGTTGATGCTGCTTTGTAATTTATCCTTGCAAAATTTCTTCCTGTATTTTCACAATATTAGGCAATAATTTTTGTTCATATTTCTTAAACAATTTATAGAGAACCAATCATTGTGTGTATGTATGTTTTTTCCAGGAATAAGGTGTTAGCAAGACACCCAAAATGGATTGCTTGACACAGTAAAAGAGCTTTGTCATGCTATTCAGTGAGGGAAGAAATGGATTCATGACTTTCTCAAGGGCATCAGTGTGAACTGGATTCAATTATTTTCCAAGCTGGAATGTCAACCCAGTTCATAGATTTCATTCAATGTGCCATTAAGCGTTAGGCTACCTTTTATCCTTGCCATGATAAAAAACGAAGTTTCAAGGGAAATAATCAATCGGGTTTATATATTTATTCGGATTTGTGCCCTGGAAATTATTCAAGTGTACAGACATCATTTTGCATTTTAGGACATTTAAATGCAGCACAGTTGTCGTTTTCCAAATGTAGTGATAACTTTATTTTTTGATTTTAAATAAAATAAATCGTGCTAAAGAAAATGATTTAGAGGGAAAATAAAAACTTTGTAAAATATTTATTTAGAAAAATCTGCCGACAATTTTCAAAATTATTTCATCACATTTAGAGTTTTTAAAATCCACTTGAACATTATCAAGATTGGGTTACTTTTATTTTGACACCTGAAATTTCAATAAAAAATTAAAAATTTCTTTTGTTTACAATGAGTAACCACATTGCTTCTGAAGTACTTATTGTATTTGTTCATTATCATTATTTGTTCATGAAGTCACTGTTAACTCATTTGTAAATTCTTTATTATTAAATCCTAAATATAAGCTTGAATAATAATTTTTACAAACATATCTGTAAAGCTCTTCATCAATAATAAACCATTTTTCCATTTTGAAGAAAAATTTGGAACTGCCCTCTTAAATGTCTTGGATTAAATTGGTTAGAAAAATGAGTGCCTATTTATTGCTGTAGGAGATAGAACTGAATTTACATAAATCATAAAACAAATTTTTGTTATTCACATTGAGTTATAGATATATATGTGTGAATTAGAATACACTTTTATGTTCATATTTAAATATCATATGATAAATGATATTGCAAAAAAGATATTTTTTAAATAGGAAACTTTTGAAATCATTTTGGCAGTTTTTTTTTTTTTTTTTTTTTTTTTTTTTTTACATACAATAGAAAAGTCATAATTTACATTGAAAGTAAACCTGAGAGCAAAAACACAAGAATAAAATTACATTCATAGTAGAAACAATTTTATAATTTGTTAATTACCTTTAAGCTTTTCAAGGTTATTCTTTAAGACATAGATTGCAAAAAACCTTTTAAGAGATAGCTTATGCAATTTTTGATGGACAACAAAGCATTATTTTTTTCTGATGTAATTTGTGGTTGTATTGCTAATTATTGTTAGAATGTGTTTATTTAGAAGTGGAGCCACAACAGCCAGTATGTCAGAATTTTGAATGTATCAAATAATCAACAGATACATTCACTGAGAAAAATATCTTCTGTATATGCACTTTGAAATCATCATTGTGCAAAAATTGTAAATAATGAAATCTAAATTGTATATCATTAGTCAGCCAACATTATAAAACTTTTGATCTTTTAAATGGCTGATCAAGCAACAGAAAAAATGATTTTGAACAATTTTTGCATTTGCTTCGCAGTGAATTTTGTGTGGAATTAAGAAAAAAAATATTTGTTAATTTGGACAAGTAAATATGTTTCTTTAAATAAGAAGAATATCTTTCATTAGAATTATGAAAATAATCCAATTCTCAGGAGGAAGTTAAATCTACACATTTAGTTTTAGCATGACATCGCCTAGAGATGAAAAGTGTAGATTTGATCTTAAATATACTTTTTACTGCTTTTTTTAAACTTTGCATGTATGCATTAAAATTATTTTTTAATATTTTATAATGTACTCCTGTTTTTTTTTCCTTAGACTTAGTTTGATACTCAATATATGAAAAATTTATAAGTATAAAAAGGAATCTATCTACCATCCTGCAGTGAAAACAATTGTAATACTATCTATTACATCAACCTCAGTCAGGATCATAGTGTCATTGTGAATTCTATGAGCTGCATAGTTTGTGCTTTTCCAGGTCTACATAGTTATATGAAATAAAATCATTTACAATAAAATCTAATATGATTCAAAACATGGAATATTTTCATAGGCAACTAGTGAAGATAAACTATCAAATCTGAGAGGCTTTCACCTCAACAAGTGTTGCTTTTATAATCTAACAGATGTCTCTTCTTGATTTATATTAAATATGTGCCTAAAAATCACTTATTACTAACACTAAAGGAAAATAAGATACAATTAATAAATATAAGTAATCTAACACTTATACAAAAGTGTCGAGAACAAACAAAATGAAAAAGATATTTTGAAAAAATGTTATAAATGTTTACTTCCCTACTCCTTGAATCTTTGCAGACAATTATAAACTGAGATTTAAAAATTCCTCAACAATTTTATACATATCAGCACTTTGAAAGATTATAGGTAGTTCACAAATTGGGCAATTGTGAAAAACATCCTTGCATTTTTTACAACAGGTGAAATGTTTACAAGGTAAACACATGTATTCACATTGCCTTTGTAGACAGATCTTGCAGGTTTTCAAAAAGGCAATCTCAGCAGGATCTGAAAAATAGGAGATAGTTTTTTTTTTTTTTTTATAAATTACAAGACAAAATTTGTGATATTTTTCATTTCATAGTAAGTTCAATGATTAAACATTGGTTTGCTTTGAAAAGTTAAAAAAAAAAAGAAAAGAAAGTCAAACAGTTTACTTACAAGAACAAAAGAGCAGACATATTTCAATAACGTTTGTGATTTAGAAATGTTATGATGGGAATGTGAAAGCAAAAAGAATTAACAGAAAGAAAAATCAAATCAGTTCAAATTCCAACTGATGCTATTATATTCACTTTTCACTAATACCCATGGGAAAAGCACGAACACAGCTATTCTCCTCCTTAGTATGAATTAAATAACAGGGTATTCTGGAACAACAATTCAAAACCATGGAGAAGGCAACAGGAAACTACTAACTTTCCTAAGAGTAGTCATGGCATTAGTCATTACAGTTTACAGATATTAAAAAGGAAAAGGAGATGTGGAGAAACATGATTGCCTATATCTCAAAGAGGCATGACACTTAGAGAAGAGGAAGATGGTGAGGGAAACATTATCTATTTAAATTTTTCCCAAAACCTGTAGTTAATGTTTAAGCAGATGTTCAATATTAAAGGCTTAACTTTAAAATTTTTGTGTGGAAAATTTCCCCATCCCAATATGATTGTACATTAAATGAAGGTTAATGCCTAAAAACATCAATTCTTGATTGACAAAGAAGAGTTACGAGTGATTTCTAAATATTTCGATATTTATTCATATCCACAGTACACTATAAACAGAAATAGTTTTTGTTGCTTATTTTACAAACAGTAAATATGTAAGTTCCTAGCCTAATGATAAAAAAATGTATTTTACAACATACTGTATTTATCATCATAAGAAGCTCATCCCTAAAAATGTTTAAAAAATCTGTTTTATATGAAAAGTTGAAGCAACTTGTTGGCTGTCATCATCTTGTATTAAGCCTACTTCCATAATACTTTAAATATTAAATAGAAACAGATTGAAATAGATCTTAGATACCATCAATTACAGTACTGTACTTTGCCAATGCATGTAATTCAGTGGTTAATATTGATCAAAGACCGAATATTATATAACAAAAATTTCAAATTAAAATTCAGCTAATAACTGTCAGAGTACAAACTTATTGATCTACTCATGTATATATAAAAATGAGAAATAAATAGAATCAAATGAAATAAAAAGGTTTAGAGAATTGAGCAGAATTATAAAACAAAATGGTTTTGAACTCGCATTATTTACATTACTCGGACTGTTATCCTCATCTTCATTGCCATATTCACAATGTTTTGACTGTTGCATACTCCAGCCTTCTTCGAACCGAACCCTTTATTTCATCCACGGGGGTAGATTGTTTTCATTCCACGTCACAACTCTCTGGGTCTAGTCACTGGATCTAACCAACATATTTCTCCACTGGGCCAAATAAAGGATTTGGTTCAAAATTCCAGTCACCTTGTAGTATTGTATGCAAATGAGGAGGACAACATAAATAGAGAGCAGAGAGTAAACAAGGCAGCATTGGTCAGCGAACCCAATTCATATCCTGCCTTTGGTGGTGGCCAAGTTAAACAAATTGATACAAGGCATACTAGAAAGAGTGACTCAAGGTGGTAGCAATTGGGTGTCACCAATAGTAACAATAAAGAAAAAGATGGAGAATTAAGATTTGTGGTGATTTCAAAATAGAGATAAATCACCAGATATGTTTGGATTCTTTTCTGTTGCCAAATATCGAAACTGCGAGCCACAACTTAGTGAAAATGGAGCACTTTGTGAAAATTGATCTCAAAGCAGCATACAATCAAATAGAAATTGATGAAAAATTCAAGAAAGTAACTATGATAAACACCCCTATAGGCTTGCTAAGGTGGATCTATCTACCGCATTTGGTGTAAAAATGTCAAGTCATATTTTTCAGAAAGCGATTGAAAGAGTCTTATTAGGAAAGATAAAAAATATGATAGTTTACCAGGATGATGTATGTGTAGGAGCAAGAACCAGAGAAGAATCGAAATATAAAACAGAGCAAATTTTAGTGAGGTTGAATAAGACAGGCATGACTATAAACAAAGACAAATGTAGTTTTGACTGCAAGAAGATATCATATTTAGGATATCAAATATTGAAAGAAGGCATATCACCTGATGGGAGATTAACAAAGAAAATAACAGCTCGAACAAATGAGGAGTTAGAATCCTTTTTGGGGCTGATAAATTTTTATAGTAAATACATTCCAAGATACAGCGACGTAATAGAGCCATTTGCAAAATTAAGCAAAAAAAAATAATGAATTTAACTGGACACAAGAGCAAACTATTGCTTTTGAAACAGCAAAGAAAATACTGAGGAGCAAACTAATAATAAAAGTTTTGATTCACAAAAAGAAGTAACATTAACCACTGACATGAGTGAAAAGATGATTGCTGCTATCGTATTGCAAGAAGAACACCCAATCATGTACATATCAAGAAGGCTAATGCCAGCTGAGATTAACTACTTGAATATTGAAAAGAAGCATATTTACCAAAAGTGCTTCTGGTTATAGATCCATTCCACATGCAGGAAGAAAGCTGATCCCTTCGGCATTAATGGGTAGACAAATCAGAGCCCCCATAACTATGTCCTTTTCAATGAAAGAAAAGGTATGGTGCAGAAAGAATAAAGAAGCTGAGCCAGAACAAGCAAATTTCCTGATACAAAAAGGACACAACATGGCTATACTGGAGAAAAAGGGACAAAATAGAACATGTGGCTCAATGCAGAAGCAGAAACGAATTGGATGATGTAGAAATGGAAGATCAAGAGAAGAAAAGACAAAGTCACAAAAGTGGAACAGAGCAGGAAATGGAAGGAAGTGAGAGTGAAAAGACAGATTAGAGTGAGGAAGAAAATGAAGAAAGACCAAGATCACCATAAAAAAAAAAAAAAAAAAAAAAAAAAAGAGAGTAAGGAGAGCACAGTAGAAGAGTAATCAGAAATAGTAGAAGAAGAAACAAGGGTGTCTGACCTCTTTCTGTTCAGGGAGGTGTAGTATCATATGCAAATGAGGATGACAACTTAAATAAAGAGCAGAGGGTGAACAAAGCGGCATTAGTCAGTGAACCAGTTTGCTGAACGTAATGTGGAGAACTGTGCTATGGTTGATACTACTCAGAGAGAAATACACATCACAACACACCTGAAGGAGGCTGGAGTGTACAACAGATGAAACATTGTGAATATGGCAATGAAGATTAGGATAACAGTTCAAGTAATGTAAATAATGCAATTAATTATAATTATCTCAGAGATATAGGCAGGTTTTGAAGTTTATGTTTAATTTTATAAACCAATTTTTTAAATTTTAATAATGTTAAATTTTGGTGAAATAAATTAAAAAGTCCACTAATATTAATGTATAGCATGAAAGCTGTTTTTAAAAAGTGATACAAGATATTCTTGCAAGTATAAATGAGAAAATAAAAATGAAGAAAAGCAACTGACTGGTTTTGTGTGGCTCTTTTAATCGTGCAGAGGCTGCTTCTTCGGCACCAGGTAACTTCATAATAGCATTAAAAAGACTTTCAGAATTTACAAATGGCACATCTAGAAAGAAAGAAAGAAAATAAGAGAACAAAAATACTTGGAGGAATTCAAACAGTATTGTTATTTACTAAGTTTAAATTAGTATGACATATGTTCACAAGTGTGTAGGTGGGTGCATGATGGAAACACAGTGAGGTCTGATCTCTTACTAGCTAAGCTTTGACTATATTTTGATGATGGCATGTTTGAGTGAATAAATATAACAGAAGAATCTACTTCACAAAACAAGATTTTTCTTTTCTTTCACAGATGAACATTAACTTTAGGAGCAAATCACCTAATATTATTACACCAACTGAGTGTTACTTATTTCATTAATTGCTTATCTTCTGCATCCATTTAATTCTAACATTAATAAAAGAGACTTAACTGGAAAAACCATGTTTTGAATACTCTCTCTAAAATTATTGATTTTAATTTAACTACCCCCCCACCTCTTTTTTTTTTTTTTTACATGGCCCCAAATCTTAAAAGGGGTAGTTAGTTGTAAATATTTCAAATAAGATTAAAAATAAATATAATGACCATATGTATACATTTTCAAAGTAAGAAATTTTGTATTGGAATCAAATATAATCATATATATCTGCCAATTTTGTCTATTTGTATCAATGAACAGCTACCCAACATATGCCAGTTGGCAGATATGATTTTATGATAGAGTCTCCCATCTTAAGTGACTCAACAAATTCAAGCATAGAATTTACAATGTTTTCTAAAATTATCTTAATGATAGGAAAATGTTCTGCATGAACTGAAAATTAACTCTTACTCTTTCCATGCATTGTAAATTAAAGAATGCATTATACATAAAAATATATTCGTTTTTTTTCTTTATATATAAAATGCGTGGTGGAGAAGGAAGAATAGAATTATACATGACATCACACTGGATATAAATAAGCACAATATGTATATAGAAAACTAGAATATGCACAAGTGAAATAAATACCTTTTCTAATTTTCTGTTGAAGAAATGCACAGTCAATATATATTTTGTTAAATCCTTGAAAGGATAACGTTTCTTTCATAATTTCTTCCTGGCGTGAACTTTGGACTGGGTTGCTGGTTTCTATGGAGGGTTCTGTAGCTAAACACACACACACAAAAAAAATAAACAAATTTTCAATTAGAACAAAGATCACTAAGGTGAGGCAAAAACATTGAAATGGAATATCTAGCATAGTTGTCTCCCCTTACCCATAGTCTTTCCCTGTGATCAAGTTCAGAAATAAACAAATCATACGTTTTAATTAATAATGATACTGAAGCATAAAAGTAATATGGCTGGCAGTTCAGATATGCCAAAAAGAAGTTCTAAAGCACTTACTTTAAGTGTAAAGGTAAATGTTATTAACTTAAGAAAGTAAAAAAAAAAGAAAAAAAAAAGAAAAAAGAGGTTGCTTAGATCTCATATAAAAAACACATCTGTTACATATCTAACAATATAATTTCTCATACATCCTAGATAGATAGATAGATAGATAGATAGATAGATAGATAGATAGATAGATAGATAGATAGATAGATAGATAGATAGATAGATAGATAGATAGATAGATAGATAGATTCTTTTTACTTCTAAGTCAATTTAATTGCCAGAATTTTCAGGATTCCTGTCTCCAGCCTGCCTTTGCATTGGCAAACATAAAATTTTGTTAATGATTTTAGATAATCCTAAAAGTAGAGTTCTTTGAAAATTTGAGTAGTTTCCTTTTCCGGAACATACATGGACAGATAGGGGTGGTGGGATCCCAGCTTGTGTTCATGTAATGAGTAGTCAGTCAGGAGCAGTCAGTAAGGAAGGGATCAGTAAGGAATCAGCAGTTGCGTAGATGGTCAGTGAATGTAAGTGTCCTTTTTCTGTGGCCTGAAGTCAGTAAGATAACACTTCACTGTTGAAGCTGAAGGAAAACATTGACAGTTAAGTGAGAAACCGTATTGTTGCTATTTCCCAACCAGTGTCTTCAATAGCATTTTTCATTATTCTTTGTTGAATTTGATCACAGCCAAGAAGACAACCCTGTGGACATAGCTAGCTGGGTGTATATGCACATACAATTGACCTTGGATGACATCACAGTTGTGCAGTGATGGACTTGCAGAGTATATTGTCACATGTCTTATAGTAAGTTGTTATCACTTTTCCATTTTATCAGACGTTATTGTTGTTAATCTCTTATTGTGCATAATTTATAAATAGGTATATGAAAAAACAAAAACAGTATACAAAGTCTACTCCATTTTTCAGGAAAATAGGTTTCTAAATTCCATTGTTATCGCTTTTCCATTATTGATGGACACTTCCTTCTTTTTCTCTGAAGTAATGTGGAGCATCAACATCTTGGTTATGTCATTTATTTGGTATAGTTCTTTGTGATTTTGTAGCGACTGTCTACAAAGTTTTAAAAACAAAAATATGAGACAAAGACAAATCAAGCAAAATAAATGGTCCTTGTTAAGAGGTACAGGCTTCATTTTGTGGTTTTCAGGTGACCGTTGCGGACATCTTAGAACATATGCTGTGTGGGTGATGTAAAACTAACCATTAATCTTTGCAAAGCAGTTTACAAGAGATTTCATTAGAAATTTCTTAGTTCTGGATCTTCCTACTTTGGCAATTAAGTGAGAAAAGACAATTTGTAAATGGTGATGAAAGCATTGATTATTCTGAAGACAGAATGATATCGAGAAAAAAAAGATTGAATGAGAGATTTAATCTGAGTTATTTTGGAAAAGCTGATAAAATTGATCATGAGAAATGTTTTTGCATTAGGTTTTCTCACACTGGCAATAAATCAAATAATGATTCAAAACAATCGGTACATGAAAACAACAAAAAACAGGTGAGGGTGGTCCTGAAGCACCTTGTTGATAAAATACATCAAAAGTATTTTGGTCTGCCACAATTAGTTTGAAATGCAGAAAATGATAGCAAGTATATAAAATCAAAATGTTAGCTATTAATATTAGCAATTAATATATGTAAAATTATATAATTTAACACATCAAATATTAACAGAATTTCTAATAAAATTCTAGAGTGATCATTATTATTAATCTGATATAATAACATTCAAAACTTTCTGTCTGAATTTCTGGGATGAAGAGTTATCATTATTTACACTATTTACATTCAGAATATTGTCCTCATCTTTGTTGTTGTTATTACAATGTTTCAGCCGCTGTACCCTCCAGCTTTCTTCAAGTGTATATCGTAGGTGTATAACATATAGGGAATTCTGAACTGCACCCATTATTTAATCTACAGGAGTAGAATATTCTTGTTCCACTGCCTATGTCTAGAGATATCTTGTCTTATTTTTAATACTGCTCATTTATTGCTCAGCCTATTTCCATGGAGTCCAAGTACACACTGATTATGTCACCAAATTCATAACCCAACACTTTAATTCACTAAGCTATTGTTCCATAGGACAATACTCTGTGGGGAACTTGGAGCCTTAAACCTAACCTGCCTGCTGATGAGTGCTGCTGTTGCTGCTTGTCATTCTTGACTGCACTCACTGAAGCTTTTGTCTTTTTGTTTCAGCTGCTGCAGCTGAAGACTTGCTGTTATTTGTCTTTCTTTTGTTCAATACTTATTGAAGGCTAATTCAATTTTGTAAGTTTTCAATCACTCATTGGAATTCTTGGCAAGAATGATTTCCAATGAGTGATTGAAAAATTACAAACCTCTGAGCTAGCCTTCAATAAGTGTTGAACATTATATGCATACATACATAGGCATGCTCTTAGTTGAGGCAGGATTGGGATTAATGATCCAACCTGACAAAAGATTTGTCCTAATGATTTGAGGCAAAGTTTTATAAGGCTGGATGCTCTCCCCAAGGCCCAACTCAGACACTCACTCTAGTTTAAGTACAGAAAAAGATAGATTAAAAGCGAATGTATTACAAGTAGAGTATTGAAAAATCAAAATTAAAATGAAACCACATGTAAACTTACCAGCAGCACCAGGATTGCATTGCTAAAAGAAAAATAAAGAAAAGATAAACAGATGAATAAGGCAACAAAGTATTTAAACAAAATTGCATTTTTCTTTTAAATTGAAACAGTTATAAAATCTACATTCTTCATGCATAAAACACAATTTCTACAACAAGTCTTAAATTTATAAAAATAATAAACAATTAAAATGGATAGCACATGTTGTTTGAAGAGAAAATAATGACTTAATCAAGATGCTGATATTCCACATTACTTTGAACAAAAGGATAGGAAGAAAGCCCTCACTAGTACTGGAATGAGCAATAACAGTGGACTTAAGAATCCTCTTTACCTGAAAAATTGTTTTAATACAAATATTAGGTTGGTGCAAAAATAATGACGTAATAATGTCGTTTTTTGACGTATTTTTTAACGTCAAAAAACGACATTATTACGTCATTATTTTTGCACTAACCTAATATTTTATAAAATTCAATGAGAAATAGCACTGGTGGCACAGCCAATGAAAATGGAATGTTTCCATATAAGGAAACAGCTAACATTATAATTACCATAGACTTGCAGGATACAAATAATAAGAAAAGAGATGAAAGATATAAGATTGATGCTAAAGTATCCTGCACCATATTTTACACAATATTAGGAAAATCTTAGAAGTGTCTTTGAAGTTTAGTCAGCTCTTTGTTTAAAAATTGTGATAATTTAGGTGAAAATCATTGCTGAATATAAAATGCAGATTTAACAATTTCTTCTTCAAGTTCAATCTGGGAAAAAGTAAAACAGAAACAAGGTAGTGGATCATTGAAGTTTGTGGCAAAGATTAAATAAACTCAACATGTGTTGAGAATCATTTAAAAAAAAAGAAATTGAATTCACTGATTTGGAAAACCTTAGAATTAAAAAAAAAAAATGATAAAATGGAGAAAACTTCAAAGAAAATGCAGTAGAAACAATACATGAATTTGCAGAAAAATTAGAAATTAAACTGTAAATTGTAGTTCATCATTTACAAGCCTCAGGGAGATTCAGATGTAAATAAAATGGGTTCCACATGAAATTACAGATAACTACACTAGCCTGCATACTTGCCTTTTCTTGTTTAATATAGCACAAGATCATTTTTTAATAAGTGAGGTAAAGAGTAATAGGGAGGTTCAGATCCAAAAAAACACTAATTCTGAGGTCATTATTTCAAAGGTCAAATATCAGTCACACAAGTCTAACATTAGAAAATGCTGGGGGTGTAAATCAAAAGGGTAAGAGAAAATTAAACATTATCACACACAACTACTTTCTTCACACATGAAGAACCAAGCAATCTGCTTGTGAGCTAAAGTAGTGTTATTCTATTAGGATAAGAAAGGTTGTGATTGGTTAAGACTGGTAGAGCAGTGAAAACAATTAGCATATCAAAATATGTGGACCTGATCTTGATATTCTTTTTCGACAGATTGCACAGAGAACACAAATACTTTTTTTGAGGTAAGACTTAGTTTTTTCCTTGTTTGCCATACTGCCCCCTGATTTCATGATCATACAGATGAAAATCCAGAATGAACCTCTTTAGTATTGTGCTTCTTCTTAGTGGGGCAATCACTGTCTCCTCTCTGGAGGAGTTATCAGGCTCTGAGGTGTCTGCTTCTGAGGACAAACTGGATGCACCTCTAATAGTGACTAATCATATGCTGTCAGGATGCACTGTTTGTCTTACTTGTTACAAAGGGGTGCAATTCCTTCACATGGCATAGTATTCCATTGACAAGAATATTGCGAGCTATTGATTCCAGTGATGTGTTCTATTCAGTATATGCACACGCACACAGAGTAGTGGTGAATATTTTTTGATATAGCCAGTACCAAATCTGATGGCATACAAAATATCACAAAAAAGAAAAAGAAAAAAAAAAGAAAAAGAAAAAAAAAAAGAAAAAGAAAAAAAAAAAGAAAAAGAAAAAAAAAAAGAAAAAGAAAAAAAAAAGAAAAAGAAAAAAAAGAAAAAGAAAAAGAAAAAAAAAAGAAAAAAAAGAAAAAAAAAAGAAAAAAAGAAAAAGAAAAAAAGAAAAAGAAAAAAAGAAAGGAAAAAGAAAAAAGAAAAAGAAAAAAAGAAAAAAAGAAAAAGAAAAAAAAGAAAAAGAAAAAAAAAGAAAAAGAAAAAAAAAGAAAAAGAAAAAAAAAGAAAAAGAAAAAAAAAGAAAAAGAAAAAAAAAGAAAAAGAAAAAAAAAGAAAAAGAAAAAAAAAGAAAAAGAAAAAAAAAGAAAAAGAAAAAAAAGAAAAAGAAAAAAAAGAAAAAAAAAGAAAAAGAAAAAAGAAAAAGAAAAAAAAGAAAAAGAAAAAAAAAGAAAAAGAAAAAAAAGAAAAAGAAAAAAAAAGAAAAGAAAAAAAGAAAAGAAAAAAAGAAAAGAAAAAAAGAAAAGAAAAAAAAAGAAAAAAAGAAAAGAAAAAAAAGAAAAAAAGAAAAAAAAGAAAAGAGTAAAGAAAAAAAGAAAAGAAAAAAGAAGAAAAGAAAAAGAAAGAAAAGAAAAAGAAAAAAGTAAAGAAAAAAAGAAAAGAAAAAAGAAGAAAAGAAAAAGAAAGAAAAGAAAAAGAAAAGAAAAAGAAAGAAAAGAAAAAGAAAAGAAAAAGAAAGAAAAGAAAAAGAAAGAAAAGAAAAAGAAAAGAAAAAGAAAGAAAAGAAAAAGAAAAGAAAAAGAAAGAAAAGAAAAAGAAAAGAAAAAGAAAGAAAAGAAAAAGAAAAGAAAAAGAAAGAAAAGAAAAAGAAAAGAAAAAGAAAGAAAAGAAAAAGAAAAGAAAAAGAAAGAAAAGAAAAAGAAAGAAAAGAAAAAGAAAGAAAAGAAAAAAAGAAAAGAAAAAAAAAAAAAAGAAAAAGAAAAAAAAGAAAAGAAAAGAAAAAACCTTCCAAAATATATCTCCCAGGATCTTTTCTATAAAGCAGATATGCTAATCTTTACTTCGATGCTGTAGCCCAACAATACTTGTCAGAGAACTCTGTAATGTTAAATGTAAATGAAGATGGGGGATCTTATAGGAAATTACATAAGGTATTTAAACATTTAATTTATTTAATTTACAAAAAAATATTCAAAATTCTAATTTAATAGTGCGTAGAATATCTCTTGCTTTGTGACTTCCAGTCATTGACTCAACATAAATGTCATAAGTAAAAATTAGCAAGCATGAAAGGCAATGTATAAATAAATAAATATTATTCTTGGGTTTTAATTTTTTGGACTTCAGTTTGGCTCACAGGCTATAAATATTTCAATGGCATTAAAGTCATAGACTTGAATGGTCAATCATTAACCTGAATGCCATTCTGGATAAAAAAAAGGTTTTTAACTACCTTTGTGCTAGGGCAGGGTCCATTATTCTGGACTACTTAAATAGACTGGTCCACTTGTAAAAAATACAAATAATTTTTAGTATAATATATATATTTAATATTTGGACCACATTTCTTGAGTCCTAGCCAGTTGTTGTCATATTACAAAATCCAACCAATATTTATAGTTTTCTTCAATGTCACCAACAACAATTTATTACAAGCTGTATGTCCTTGGAACTTAGTAGTCAGTAATTACTTTTTGACTGTCTCCATATATATTGGCATCAGGAAATATGGCTTGGAACTGGATAAAACTCTTCTGATGATTGAATTCTGATACTGTTGATATGAATCCATTTTGCATTTGTCTTATCATTGCAGGAGACAATGGGTTCCATATGCCAACCAACATTTATACTGCTTATATATAAAGCAAGAGTGAAACCAACTTTGGTAGCTAAGCTTTGGAGATTGTTATTTTAGTTTTAGTAGCACTACAATTTTAATTTTGGTTTCAATGCTCAGTTTCTTGACTCTGGTGATTCTAGGATTCAATTTTGTTGATATGATAATATCCACTGACATTCATAATATTTGTTTGGGAAAATGTGACATTTTATGTACAAAAATACACTACTGGTCTCCAAATAGTTAATTACTACATTTAATAGTATTTAAGATACCCACCTTTTTCATCAAAAATGAAAATTTTCTATTTCTTATACAGGTTGGTGTAGACATAAATACCTGCCATATATACCTCCTAGAAATACCTCTCACATAAGACATTAATGGCAATAGTGTTTTCTCTGTTAGCTAATGTCTTAGTATTATGTGGGAAGTATTTCTGTCACACTCTGTATGTTGAACTGAGGTAGGCTAATGTTTAGTTATAATTACTCTAACCACATGTAATATTAAATATTAATATTAAAAACTGTAATATTAAATATAAAGAGGTGTGTCTTTTATCTGTTGTTATTCTTGACAGAAGTTACTTGTAATAATTGGTATACAGTAAAGGTTTCTTACCTGAATAAATTCTTTTCCCTTTTGCATAAGCATGAACGGACAGTTTGAATTGAAACGGCAATGTTCCACATAAGCATCATCATTAGGTTCCCACTTCTCAACTGACAAGTTACAATAGAAACATTGAACTTTGTCCCCTTGTTCTGCAAAATCAAAAACTCTCATGAAAAACCACATTAGTTAAGATAAAAATGGCCAGAGTATAGCTAGCTTGCAAGCATTGAAATATTTTAACAGGGATACAGAATTTAATAATAGTGATAAAAACAGACACGGTAAAACAAGAAGAAGAAAAAAAAAAGGGTAAGAAAAAAAAATTACCTTATCATAAAGTGGTAATATTGAAATACAAAACACAATTAACAAAAAATGCAACTTAACCAGTTTATCAGTCCTCTCTCATCAGAGCTCAACTGAGGACAAGAAATGTGCACAGTGATGCAAAGAAACTAGTTAAAAGGTGTTTGAGTTTGTTTGAAATAAGAAAATAAGATCTCTGAAGTATTGAAATTATCATTTCTTGTTTGTATATTTGAAATGTTTCAAGTTTGAGTTTGAGAGTGTCTTTTTGTGATGTGTGGTTGACAATAGCATCTAAAAAAAGTAAAGATTAATTAAAACTGATGTACAACAGGCAAAGGACCATATATATTTAGACAATTTTGAATATCTTTTGATTTTTGCAAAAAGAAAAAAAACAATTATTTTCTTTAGGTCACAGTTTCAATGGTTTTAAAATTCACTGATTAATGAAGATGTAAATTGGAAGTTTGGTTTGAGATCAGGAAGAAAAATATTATTAGCAAATTTTTGTTTGTAAAAAAAAAAAAAAACTTACTCTAGATTTTAAATTGTCAAATTTTTAATCAAAATATGAAATAATTGCTTTGGAGAAAACTTCAGAAAAGTCAGTCTTTTAAAAGTATGAAAATTTGGCACTTGGGTCTGAGAATTTGTAATCGTGTTCTTGCCGAGATGACAAAGAAAAGGACCAAGTGATTTGCAAAGATCAATGAATACTATATATATATATATATATATATATATATATAAAAGGTTAATGATCAGAGTTGAAACTGACCAGGAAACAGTAGTATTAAAAAGTGCTCAATACATGTGTGAGGTCAGTTGAATACACGACCTTGATTTTAACCTTATTGACTTTATCAACTGACCACCTAATGCTTTTTATTTAAAAAAGAAAAAAAAAAGAAAAAAAAAAAAGAAAAAAAAAAAACACTCAAAAAACACGACATTAGTATTTTCAAAAATAAATAAACAAATGCATGGCATTAAGTGTAATAGAAAGGAGGAGGGTGTGGAGAAGAAAGAAGGAAAAGAAGGAGAAGGGTGAAGAGGAGAGAAAAGCAAATGTATTGTAAATGAATAAAGAAAAGGAAGAAGTAGAAAAGAAAAAACAACAAATGTAATGTAAATGTAAGAGAGAGTGGGAAGTGAAGAAAAGCAAATGTATTGTAAATATAACAGTGGGTTTTTAAATTTAATTTTTTTATCCTGCTTCATATTTACTTAACACAAAATTTTTTGATATGAAGGTAATGATTTAAAATTTTGGATTTCTGATTTAAAAGGTTTTTTGGATCCAGAAATGTTATAATAGCTAATTTCTCATGTTGACATAGGTTGCAAATGTGGTTATGATTGTCGTATGGGTTTGCCTTTTTTAAAAATTTTCCACCATACATACAGATCCCTGTTGTTTTTTTCTTTTAAATTCCACATATAGCTAGCAAATTTTGGTAGAGTATCCAAGATTTTCTAGCTTAAACAATGATCTATGGTTATACCACCTACGCTTAAAAGAACCTTCTGTACATTCTACATATGTCTTATTTTGACTATTAATATCTGTTACTTCTGCTTTATAAATTATAGCTTCTGTTTTACAAGCTTTATTTAATGAACATCTATTCTTATTTCTGCAGTTGCATAAATTACTTGTTATATATGGCTGCACATTATTTTAGAGATTTCTGGTATTTTGACTATTTATTATAGCTTCTAAACTACTAGTGCAACTGTAGCTTAATTTAATTAAATTTTTATTGTATTTTTGATTGTTTTTTTAAAGTTATATATATATATATATATATATATATATATATATATATATATAATTCATTGAGTCTAGAAGAAACCTCAACAGAATGCAGAAAGCACTGGACGGCCGTTTTGTCCTATATTTTGGGCTCATCAGCAGTGTGCATCCACTACCGAGAATTGAAACCCGGACAGTTACGTTATCAGGCAAACATCATACCAACTGTTCCAACGGGCCTCGGTGACAAAGAGGTAGTGAATCAGACTCAATATAGTGCTGCTCGATCACATATTCTGTGGCGGAACTCATCAGAGTTTCTCTTTTACCCACTCTATCACATATATATGTGTGTGTGTGTGTGTGCACACACACACACACACACACATCAATGCATCAACTCAAAACTTTATGCAACATTTAGGAATGCAATGACATTCATTATATACATGCATACACACATAAAATTGATGCAATACATTTTTGGAAAAAAAATTACCACCAATACATTTGACTCTAGACAAAAAAAAAACCCTTTTTACAAAAATATGGCAATGAAATTTGATCTGCAAACTGAATTCTTACAAAGAATACATGTTCTCTTCATATGAAACTATCCTAAAAATCCTGTCAGCATTAAATAACTCACTGAGGTTGATATGCTGTAAAACAACATAAGCCAAACTAAACCAATTACTATTTACTTATTTAAAATATAATTACTTCACCAGTAAGTTTCTATGACGAATATCCTTCACAGCATCATTTTTGGGACTTCATAATAATTTATTTGAAAATATTTTGTACAGTTTCAGGAATGTATAAAGTAAATGCTTTCTTACTTTATATTCCTTTTATTTTCTTCTGCTTGGGTATTAACTAAGCCCCTAGAGTCTAAGCTTGGGGGAACATATACTTGGATGCTGAGAGCTATAATTAACATCACTTGGAGACAACATCCAACTAAATCACTGCTCTATGGCCCAACCTACAATCTTACACAAAAGAAGGACTTAAGAATGATCTACTGGACATGGAAATAGAAGGGTTTCTGAATATGCCTGTTTCCTAGAGCAGCTAGTCATCCTTGCTGCAGATACCTCCTCAGACACACTTGTATTTGTTCAACACCTACAGAACCCACCTGTGGTTAATACTGCAACTAAGCTGGATGGGCCTTATTTACAGTTTCTGAATGAGAGCATATCAGCTGATGTGATCAATAGTTTAAATAAGGTCAATAAGCTGAAACTCTTGGTCATGATGACCTGTGACAGCACAACCATTGACCCAACTTTACTCATTGAGATATATATATATATATATATATATATATATATATATAAAATACCTATTGGCAATTGGAGTGATTCCAAGGAGGACATTAATCCAGAGAGAGCTCAATGTAAATAACAGAGTAATATAATAATAATGTGTAAAGGAAATCTTTAAAAATCCAAGGCCGAAGGATTTTTAAAAATTAACATTTCTAAAAAACCTTTGGTCTGAAGAGATGAATATTTAAATATATTCATGAAATAAATTATAACCAAAATGGATCTTTTAAGGATTTTTTTTACTCATTATTATTATTAGTTATATATAGATATATATATATATATATATATATATATATATATATATATATATATATATATATATGACAAAAATATAGTTTTAAGAGATGTTATATATTTATCAGAAATAGAGGTTATGTAAATATAAAAGTGGACACTGAGGTCAACACCAAGTGGTGACAGTCTGTTTTATGCTTGAATACAATCTTCATGTCATATAAGAATTATGATGTTAATTTCTTACTATATATTATTATTCAAAGTTTCATGCTTGTGGCAATTATAAGAAAATTGCCTGTCCTAACATTATTTTATTTAATGGTTACAGGAAATATACTGAAAAATGTAGTCTTTGCCTCTTAGAAAAAATTATACTGCAACATAGAGGTAATCTTAATACATTAAATAACAGAAGTAAACTCATGGTTACCTGTAAATATAAAACCAAGTATATATTGAAAAATATGAAACTGGGATAATGGCATTAACTGCCGTCATGCTTGAAACATTTCCCCCACTTCCACCATTTCTTGCTTTTTTATATGAAAATGACTTATTCCATCATTTTTCTTGCAGCCATTAAATAAAGTAGTGCTGGAACAGACAATTTTAAGTTTTACATAACCTCTATTCTATAACATATCTTAAAACTGTATTTTTGTCATTGTAGTTGAAACCTTGAAAAGCTGAGAGTTACCATACCAACTTGTGCTACTATATTTCTGACAGCCATTTGTTTTTAGGCACTTGTGGAATATGACTAATGGTGGAAGATGTTCTTGAGCTGAGCTTTATTTTACATAAAACTTTATCAAGTCATTTACACCATGGTTTGCATGTCTTTGACATGCAAAATAGATATGGCTTCTATAGAGTAGGTGTTTTTGTAGAAGGGTTTCATTGAATGAAAATATGGACTATCGGTCAAAGGGAAGCAACTATCGTATTACAAGCTATATCAGAGAGAGAGAAGTTACATATGTTGCCTGCTTGGGGGTTTGCGCTGAAGAGAGTGAATTTAATGTCTTCTGTCCAGATGTCCATCTTTCCGACAGGAACAGTTTTTGTTGCATGCTGGGAGTATTTTATTATTTTTTTCTTTATTTTATACAGCGTTTTAATGTTATTGTTTTATTTTATTTATTATTTTCATTATTATTTTATATAATAATAATAATGTCCCATCAAGGTCATCAATGTTTGTTGGGCTCATTACATTCTTTAACAAAATATACTAGTGGTATAACTTAAATGCTAAAATGATTCCTTTACTCTAACTAAAATATATAATACGTTTTGGTATTTTAATAGTTTATTCATTCTATAAAAATAAACACTTAAAAAATTTTTTTCAGACATGTAAAACATGTGTGTATCTATCTTGAGCATGTGTTTGTATATATGTCTACACATTAGTGTGTTTATGTGTCTCTGTGAATTTTTAGTTTAATTTATTGTACGTTTATGATCAGTACTGCTGCCTGATATGATATTCCAGCAACACTACTCCTAATCACAAACCTCCGGTCAACGAGTTAAGGCTGCCACTTTCTTTGATATTTGTTGACTTTAAGTTGGGCAAAATTTAATTTACCCTTTTCAATTGATACATTCCAAGAAAAAACCTTATACTGTAAGGAATAAATTATTTAAAATGGACATTTGAAAATAGTAAGTTGAAATGTGATCTTTGAAAAACAGGGCTACAAGTCATTAGAGATTTTTAAAAGATTATTTATAAAATTAAAGCAAGAAATACATTGCCTATTAAGTATATCTCCAGCTTGAAAGGGCTCAGATCTATGCAGCCCAACTAGCTATGTTATTTTTATTTCATTCTTTATTTGTTTTTATTTTCTTTCTTCTTTATTATGAACAGTATCAATGAAATGTATTTTAGTCGATATTTTGAGACCCAGAATTTGATTTTGGCTCCAGCTGAAGTCAAGAATGAAAACGATGTACTATGAAAGATTTTTGTTTCTTTAAAATAGATATACTTGAATGTTGACTCACTCTGGCCGAGTCTGACAAGCCCAACCCTCACAGTTGCTACTTTATATATATATATATGTATATATATATATATACACACATACATACACACAATACATAAATAATGAATGTAACTTACTTGTATAAAAGAATCCAGCCATTGCAAGGTCATTTGGTGAAAGAGGGTGATTACATGGCCAATTTTCAAATGTTTTCTTTCTTGCATCCAGATGTTGGTAATCCGTTTGAGCTGGAGTAGTCGGTGTGATGATACCAAGGTTAACTTCTTGTAGATTTTCATTTTTTTCCTGAAGATATTCTATATGTGGACAATCAGGCTTCAGATTCAAGTGTTTTTTAAAAGGAACCTCACCAGGGAGCCACTTATCTATGATTAAATAGCAGAAAACACACTTGACCTTGTCTCCTGGTCCAACATAAATGAAGCCCGCATATGCCAAACTTTCAATATTTATATAAGGGTTGCTCCATGAAGTAAAGGTCCTCTCTCGATTTTCGGAATTATGAAGTGGATGTGGAATATCATACCCTTCGTCATCGTTGCAGCATTCATTCATGTTTGATGTTAAACATAGCCTTGAACAGACCCTTAATAAAAAAAAACAAAATTCATAATCAGTATCAAGTATGTAAATTTTTAGCAATAATTTTCTAATGCAATGACACTTATGTCAGATATATAATTTGTTAAATTTTTACCTTGGCTATCAAGACAGTGAAATGTGAAATATTCTTGCTTAAATAAGTGTGTTTACATAAATATAAGTTTACACTGCTATTTGAGGTTCATGCTACTGTGATCGTGGGTAACCAGAATGCAGATAAATAAAGAAGTAACAGATTCATTTGTGTTCTAGTCACCGGATGATTGCATTAGCTTGAACATCAGTATGAACTTTGTCTTGAGTAATGATGTGGGGAAGCATATTTGCTGTTTTGGTAATTTAGACAGAGTAATGTATATTACTGTTTTAGTAGGTGTCTGGCTTTTGGTATTTTCTTCTTAGTTTATCATTACTTTTTCCTTGGTTTTTGTTTTATTGGTTGTTAGTCTTCCTTTTTATTAGTAATTTCTTTGGTCACCTGGCAGGCTTTGTTGATTTTACCAATTGGGGTTTTGTGGTGTGCGTATATTGAGCGACCGTCAATAGCTGTGCTAGCATGAAGTTACAAGTCATCATGACTGAAGGTTGGAGTGTGCTGGCCTTGTTCAGATTGTTGATCACGCTAGATAATATGCTCTCTCTCAGAAACTGTAACTAAAGTCTGCTCAGCATAGTTGCAGTATAAACCACAGGTGGGCTCTGTGGGTGTTGAACAAACCACAAATGTGCCTAAGCAAGTGTCTGAATTAAGGATTGACCAGCTGGCCTAGTAGATGGGTATCCTCAAATACAAGTAGCCACATATATATATATATATATATATATATCTACAAGTGATTAGAACATTAATGTGTTTCGGTGTTTCATGAGACCCAGCTGTTTCAATCTCATCAAAGCTGATTTATCAGGGAGTTGACTTCTTGATAATATAACCCTGGGGAGGTGACCACAGCATGTGACATAACTGAGAACTTCCTGAAAAACCATGATGGGATGACCTAAGCCTTGTGAGTGAAATTGGATAGCCAAAATTGTTTAGGAGTTGCCGATGTTTGTACTAGCATGGTCACAAATCATCACAATAGGGTTGGAGCATACTGGCCTTGTTACACCAGACTGTGTGCTCTCTCCCAGAAACTGGAATTAAGCAAAGTTGCAGTATAATCCACAGTTTGGCTCTGTGGGTGTTGAAAAAACACAAATATGCTTGAGCAGGCTTCTGTAACAGGGATTAGGTAGCCATCCATGTAAACAGGCATACCCAGAAATAAGTGACTAATTATATATAATTTATAAATGAAAAATTGAAGAATGGGAGCTATATCTGATGGCCTACTTGAATTTAATTTGGGGAAGGTTAATATTTGTTATCATGTTTTGAGGTAGAAATCTAGTTATGTCAACCATGAATCTCATGACAATTTTCAGATGCACAATAAGTAAATCAAATCCAGGTCTGAAAAGACACATGAAGATTCATGACAATGATCAACATAATCCAATAAATGTCATGATGACTCCCCTCTATATCACATATGCTTCAAGCCATGCAAACCTCTGTTGGGCTAAAGAGTCATCTTAGAACTCTTGCTTGTTTACAAGCTGACAACTAATTCAATAAATGTAAAATTAATGAAACAGTAATTATTTGTAAAGATGCTGCAATTATATATATATATATACACACACATAACCTCTTCTATCATGTTCCACATAAGAGAGCATAGCAACTCAGTTCTTAGAAGCAAACATCCAGTGCGTGCCATACATACAATTTGACTATAGTGAAGGCTTGTGCAGAACCAACCATATATTTTAGAAGATACAGAGGAACTGGTGCACATTGTTGTAGAGTACAAATGTTTTTCTTCCTCCATATGAATCCAAATACCTCATTGCCAAGTGTTGTAGAGTGGTTTCACAGTGGAGGCTTGTATTTGTACTAAGTCGTTCCTAAAATTGGTTTGACATACAAAACATTAGGAACTCGATATAATAGGTAATGACGCAGTAATCTAGTTGTGGTGGCTGATACTTTAATATCTGACTAATGGTCGTCCGACATCGACTGACTGACCAAATCCCTGAGCGACTACTACTACTTATTATAGGTGGGAGAGTCTATTAACTATAGAATAGGTGTGTTCCACTATAACACACAGTGTGTCACAAGGTCCCCAAGCAACCCTCCTCATGTTTTTAATTCAGAGTTGTCTTAGAATAATTGCTACCTAAGGTTATAAGACCCAGTCTGTCCTGCTATTTACCCATAGCTGGAGGGAGAACAGATGGATTCATACCTTTCCAAAATGAATGCAACAAACTTGACTGGAATTTGAACTCAGATTCCTAAATCTGAGCCACTATCCATTACTCCACTGTGCCTATACACACACACACACACACACACATATATATATGACCACACCACTGTCAAAGGGGATTAACAGGTCTGAGATGAATCCGTCTGAAAGTTAATATGATTTTGGGAAATTAGTTTGCCCAAGTAGTCAACCATGCTTCTACTGCATCAACTATTGTAGTATACCACTAATGATAATTTATCATGACACCTGTTAATAGGACAGAGCATAAAGAGTGGGATTATGACTTTTCCAGTATGTACTGGGATCACCCTAACAGATACCAAAGTAAGCTTCATACTTTGTGTCATCTCATGATGTCAAAACACATAGATGTCTTGAGGAAGGATAGACCTAGAAGGTAACCTGAATGTCACCAACTACAGAATTGGGCCTCAGATGTTGGTGGGTGCACCAACATAAAGTATCATTTAACTGAAAAAAAAAAAAAAAAAAAAAAAAAAAAAAAAAAAAAAAAAGAAAAGAAAATGAAAACATGTTTTATTCATAAATTTGTAAACATTTACTGAATTATTAAAACGTGAAACAACTATAATGAAATCCTTGTTATTTACCATTTTATATACACCATGTCTGAAGTTAAGCAAATCATATAAAATTCAATAATTCAAATTAGGTTTGAAAATAACTGTCCAATCAATTTAGATGTCAAAACAAAACCTGAGTTAAAATTTTTAGGTAGTTATTGAAGTTATTTGATGTATTCTAAAAAACTGCCATCTGTGATTAGGCAAAACCAAATAATCACATTTTACTTCAATAACAGGGTAATAAAATCATCAAAAACTGATTAAGTGTGGAAATGGACAAGTTTAGATTTGACAAATATTGGTTCATAACTTTTTGAGTTATTGAGGTTTGTTTAATTTGCATAATAACTTCAGACAGGATGTAGTTTGAATCGATTGGCAATTTGCCAATGTTTTGTCAACCATTCCAATAAACAATATAGCGTAAAAAAAAAAAAAAAAAAAAAAATGCTTTCTAGTTAATTTTGATCTTCAAAAATTTAAAGGCAATGCTATCTACTGTCTTCCTTATAAAGAATTATAAACAGAAACATTACTAATGAGCAAGAACAAAACTTAAAAGAGTAATCAGAAGGACAGTTACTATTATTGTTCTATCTCGTTAGTAATGTTTTTGTTTTCTAATTCTTTCACACCCAGTGTCTTAGTGGCTTTTATCTAGGGTAAATTCAATAAAAAATAAACAATCTAATATTTATTATTTTTGTTGTCAATTCGTTGTATACAACATTTTACATTTAAGTAAATAATATTTGCTTAAAACCTGATTAATTTTTAACTTTAAATTTACTAATTTTCCTTAAATAACGTTTCAGAAATATGTATTTTATTTTTGCAAGATTTTTAAACCTGAGAATTAACTTTTGTTTACAAATGTGTCAAAATAGTTTTTACCGATTTTACTGAAAAAAAAACAACAAAAAAACAAACTATTCCGATCAATATAATTTCTGTTTGAAATACACGTACAGACTCTAGCAGAGTATTTTATTTTTGTTTACTGGAAATAAAAATCCTTTAGCTTCCAAATTAAAGCTAAAATAAAAGCAGAAAGCTTCAAGAAAAGTTTTTCATTTTTAAAAAATTCATTAAATCCTATCATATGTATACCGAATTAGTGGAGGTACCTATAAAAAATTCAAAATTCAAATGCACATAGCATCCTAGCATCATTGATAAAAGTTTTACTTTTATCAATGATTCTAGGATGCAACCCAAAATATCGCCCTCAAAAAAGTGGTGAACAAAGTCTGCATGTATTGAATTTTAAAAGACATCTAAACCTTATTACACGCAATGATAAATTTATAAAAAACATGTGTAAAAAAAAAAAAAAAAAGAGAAGCTATTTAGAACTAAAAGTTAAAACAAAAATGTGAGGAACACATTTTTGTTGGAGAACGGGAAAAGAAATGTTAATTAGTAAACGAAAAAAATAAACAGCAAAAAAAAAAAAGAAAAAAAAAAAAAAAAGAAAAAAAGTCATTTTTGTGCGGATTAAAAACGAAAAAGGTACATATTTTTTTTTAAGATTCCTTCTGTCAGTGTGGTGGTAAATGTCTGTCTCTAAGTGATTTACTGCGAACTACACTTGGAAAAAAATCGCTTTTATTTCGATCATCGACAGCAGAAATGAGGAGCGATTAAACAACATCTTTTAGACGAAAAACAAAATCCAGGTTAAAAATAAATAAATAAATAAAGCACTGTTTCTGCGTGTTTCATTTAACAGATTTAAAAAAAAAAAAAAAAAAAAAAATAAAAAACTATCCCTAACTGCGAAAAACCTGAAGACGACGTGAGTCGAAATCTTGGATCTCAGTTCTCTTGCGAATCAACAATACTTGGATTTTTAGTGAAAAAATAATTTTTACGTCTCTTACCATGGAAATTATTGACAGTAATTTTAGTAGGTGTGGTTCAAAAATCTGTTTCGGAATTTCAACACTGGATTATTATTTTCTCTCGAAAACTAAAATGATGAGCAAACTACACAAATTAAAAATCAAACTTACCTGAGAAGTTTCTGTTTATCCATTAAGAAAAAGAAAATCGAATAATGTCATTGTTTAATAAAAAAAAAAGTAATTCTTGTTTAGAATATTCTTGTACAATATTTAAAAAAAAAAAAAAAAAGAAAAAGAAAAAAGAAGCAATTCTGACTAACAAATGGCAATTTTGAATTAATTTTTTTTGTGATACGGACAGATGTGGGGAAAATAGACAACTTATTTTGTTACCTTTAAAAAAAAAAAAAGTTCACTCAGGATAGTTAAGTTGTGTCATTGTAAAATTGAAAACTTTTTTTGAATATGAAACTGAAACAATAAAAAGTAAATTCTAGTTGTGTGTGTGCGTGTTTGTTTTTATGTAGGTAAGTTTATGTTTGATTACAGTTTTCTGGGCACACGGTCATGGAGGATGACAACGACTTGAGTAAAAAAAAATAAAAAAAATCGACTAAATTGAACTGATAAAATCACGCATTCTGTTGATGATTGCGGCGGTTAAAAATAACAATAATTTAAGATATAACGAAACCTGACTCATTACTGTGCTAGACCCGCCTTTAATAAGCAATTTCAATTACATTGACCGTAAAAAAAGTGGTAGTAGTTAAGTTATCTAACAATAGTTCAAGTAATAATTTATTATGGTATTATTGTCAATGAAGTCCGAGCTGTACTTGTTAGTTATAGATTTTTCATCACTATTGTAGTAAATTAGGCTTCACTATCAACTTTTAGTATTTTTGTTAAATTAAAATGACTAAAAACAACAATTTTGAGAAAAAAATCTTTGGGAAGAATCTTATTCTTAAAAATAAAAAAGTAGTATAAAAAATCGGATCAGTGGAGATGTTGTTATGTTTTTAGTTTAACTAAAAACTAAAGGATTTACTTATCGTAGGTAATTTATTTTTAGCCATAGGATTTATTCCTTTTGATTTTTTTTTTTTTTAGTATAGGGGAAACCCAAAATCCTCCATAAAGAGTGAAAATAAAAATGATTAAATCGGTCATGTTTCATTTTTAACGAGATTTCTTTAAAAAAAAATATAGTACTGGGTCGGCTGTGGCCTCACTTGCCCCACCAAAGAAGAGTTATTTATCTCCTTTCTAAGTAACCGAAGAATCACAGAATATGTCAAATGTTGAAAAATAGAGCAAATGTCATGATGACTAGTGTAAAAAATCAAAAACTTTTGTCAGTCTTTTTAGTTAATAGTGCAATATTTCCAAAATCGAAAACGTCGACATTAGCATCATGAAAGATTTTTAATTTTTGATGAAAATTCTTGGTAAACAAAATCTCAAAATTAACTGCATCCAAAATCAAAGAGAAATAGAATTAATTTAAATAACTATACCATGACATCGCAGCATAAAAAAAAATAATAAATTAAATGTACTCAAACTAAAAAAAAAAATCAACGATGGCAAAATAAATCATCATTCATTCAAATCACAAATGTAAATGGAATACATTCAGTCAGTGTCACATTTTTAAGCTTGAAAATTTTATGCGATTTCTCTTTTTATTCTACATGAGAACTAATGATTATAGTAATCGCTTAAACTTAAAGAGATATGATTTGAAGTAAATAATTTAAACAAATGTTATTAGTGCCGTGTTATTGGTTTTAACTAACCTGCGAATTATTTGCGTACCAAAGAATTGGAATCCATATCAAGACTGAAATTCTCCCTCCCAGTTATCGCCCCTTAGTTTTTAAAGTTTTTACAGAAACATCCATACGCAAAATCAAAGTTTGCTCTAATAATTATTTTCCAGTTTTAAAATCGTCATCATCGATTGGATAAAAAAAAAAAGAAAAATTGGATAAAATAATCTGAAAATACACATTTCTGAAATCTTATTGACTAACATATTTCAATTTTAAAGAAGAGGAAAGTAAAACTACACGCTTTTCTGTTTGAATTATTTTTAGCAATGGGGATTTCAAAAAACGAAGTCAATGGTAACAGCTTTATTCTCGTACACAAACAAAATAAATATTGAAACTCTTTGTTATTTTCATCGCAACATCAATATTCTACTTTTATTGCATATGGGTGGAATTATTAATTATTTTTTAGCTTCAGGTATCACCAAGGATGCTTTTTTTTCCTAAACGAAAGCAAAAAAAAAAAAAAAAATCTTAGTTTTTTTTCACAGACATTGAGATTTATTTCAATTCAAACAAAAAGAACATTCATTAAAAAACAAACAAACTTGACAGCCAACTTTAAATTGCACCAAGTTAATTTCCTTTTTTTGTATCTCAGTTGTTTTGTGTGAACCATAAAATTATCATCATCATTATTATTATTATTATTCTATTTTTCATTGTAGGTTTTGAATTAATTTATTTTGAAATGATAAACATTTTTACCAAATTTTGTTAGGGGACTTACAGTTATTAATTTAAACAGGACTCCAAATAAAAATTAACTTTGGTCCCATATAAATGATATATTTCTCAAAGTGAGACATTTCATCATGCGAATTAGCAATATTACTTATACTATTCACAATATGAGAGAAAAGTCCAATTCTACTGGTGCTGTCAATAAGCCATTTTGATTTCCAGTCAACTTGAGTAGTGAGCTTATGGCAAATGTAGATTCTTGTTGTAACCTTTGGCAAATAAACTTATTTTTTCTACAAATTAACATTGGCTCTCTGTCCTGAAAGTTGCTTCCTTTAAAAAAAATTGCTCTTAAGGACATTTCAACCAGCTTTGCTAAAGACTTTCTCAGATCAATAACTTACGGGTGGGGAAGATCTAGTGACAGAGTGAAATAGGCCCCAGTAGCATCAGGAGGAAACCAGGAGAAAGAGGTGTTTTTTTAGTCATGAAAGCTTTTTTGAAAATCAAGATAGATATCAAAGAAGAAATTATCCCCAATGAAATTGTAAAATCCTCTCCATAGTCTAACAGTTGACTTATACAAGATCTTACCAAAAAATCTATGCTGGCATTCAAAAAAGAAATCATTATCAATGAAATGAGTAACTATAGCATTTCTAATAAATACAACTTACAACTAACATACCAAATCTTTTTGTGTCATTTTTGTTTCAACATTATTTTTTTTTAATGAACTTGAACAAATTCCCATTGGTTGGAAAAATTTTTCACGTGGTTGACGTGGTATATTGCTGACTACAAAATTTCTCCATGTGTACTAATTTAATTTTAATTTTGGCAACTTTTCCCTGCAGACTGCTACTTTGATTATAGTGTAACCCGGATATAAGAGAGTTGCCGGGACCGGAGAATAAGTCTCTTATAGCCGGGTTTCTCTTATACAGTGTAACCCGGATATAAGAGAGCTTTTCTCTGGTCCCAAATTAGAGCCATACTTACCTAGAGCAAACCCGGATATAAGAGACTCCGTCTCCGGTCCCGACGACTCTCTTATATCCGGGTTACACTGTATCCGGGTTTGGTCTATTTTTGTTTAAACACAGGCTCTAATTTGGGACCAAAGAAAATCTCTTATATCCGGGTTTCTCTTGTATCCGGGTTACACTGTGTATACACAGTGTAACCCGACAGTTGTCGGGACCGGAGAAGTCTCTTATATCCGGGTTAGGTCTATTTTGTTTAGGTAAGTATGGGAATAATTTGGGTCCAGAGAAAATCTCTCTTATATCCGGGTTACACTAATATGCTGTATTATTTTGTTTGAATTATTTTTAGCAATGGGGATTTCAAGTAAACGAAGTCAATAGTAACAACTTTATTCTCGTACACAGATAAAATAAATATTTGAAACTCTTGCTATCAATATTTTTATCACAACATCAATATTCTATTTTTATTGTATATGGATGGAATTATTCCTTGCTTTTAGCTTCAGGTATCACCAAGGATGCTTTTTTCCCCACTAAACAAAAGCAAAAAAAAAATCACTTAGTTTTTTCACAAACATTTGAAACTTATTTGAATTCAAACATCCTAAGAAAACATTCATTTCACAAAAAAACTTATCAACCAACTTTAAATTGCACCAAGTTAATTTCCTTTTTTTTGTATCTTAGTTGTTTTGTTTGAACAATAAAATTATCATCACCATTATTATTATTTTATTATTCTTTGTAGGTTTTGAATTAATTTATTTTTAAATGGTAAACATTTTTACCTAATTTTGTTAGGGGACTTACTGTTAATTTAAACAGGACTCCAAATAAAAATTAACTTTGGTTAAGGATTGAATAAATTACAAATATTATGTCTGCATATTTTTATAATCCTTTCATATTCACAAATATTTTTCTGTATAAGTATTCATGAAAAGGATTATGATAAAAATAAGCAGACATTATGTTTGTAATTTATTCAATCAGACATGCCTAAAAGAGAATTTGCTGCCTAAATGCACACACTATTATATATATATATATATATATATATATATATATATATATATATATATATATATATATATATAATAGTGTGTGTGTGTGTGTGTGCAAATCCTCTGTTGGGCTAAAAAGTCATTTTTGAACCCAAGCTTGATAAATAATTCAATAATATACAATTAATGAAATAGTAATTATCTGTAAAGATGCTGCCATCATTTTATATATATATATATATATATATATATATATATATATATATATATATATATATATACATACACACACACACATATATATATATATATACACACACACACACATATATATATATATATATATATATATATATACACACACATATATATACACACACACACACTCACATATATATATACACATATATGTACACACACACACACACACTATTAAAGTAAAACAAAAACCATGGAATCAATGGACAGCTTGCCAAAACTGAAACTCTTATCCAGATATAATCTTGAATAAAGACAACAATACTGAAAACAAAAGAGAAAAAAGGTCAGAAAGTAAACTTACCAACTCAGTAAAGTGCTTGAAGCCTAGATTGCCTAGACTAAGCAAAAATACATTTACGAATGTTAAATCTTATGCAAGGACGTCTTTAGTTGTAAACTTGAGTTTCATGACTAGAGCCATCCTTGTGTCTTTGTATAACATTCATTATCTATTATTTCTTATTAGATATAAAGCATCTCAAGTATTTGCTATGTTCAACTTCATTTTTATGTTTGTAGCCACATGAGAAATTATTTTTTTCTCAAAAAAAAACAAAAAACTTTAAAAGCTTCAAGTGTCTAATATTTTTACATGTGACTATTTACAATACTTCATTTAGAAAAAGTAAGATCAAAATATAATTTAGTTATTTTTTTACATTATCATTAATAACATACTCTAAAGAAATGGATGTTTTAAATGTATTTGTAGACTTAATAGCATGACCTAAGTCATTTAGAAATAACTAAAAACCAATTGTTTCCATAGAAATTCTTAACTTGCTCTTTGTTCAACATGAATGATGGGCAGTTTTAATAAAAGCATATGACAGTTATGACATCATAGTGTTACTTATTTTCAGTGGGTATAGGCAGAGAAAGAGAAAGTGCATGAAACTGTATGGCAGAAATACAGTTGTAAATATACTAATAAATAATTAAATAAAGACAAATGTGTAAAGTTCCCATTGCAAGGTATGAAATTGCAAAAAAAGTAGCAGCTTTAAATTTTGGTTTGATTTTAGAAGGACATTAACAGTTATTTTCTTCTGTACCTGTAAATGTTATATATGTATTATATGCTAATATAAATGTTAATACATATTGTCATGTTATATGCCTAATACACACACATATATACTACTTCAAATGCTATTATAGTAGAAACTTCTCATTTGAAATACACCTGCCCCCATCTTTATTTATTAAACAGTCTATCAGCCTGTCTACATGGAGGACACGTTTTCTTTACTAAGATTTCTCAGATGGGATACACAGACAGATTTAATACACATTATTTAATAAATCAGAATGAGGCGTTTATTTCAAGTAATAAGTGTCCACTATAATAACATCTGAAGTAAAATGTCAGATTAAAAATAAATCCATTAATTTTATACTTGACCGACAAGGTACTTCAGTTTTTTATTGTTTTCTTGTGTATGGACAAAAGGGTTTCTTTAAAAATGTCTAGAAGCCCACATGATAAATAAAAAAAAAATCATATCAATATCAGCTATGAACACAGCCATAATATATTGGTGATTATATTCACAAGTTTTTTGTGTCTATTTCGAGTAGAGTAATATCCCAGAATATTTTGCCAGTATTTGAATTTAACTGCTTTCAAGGCTATGAATATTATCCCCATAATTTTTTTGATAGAGTATTTTATTTGCATGACAGCCAACATTATCCATTTTGGTGAACGTGAAATACCAACTATAATGATCTGACAAAGAAGCATTGTTTTGTGTTGTACTGACCACAATTATCTCCTTTGCTCCATGAACCCACGTACAAAAACACTAAATCCAAACTTAAGTGTTCTGAAATCATTTCCTGTTTGAACCTAAATTCAAATTTTAATGTAAAATCAATTCGTGACTTAGTTCTCTCTAAATAGAACATCATTTTATATTCATAGTTGTAATTATAAACATACATGCCCTCGCCTCTCAGCTTTTCACTGACCAGATACATGAAACTTCACATTTCCCCTTTTATGCATGGACCAGAAGCTGGGAAAAGCCCATTGCAAGCTCACAATACACTTCCTGATCAATTGTATTCTTGTGTTATCTATTCTAACAAACAGTCCTTTGTCCTAATATTGATTCCTGAACATTTTTCTCTCACGAGAACTTTCTTTCGAACAATCAATTACAAATCAAAATACGGTAAAAGGGGAGCAATTTCTTTTCCCTTAATCTATACATTGAATACAAATTATTGTCTATTTTGTTTGTGTATGTTATTTCAATATATACTTGTTGATTAACATTTGGAGTTTTGCTGTTTTCTTGAATCATTAATAATACAAAAGATATATGCATTAAAGAACACGCCCCATAACAAGCTCTTCCCTTCAACTCTCTGCTCATCCCAATATCATGATACATAGCTAGCAACTGTAATAAAACTAATCTCCAAAAGAGTCTTTCCTTATTAACAATTCAGTAACTGTTAATATAAACATTCAGCTAGAAATCCTCAATGTTCAGTTTCGTTGTCACTTATTCCCAAAAATTACCATTTATTTATTATTTTCTTCTCTTTAGGTCAAATGGGTGATTTCTTTTGAAGAACCCAGTTCACAAACTTATGGCTGGCTATAAAACACAAAACACTGAGAGCCAGATAAAAATCACATGCCATCCCCTTGTATGTGGGTATCTCAGTCAGCATCACATAGAGACAAAAAGTAAAATTGGTAACATCTATTAGCATTGGCTTTAACTTCCTTTCCCTCTCCCCCCCCCACTCTTACTCCAATGTACTTAGTTTGTTAATGACATGCATTTATATTGTTTTCACTCTGATTCATAAATAAAAATATGACCAAATATCAGAATATTTTTAAATCCCTTTTCAACAAGGCCTAGAAATTTTCTGCACCACTTTTTATTTATTATTGTTGCTGAACTTTATCTACTGATTTAGAGCAATACCTATCCTTATTTGTCATTCAACACACCATATAGAGAACCTGAAACTAAACTTTATACATTTTATATCATGTTTGTAAGTAAGCAGAAAGTTATTATACTAGATTTGGCACAAAGCCACAAGTATGGAGGAATCAGTGAAAATCAAATTTACTATGCTGTAGCAATGACCTTGTTAAGCATTAGTCTCTGCTGAGGCATCTGTATTCACATGGCTAAATTGTGTCAAAAATACACTTCAGAAAGCTTGTTCTCAAGTACAGTGTAATCTGGAAATAAGAGAGTTGTCGGGACCGGAGAAGAAGTCTCTTATATCCGGGTTTGGTCTATTTTGTTTAGGTAAGTATGGGAATAATTTGGGATCAGAGAAAATCTCTCTTATATCCGGGTTACACTGTACCAATTAAAAAAAAAAAATTCAAATTTGATTTTGGCCATTTGTTAATTTTAGGTTCAATTAGTGATAATCCAGTCTAAAAACAATATATCCAGTGATCCTCTTTATCTATATAAACCAGAGAATTATATCATTTATGGAGGCTTCTGGGATGATTGTGTACTATTGATAAAGTTCTCCCCCACCAATTCATAATAGTATGCAATTATCAATGACAGACACAATTTCAAACTTAAGTTAACATTTACAAATAAAAATAAAGTACAGATAACTCTCTAAGAAGTCAGAGATGGATTTCATACTGTATTTACATTAGGAACACAATCCTACTTCTAAAATGATAAAAAAAAAAAAAAATCAATATTTTTTAAATTCTGACAAATGTTGCTTGTGGAATATCTAATAAATGTTAATCTAACAAAATTTATCCCCACCACCAAATGTGCCCAATTTTTGGTTGTGGTTAAAGGTAAGATTTTTAATTATTTTGTTAAAAAAAAACATACAACCAAATAATACATGTTTTGTTGTTTCAACATCTTACTGTTTCTCGTTTTTATGAGTATTTTCCTGTGTGTGTGTGTGTGTATATATATATATATATATATATATATATATATATATATATGTATGTGGGGGAACTGTATAATTATTTATTCATAGTTATAACTCCCCTAAAACATTGAAGGCTGGATGTTGCTGACACTGCAGAGAAATTGGTCATCTCTCAGTAACAAACCTTCAAGCAACAATACCATGTCTCTTGCAACTTGTTATTCAATCTCTGTCATTAAACAGTCTACTGTGGACTAATGGATAGCAGCTCGGATTGAGGAACTGGAGAACCAAGTTCGAATTCCAGTTGAATCCATTACATTCACTTACGTGCTAATACCCTTGGGAAAGGTATGAATCCTCTTCTCCCTCCAGCTATGGGTAAGTAGCAGGACAGACTGGGTTCTATAGCATAGGATAGTAACTGGTCTACTGCAGAAAGAAATGGCAACTCACTGCGGGAAAAAATCTGCCTTGTCAGTCATGTATCAAAAGATACATGATTGCCTAAGCGTGTATCACGCATGGCACATAACTGACTGACTAGATTCCAGTAAACCATGGCTGGTGGGAGAAAAGATGAACTGATGCTAATCCTAACAAAATTAGTGCAAATATGAATGCAATAGATTTAAGGCAGAACTAGAATTATCAACCATACCACAAGAATAAGATCTACTTAATATTAGGTTGGTGCAAACAATGTCGTTTTCTCACATAGTAACATATGTGAGAAAACGACATTATTTTGCACCAACCTAATAAAAACAATTGGCTGCATGTACCAAATCTTGTTTGCCCCCCACCACTCTTTTTCACAAGTTCTATTGCTCAAAAATACTAAACTGATTTAATTCAGCTTTCTTTGTAGGATAATGGATGTCTGCTGAAGAACCTGTTCCTAGTTTGTAGGGCCTATGAGAATTTGTCTACTGTGTCATCGCCCTCTGATTGAGAAAATATGAACCGACTCAGGTACCTCCATGAGAACTAGTAAAATAAATTTTCAGCACTTTTTTTTTTTTGTATGACAGACATTAATTTGGAAAATCTTGCAAAAATAAAAATAATTGTCGGATATTAATAAAACTTTCAGAAACTATTCATAAATGATGGAAATTATGTTTTCTTTTTTTAAAATCATGGAAAAAATATTTTTTTTTATATTTATTACCCCACCCCACAACTAATTTTGTGAAAACTCTAGAAATTGAGTCACATTCAGTTTAGTGATTACATTAGTTAAAAACACAAGGCTTTGAGGAAAGCAAATCATATATTTTTTTTTAAATGTACACCCCACAACACACCTGAAAATCAAATCTGAATTGTAACATAAAAAACTCAATAAAACAAATATATTATTTAATTTCAAATGCTTTTATATGCTTTTAGTTGTTTTTATGAATATGGACACTATTTTTTGAAAGCAAAAAATTTTTTCAATGAAAAATGAATTTTTAATACAATTATTTGTTATTCCTTTAATTATAATAGATTTTTACAATTCAGTTGTAAAAATATTATAAAATTAGTTAAAAGCCACATTCAGTTTCAGAAATGTCCTTATCAGATAGATCTTTTTTTTAGTGTTGTAAATTGTATTGTTTTGCGTTATTTGAGTTAAGCATTGTTCTCTGTTGTTAGGGCCTTTACTTTAGTTTTGTGAAACACATGTGGAGAAGTTAATTTGATTTTTCAATTTCAACTGAGAAGGATACCTACAAGTATCAGTATCCTCTTATGAAATTTATATATTTTTATATTAATCTTAGTTATGACATATTTCCATAAATGAAATATCAAAATTAATAATAAATTGAATGGAAATACAAATAACACAGTAAAATATAATAAATGTACATAAAATTATAGTACTTTATGTACACTTCTGATAAAATTTCATAAGAAAAGTACCTATAAATTAATTAGATACCTTTCTTATGAAATTTAATCTCACTCTCAACAGTTTTATTATCATTTCTTTATGATATATTTTCCATAAAGCATCATAAATGTAAAAGCTAAGTACAAAAAAAAAAATATTAGAGCACTGAAAGTTTTCCTTGAAAATAACGAGGTAAATAATTTGTTCTCTTAAAAATAAATAATTTCACTTCTCTGCTTCTGTAGAAAAAATTATCCTCACATAATCTGTCAATACATAATTCAGCGCCTGTCAAGTGATGTGAAATGTTATGACCTGCTTTATTTTATTTTCAAACTACACCTTTTCGGAGCAAAAACTAAATAATGCTTGTTTCAAAATATTTTAAATAAACTTTATAATTTCTGATTTTCTTAAAATAAATTTTGAAAAAAATTATAATTGATTTTTAAGAGAATTTCAAACTGAGATTTTCATTTTTTTTTTTTATAAAATGGAAAAAAAAAAATGGTTGACATGATTATCTGTTAATTTTGCTGACTCAAAAAAAAAAAAAGATTTTTAACGAAAGTTTTGGACATGCTAGGAACGATTAAAAAATGTAAAAAAATACCCCCAAAATACTTTGATCTTTCCTCTTGAAATTAACAAACATTTTTAGACGATAAAATTTTGTTTTCGTCAAGTTTGGCGTCTTTTTCATCATGCTATGCTCTTTTTTAGCGATCTCATGGAGGTACCTGTGTCCCGTGACCGTCATGTTTTCATTTTAGGGAGTTAATCCAACAGTCCCTCCTCCTTTCTGCACTGATAACCGTTACGGTTATCTGCATATCCCAACAATAAAAGTTATAAAACGGAAAAAAGAATATTAGCGAATTCAATTTTAATAATCTCGTCGAGAAAAAAAATTACCATTAAATGGCAACCCTAAATAAAAAAAAAAAATATATCTTTCCCAAGCGGGGAATCGAACCCCGGCCGCCGCGGTGAGAGCGCGGAATCCTAACCACTAGACCACTTGGGACTGAACGGGAATTTTTATCAAATTTAAAGTATATTATTTTAGCTTCATTTTTATGATTTCCATAAAAGTAACTTTATCAGTAACTCCAATTTTGTATGATTCATTTTCAAACGATTTTGTCCACCGTAGCAATTATATTTGAGTAGAGTAGACTAAAACTTTTTAATCATTTTATTAGGGGTACGATTCTATTTAATTATTTATAAATGATTAAAAAAATGTGGTTATCGTTATAAGTTAACTATTTGTTCTTGGGTGTGAGTAATTTCCCAATTTAACGGCAGAGAGCGGGCAAATTTGAAATTCAGGAAACAGTTAACTTTTCTAAATATCCTGGTACAAAATATTTTTTAAAACAGAACTGATTATTATTTTTTAAGTGAAGTTGTACAATGTACTACAACTAGAAATAATCATTTTTTTTTAAATTTCTTTTCCATATTCCTAATACATTTTTTGTTCCTCACCTCTTGTATCAAACGGCAAGGAACAAATGTACATTTAGGATCCTCAGTTTTGAATTTTACAACGAGCACTGTTTTATTATTACCGCCAGCTCTCACCGTGTGCTAATGAAATCTTAAAGTTAAAAAAAATGATTGGGTCTGTATTTTGTTTACTTAAAAAAGTCCGATCTCCCTACAGAAGCCAAAATGCAGATGTTCATTCTCATAACTACGAACTTAAAAAAAAAAAAAAAAAAAAAAAAATCAAATTCGTAATCTGGAGTGTTTTTTTTGTTGTTTTTTTCAGATATGACTATACTAGTAACTAGTATCGATTAAGATTACCGATTACGAATGTCAAAAAAAAATTAACTCTTTAAAAAGAAAAATTAATATAAAAAGTTTTGTCATTTTTTTTAACAGTTAAAATTAAAAATGACAAAACTTTTTTCATTTTGCCTGCAAGACTCAACTTTTTTACATTCTCACAAGGTTAAAAAAAAATTTAGATTTTTTTTTAAATGTGGTACCCCTCCCCTTCATGATTGAAGGTTTAGAAATTATGGTAAATTTCCCGCTTACACTGCAAATTACAATATAGTTCAGTTAATTTTTTTTTTTTACCTGTGTCCTCCTCCACCGTTTTTGTCTTTGCAATTGGTATCCAGGCGCGTGCACACAATGGTTGGTGGTTAGTAAAGGAAAGCGGATAGAAGCGCTGACTGGAAAATGAGCCTTACTCTGTCAACTACTATAACTACTGTACTCCTAGGTTTTTCTGGCTATGAGTGGCGAGAGGAATACCCAGTTGTAGATACGACGTTAACATCAGTAAATAAACACGCTTAAAAAAAATAAATAAATAAATAAAAAAGGAAAGTAAAAAAAAAAAAGAAAAGTAAACTTACAGAACACTCAGCATTTGCAGTCACCCTTAAAAGAGGGTCGACTGCAAATGCTGTATTTCTTCTTTTTATTTTAAAAAATACTTTATCCTTTTCTTTTAACTTTTACTCGCTTGTTAACGAAGGTGCCTAAAAAAAAATGTGACCAAACCTATTCAAGTACTCCCAGCAGTAAACAAAAAACAAAAATGCTAAAAATTCTCATGACCTGGTCAATAAGGAGTCCAATTAATTAAATGACGAAAAGTTAAATTTTAGTATCGGATGTCTTTGCTACGAACCGATATTACAAGGCAACTACTACTTGAAGTGAAATGAACCTACCCTCTATCTATTTTTATTATCATTTGACTTGAGACTTGACTATTATTACAAAAACTTGCTAACATCACAAGAATGGATTATTTGTACATGGGCAGGATTCTGTGAGTGTAGTGTAGCATCATAATGTTTTTTTTTCAGAATAGAAATTCTTTGTCAAGTTTCTGTTTAGTAAACTGAAGTAAATAAAGTTTTTTTTAGTTAAAAAAAAAGAAAAGAAAAAGTTACTGAATATAAAATTGCAGTAAAAGCACAAATCGTAGCGTGTTTAAGTGAATTTCATGACTAATTAATTTTATAATTGATAGCTGACATTAGGATGTGTGTACAGTGTAACCCGGATATAAGAGAGTTGTCGGGTTCCGGAGAAGTCTCTTATATCCGGGTAACACTGTAAAAAATATACATAAATAAAATAAATGGATTAGTTAGTGTGTGTAAGTGTATATTCTGAAAAAATGTTATACAGAAAATAGGCAAAAAAATTGATGTTTTTTTAACGATCACATTATTAAAATCAAATTAATTAAAAACTAGAAAAGGTCTCTAACTTGATGGTGGCTTCTGGTTTTGGAGTCGGAAGTTAACAATGTTTATCAAAAAACTATGTCGGTTATACTGGGGGACGCAATTAAAAATTTGTTTTAATCATTCTTTTAACAAATAGCAAAATAAAACTGCTCTTTATAATTTGAAAAATCTTTATTTTTTTTTTATTGTACATAATAATCAAATAAAGCGTTTCTTTTTAATTGGAATGTTTTTTTCTTTGAAATAATGAATTTTAAAACTTAATGTTTTCTTTGAAAATATTTTTTAAATAGTTTATTTAATAATTATTTTTTATAATTGGAATGTTTTCTTTGTGTGAAAATACTTTTTAAATAGTTTTTATATTGAAAACATTTTTAAATACTTTTATTCTGTTTTTTAAATAGTCTAATAGTTTTTTTTATAAATAGAAATTTAACAAAATTTAAATATATTAAACGTCATAGTAATAATCTATCCAATATATTGTTATTTTTTATTCGACTGCATTACTGATTCCTACCTGTTCAAACTCGTGAAATTAAAAAAAACCCAACTCTAAGTGTACAAAACTGACGAGGAACTTTCGGATAAACACCGCTTAATGTCGGTTTCTGATTTCAATACCGGAAGCCGTCATCAATACCGGACCTATAATTGTTTTTTCCCCAAGTTTTTCAGTGTGTTCAGACGTAATCGCCTAAAAAGTAAAATCTCATTGGAGGGGCGGTGGGGTAGCTTTAGCTGAATATTCTTTTTAATTTGACAAACTTCATGTTTCCATTATGTATTGTATCCAAGATTTTAATAAACTCATTGTGAGATATTCTCATCTCTTTTCCCTTTTGCCATTTTTTCTATTTTTTTTTTTTACCGTTGCCATTTTTTACCTAAATTCGTAGTTTTCATATCGCATTGGTGATTATTCGCGTTCGTATATCATTTATTCTGCATGGAGAATGTTATTGTTATATCTTTCGTACGTTTCAATGCTGATATTTTTCTACCTTATGTCTACTACTGGCTGGTTTTTATGTCTGAAGAGTGTAGTGGATGGGTTAATTATGTGGTAATATTTGTTGAGAATAAGTTGTGTGCTAACTATTTCCACTAACATCAAAATAAAATACAAAATTCAACTGAATTGTTTTAAAACGTAACAATTAGATTTATTTAGGGTTGGTGTACAACATGCAAAGAAAAGATAGGACAGAGTCGTATCCCTTTGATTTGGAAATATTTGTACCAGAGTTCATATTACGAACAAGACATATTTAATTAGAAACTAATAAAACATTCAAAACAATGTACAAGCAGAATATTTGGTATATGTTATGTTGGCAAATATGTATGATGTTTTAGGTTTCAGAATGTCTTTCTTGTAATCGTTCGTTAATGTTGATATTAAAGTTGTTAATATTAAGTGTCTTTTAGACAGAAAGTTCTTAAGAGTAATTTACCTTTTACTGTAATATTGAACTTGTAATTCAGAAGAATAAAGTTTGGAATTGTGAGTTCTAAAGTTGATAAAAGTTCAGGAGTGATTTCAGAGGTTGGTGAGTGAGTGTATTGGAGTTGTTTCGTGTTAAATAAATTTAACTTTGTAACTTCAAAAGTATGAGTGATGTGGAGTTGTTTGGCAGTTGCTTATCCGTCACGAAGCTCACAATATTTATTATTGTATATATACAATAAATGCGGCACAAGGCCAAAAAGGGGGTTGGGGAAAAGGACGGTCATCACTTGTCTTAATATAAAACTTAGTAGCTAACCACTGACCCTATCATACAGAACAATATTCCTTTCACCAAAACAACACATTTTTATCCCTACCTTTCTTACTACATCCACCAAAATACCACTTTGACTCAATGAAAATCTTAAATACTCCCCTTATTTACAAATATCGACTGCGGGGGGAGGGGCATAAAACAACAATATTTAAAAAGAACCCCAATGAATATATACAATATGACACCTAAAATATTTATAAGAAACTAAACAAAAAGGGGTTTAGTAATAACCCCCCCCCACAAACTTTAAATGTGGCAGAAATATCAGTTAACCGGACGAAATCGATGCGGGACTATGAAAAATAAAGGAAAACATTCAATCCTCCCAAGCATTCACACAGGTACACACTCATTCATACACAACAACAAATACGAAAAACACACACGCGAAACGAAAGGCGCCCCGCATCCCCCAGAGAACTGACATCACTGACCACCTAAACGAGGGAGGGGATGGGGAGTTAAACTAAAGGGAAAAAATGGGGACAGAAAAAAAGGGACCAATGAGCAAACACACCCTAGCTAAGTTTACAGAAAAAGAAGAGAAACTAAAAAGTCAAAAAACCAAAAACCTACTCTAGCCTAAAACCAGGGATGGGTTGCCAAAGTTCAACCCAGGAAAAACAATATCCTAATGCCTAACCGGCATCAAGATGCCACTCTAGGTCAGCCCCTTTTACTCGGCACATACGCGCAAGATTCACCCACCTTTTGCCAAATTCTGATGAGGTGAGCCGCCGCCTTTCCGTCCTAATCTTGACTTTAAGCTGATGATTAAAGAACAAGATCAGTTGGGAAGAAGTGAACTTCTCGCGTTCATCGAATTCCTTCTGACGCGTCGTCCAAATCACGACTCTCATAATCCCTAGTAAGCAACAGAACACATAGTGTTCAGCCTTCGTCATCTGCGGCACCACATTGCTACAAACAGAACTGGCTTCCAGGACAAAGAACTTTCCCTGCAGCATGCGAACCATGAGCCTTTCAACAAACCTGCACAACGGCACTACCGCCCTGCACTGAAAGAAGGCGTGACCAATGGTCTCGACTTCCTCCGTACAGCGACGACAGTTTGGATATTTCTCCAAGCCTCCTGAACAAAGTCTCTTGCCGACCCAGAGGGCTTCACGAATCACCAGCCAGGTGTGTGATGCCTCATCGTTATTGAGGCATTTCAACCCAGGCGCCCAAGACCATATCGAGCGAGCCTCCTGCTTCGTAAGACCGAGCTCGCCAATCAGATCATCTTGAACGGCACCCCTAACTAACACTTGATACAATGGCTTACGAGACAACGCCTGGGCGTTGGAGAGGCCATCCGAAGCCCGTAAGAGGAGCTTCAGAGCACGACGACATTCGCGATAGAAGGAGCACTCGGCTCGGGGTGTACGGCGGGCCTCTTCCTCGCACGAGTGCACACTTCTCAGGGACGGGAAATGTTTGCGGACGTCTTCTTTCCAAAAGGCACCCTCCTCATCCGATCCGCGACACATTCGGTCTAGAAAGGTAATGCGAAGCATATGTTGACGAATGTCAATGTTAGGCATACCCAGGCCGCCCTCAGATGGATGAAGGCAACAGATCTCGCGAGATGCCATAGGGGCTTTGTCTCTCCACAAGAAAGAGAACAAGGTCCGTACTAATAAAATTAGTTTGGCATACGGGAGTGGAAGCACAGAGAGTCGGTACAGGAGTATCGGATAGATGGGTGAAACACACACTTCCGCCCTTCCCTTCAGGGAAAGTCTCCTCCGAGCCCACAGATTAACCGCGATCTCGGCCTTCCCTTGCACCTCCGACCAATTCATTTCCAACTGGAGATCAGGACCGAACCAGACGCCGAGTATCTTGATCGGCCCATCCGTCCAGAGGAAAGGCCCGGGAAGAGAAACTCCCTTCCACGCACCCAACCGCAAGCCCACAGACTTATCGCGGTTGATCTTGGCCCCTGTCACCATCTCATAGCCACTGATCTCTTTGCTGACTTCGTCAATCTCGGCTCTGCTCGACACAAGAACCGAAACGTCGTCAGCATAGGCAGAATACCTGGCTGAGGTGGTAGCCCCAGGCAGGGAAATTCCGGACAACCTTGACGAATGGAGCGAGACAATACGAAAGGCTTCGATCTTACTCCATTCACTATTACCAGCGCACCAGGGATCAAAAGTCGGATCCAGGAGCGAAAGTCGGCTCCGAAATCGGCCGCCGAAATCGGCCGCCGAAAGGACAGCCTCCAGAAACCGATGGTCAACCCTATCGAAGGCCTTGGACTGATCTAAATTGATCAGCGCGGCTTCACTGTCGACTTGTTCTAAGATCAAGCGTACCATATGAAGGTTATCCTGAATAGTCGTGCCCTTCACAGCACAAGTCTGTTCGGGGCCAATCAGACGAGACAGGACAAGCTGCAAACGGTTGGCTAAGATTATTGCCAAAATCTTTAACTCTGTGTTTAACATGGTTAAAGGGCGAAAGTTCCCTAACCCATCCCCACCGTTCTTGTCCTTACGCAGCAACTTGATCACACCCCTGGTGAAGCGTTGAGGTATAGACCCCTGCTTCATCCAGTGGTTAAAAATCAGTTCTAGCAAAGGAACAAAAACGGGCGACTGCCTCAAATAAACTTCGTAGGGAAGACCATCTAGTCCCGGAGACTTATCCAGGCCAACCTGCTTTAGCGCTTCCCAGATTTCCGACTCTGTAATGGGACCCTCGCAGCTAGCCGCTTCAGCTGCATTAAGGCAGGGAAAGTCAGCCAAATAGGTGTCGAACTGAGCAGGGCTCAGACCGGGCTCTCTGGTGAAAAGATCCTGAAAGTAATCTCGAAAGGCCTCGCATATGCCCGCGTTTGTAGTCACGGTCCGCTTATCCGTCAATGTGACGCGCGCTATATGTCGCCTAGACGCGTTCCGATTCTCCTCTGCACGCAGTTCAGCGGCCATGTTCGTCGACTCAGAAGACATTCTTTTTAACCTAGCCCTAACTACCAGAGCTTGACTCTCCTTGATAAGCAAGGAGGACAACTCTGCCTTAGCTAAGGCTATATCCCCACTAACACGGGATTTCACGGCCCGATCAACTTTATCTTCTAAAGCCGTTTGCGCCGCTAATCTATCTAGATTGAGTCGACGACTAAAATCGGCAGCAAACGTTCTAATTTTGCATTTTAAATTATCCCACCAGGCGTTTCCCACAACCGCCCCCGTCAGTTCCCTCTGAATCATTAGTAGCAGCTGGTCTCGGAAACCCTGCTCACCAAATAATGAACAGTTGAATTTCCAGTAACCAGCCATTCTAACCTTAGGCTTATCTAAGTTTACACGGACCCGGACAAGCCTATGATCCGTATAAACTATATAGTGGAAACTTGGACACACTAAGAGCCCTACATCGACTCTCTTCTTAACTAAGACTCGGTCCAGGTAGCTCGCAAGCGTGCCAGGAGCCGAGTTGCCTTTATTTGTCCAAGTCCATGCTACCTCCCGAGGGTGCTCATTCCGTAACTTATCGACAAGATCAAACCTGCCGATAAAGTCCCGAAATGCCTTCACATCAGGATTGTTAGTACCCGGATTTTGCCCTATAACACAGAATAAAGAAAAACGAAGATAGATTTAAAAAAAAGGGAATGAAAATTAAAAAGAAGACTAGAATAAAAAATTAAAGTGTGTAGAAATAAGAACTGCGAAAATTAAAGGGGTAAAAATGCAAATCAAAAAAGGAAAACTGGTAAAAAAAAAAACAAATAGGAAAACTGGAATAAAAAGAAAAAGTGCAAAAATTAAAGGTGGGAGGGGGGCAAAAATAAAATGGAAGGAAGAAAGAAAAATCAAAAAACTTTTTCAATACAGTCACAAAAATGTCACAAAAATGTCACAAAAATGTAAAATTAAAATAAACACACTTTAATCAAAATGAAGATCAAAATGCAAACGGGTAAATTTCAAAAAGAGTCGAGCGAAAATCAGCTATCCGCAACCGTCAAAATCACGACAAAAAGGTCAAGGCCGTCGTAAAGCTCACTGGTAAACTTGTGTTCGTGCATCGTATTTATTTACATTCCTGGTCACGTGCGTGGCTCGCGAACACATTTCAAGATTTTTCTTCATCAATCAGGCGTTGAAAGGACTGTGCCGCATTTCTTAATCCGAAAGGCATTCTGGCAAATTCGAACAATCCGAACGGTGCCGTTTTGTGGATGTCCTCTTTAGCCAGTGGAATCTGGTAAAAGGCCTTTCTCAAGTCTAACTTGGTGAAGATTCTTGCACCTTCCAAAGTAACAACGAAGTCTTGCAAGTGGGGCACAGGATATTTATCCGGAATCGTTTGAGAATTAAGTCTCCTAAAATCTCCACACAGTCTCCAAGATCCTGCTTGCTTTTTAGGTACCATATGTAACGGGGACGCATATGGGCTAGATGAAGGGCGAATAATCCCTAAATTCAACATATGCTGAAATTCAGCTTTCGCCAGTTTGTATTTTTCTGGGTGTAGTCGGCGTGGCTTCGAAAATACAGGAGGTCCAGTCGTCTGAATTTTGTGTTCCGCGCTGTGTCTAATTGGCTCTGTGTATGTAAAGGGTGTTGTGATTTCTGGGTACTTCAGAAACAGATTCTGTAAGCCATTAGCGGCAGGCAAGGCTGTACTAATGCCTGTAGTTGTGAATTTTGACGTTATTCCTTTAATTGAAAAATCTGTAGTTCGATCTGTGAGAGATCGAGATGCCATGTCAACACTTAAGTTGAAATGAGACAAGAAGTCTGCCCTTAGAATAGGCGTATTAACTTGTGCAATAGTAAAAAGCCAAGAGAACGATCTACGTATGCCAAGATCTAACGTTAGTGAAGTTTCACCGAAAGTTTCGATGCGAGATCCATTCGCGGCTTGTAAGTTAAAGTTAGCTTGTTTGGCTGTCATGCCTGGCTTGGGTGGTATGACACTGATTTGGGTTCCGGTGTCAATCAGGAAAAGGTATCCAGAATTCTTATCACTAATGTAAAATAGGCGGCTTTGCATTATTTCCCCAGCAGCAGACGCCGTCCTCACGTGCTGCCGGGATTGTCGTTTCCCGCCTGTCGTTGAGGACAGTTGTTGTTTGTAAGGTTTGCACTGTACTTGCACGGTCGGATACATTTCCGCGACTGTTTACCAAATTTGAAGTGATACCAGCAAGTATCATGTTGCCTATGTCTGGTTGCCGAGTTCGATCTGCGTCTACATCCGTGTTGACGCGACGAATGTCTGGAACGGTCGGTATAAAATACGGCTTTCTGTAGCCCTGGTAGTTGTCAGGTGAGTTCCGATATTTTTTCTTTTTTTTAACTCTTTTACTTCGTGTGACTGGTTGATAGATGCTACGGAGGGTGACGAATCAGTATTAAAAATAGTATTAGATGGCTGATTATCAACGATCTTATCAGCTATTTCTGCTAGCCTCTGAAGTTCGATGTCGACTGGCAGTGACGCTAGAATTTGGGTAGTCTGCGCATGTAATTTGTCCATCCATAGTTTGCGTAAAATAATATCGGACATCGTGTTCCCTCCCAGCAATGCTCTCATTTTCCTTAATAGTTGGGAAGGCTTATTTTGTCCAAGATGCAAGTTACTGAATAGGTCGTGCAGCCGTCTCTCCTCTGATTCGCCTGTGCGGTGGATAATAGCCTCTTTAACTACATCATACGGCTTATCGGCGGGTATCTCACTGAGGAGGTCGGAAACTTCAATGGACACATCAGTAGGAAGCTTCTCGACTAAAAGGGCGAATCGAGAATTCTGTGATGTTATTTTCTTCGCGTTGAAAATGGCATTTAACTCGGCGAACCACACTTGCACATTAGTTTTTTTGTTGTATGTTGGTAGGTTGATCGCTGCCTCTGTGTGTGTTTCAGTCATGCTCGTAAATTGAACATGAGAACTTGTATAAGTTCTGGCGTTTGAATTTGGTTGTTTTTTAAATGTGCTTTTATATTCCTTGAACGTCGGGTCACCAAAATTGTTGTGGCTGAAATCACGTATCACGTCGAACGTCGGGGTCGCCAAAATTGTAGTGGATGGGTTAATTATGTAGTAATATTTGTTGAGAATAAGTTGCGTGTCAATTAACTATTTCCACTAACATCAAAATAAAATACAAAATTCAACTGAATTGTTTTAAAACGTAACAATTAGATTTATTTAGGGTTGGTGTACAACATGCAAAGAAAAGGTAGGACAGAGTCGTGTCCCTTTGATTTGGAAATATTTGTACCAGAGTTCATTACGAACAAGACATATTTAATTAGAAACTAATAAAACATTCAAAACAATGTACAAGCAGAATATTTGGTATATGTTATGTTGGCAAATATGTATGATGTTTTAGGTTTCAGAATGTCTTTTTTGTAATCGTTCGTTAATATTGATATTAAAGTTGTTAATATTAAGTGTCTTTTAGACAGAAAGTTCTTAAGAGTAATTTACCTTTTACTGTAATATTGAACTTGTAATTCAGAAGAATAAAGTTTGGAATTGTGAGTTCTAAAGTTGATAAAAGTTCAGGAGTGATTTCAGAGGTTGGTGAGTGAGTGTATTGGAGTTGTTTCGTGTTAAATAAATTTAACTTAATTGTAACTTCACAAGTATGAGTGACGTGGAGTTGTTTGGCAGTTGCTTATCCGTCACAAAGCTCACAATATTTATTTGTATGTATATATACAAAATGTGACACAAGGCCTAAAAGGGGGATGGGGAAGGACGGTCTTCATCTGTCTTAATTCTAAACTTAGCTAGTCGCAGACACTGACCCAATCAAGCCAACAATATTCCAATCACCAAAACAACACACTCACTCCTACCTTTCTTACTACGTCCACCATAATACCTCAAATTCTCTATGATGTCCTAACTAGACCCCTTATATACAATTATTGTTCGTGGGGGGGGGGGGAGGGTAAAAAAATAAACAACTTTTAAAATGATCCCCAAATGATTATTTACAATATGACTGAAATATTTACAATAAAACTAAACAAAACTGTGTTAGTAATAAAACCCCCCACAAACCATAAATGTGGCAGAAACATCAGTTAACTAGACGAAATCAATGCGGGACTAAGAAAATAAGAAAAAGCATTCATACCTCCAAGCATTCACGCAGGCACACACACATTCATACACAACAACAAATACGAAAAATCACACACACGAAACGAAAGGCGTCCCGCATCCGCCAGAGAACTGAAATCACTGACCACCTAACGAGGGAGGGGATGGGGAATTAAACAAAAGAAAAATAGGGACAGATGCGCATGCATACCCTAGCTAAGTTTACTAGAAAAAAGGGAAAACTAAAGCTTCAAAATAAAAAAACCTAGTCTAACCTAAAATCTGGGTGGGTTGCCTATGTTCAACCCTGTTAGGACAAAATTCTGTACCTAACCGACATCCAAATGCCACTCTAGGTCATCCCCTTTTACTCTACACATTCGCGCAAGATTCACCTACTTTTTGCCAAATTCCGATGAGGTGAGCCGCCGCCTTTCCGTCCTAATCTTGACTTTAAGCTGATGCTTAAAGAACAAGATCAGTTGGGAAGAGGTGAACTTCTCGCCCTCATGGAATCCCTTCTGACGCGTCGTCCAAATCACGACTCTCATAATCCCTAGTAAGCAACAGAACACATAGTGTTCATCCTTCGTCAATTGCGGCACCACATTGCTACAAACAGAACTGGCTTCCAGGACAAAGAACTTTCCCTGCAGCATGCGAACCATGAGGCCTTCAACAAACATGTACTGAAAAAAGGCGTGACCAATGGTCTCGACTTCCCCAGTACAGCGACGACAGTTTGGATATTTCTCCAAGCCTGCTGAACAAAGTCTCTTGCCGACCCAGAGGGCCCCACGAATCATCAGCCAGGTGAGTGATGCCTCATCATTATTGAGACATTTCAACCCAGGCGCCCAAGGCCATATCGAGCGAGCCTCCTGCTTCGTAAGACCGAGATCGTCGATCAGATCATCGACCCCTAACTAACAATTGATACAATGCCTTACGAGACAACGCTTGGGCGTCGGAGAGGCCATCCGTCGTCCGTAAGAGGAGCTTCAAAGAACTACGACATTCGCGGTAGAAGGAGCACTCGGCACGAGGTCTACGGCCGGCCAGCCTCCTCCTCGCACGAGTGCACACTTCTCAGGGATGGGAAATGTTTTCAGACATCTTCTTTCCAAAAGGTGCCCACCTCATCCAATCCGCGACACATTCGATTTAGAAAGGTAATGCGAAGCATATATTGACGAATCACAATGCTAGGCATACCCAGACCGCCCTCAGAGGGATGAAGGCAACAGATCTCGCGAGATACCAAAGGGGCCTTGTCTCTCTACAAGAAAGAGAACAAGGTCCGTACTAATAAAATTAGTTTGGCATACGGGAGTGGAAGCACAGACAGTCGGTACAGGAGTATCGGATAGATGGGTGAAACACACACTTCCGCCCTTCCCTTCAGGGAAAGTCTCCTCCGAGCCCACAGATTAACCGCGATCTCGGCCTTCCCTTGCACCTCCGACCAATTCATTTCCAACTGGAGATCAGGTCCGAACCAGACGCCGAGTATCTTGATCGGCCCATCCGTCCAGAGGAAAGGTCCGGGAAGAGAAACTCCCTTCCACGCACCCAACCGCAAGACCACAGACTTATCGCGGTTGATCTTGGCCCCTGTCACCATCTCATAGCCACTGATCTCTTTGCTGACTTCGTCAATCACGGCTCTGCTCGACACAAGAACCGAAACGTCATCAGCATAGGCAGAATAGCTGGCTGAGGTGGAAGCCCCAAGCAGGGAAATTCCGCGCAGGACCGGATTCGCCTTTAACTTGCGAAGGAATGGTTCCAACGCAAGAACGTAAAGCAGAGGCGAGAGCGGACAACCTTGACGAATGGAGCGAGACAATACGAAAGGCTTCGATCTTACCCCATTCACTTCCACCAGCGCACCGGGGGTCGCATACAAAAGTCGGACCCAGGAGCGAAAGTCGGATCCGAAACAGGCGGCCGAAAGGACAATAAAATTTTTTTTTAAAATAAACTGGGAAAATTAAAAGACAAACAAAAATTAAACAGGAAAAAAAAATCTAAATGGCGCCCAAAGGCAGTCGAAAGCAAAAAACAAAAACAGAAACTCCTCTCTTTTTTAAAAATTCAAGAAAATGTACAAGAAAAAGAAAGGAAAAGAAAAAGTCTGGTTTACAACCAGAAAAAAAAAAAAAAATAAATAAAGGTTTGCGGCCGAAACCGCTAAAGAAATTAAAAAAGCAAAAGAAAAAACAAACTAGTTAAACCAAAAAAGACGAGAGAATGCGACCGAAGTCGCTAATTAAAAGGAAAAAATAAAGTTTTCTTTTTCTTTTTTTCAAATACTGTGCTGACTTTTTTTTTTTTTTCTAAAACAACTAGAAATCACGACAAAAAGGTCAAGACCGTCGCGAAGCTCACGATATTTATTGTAAAAATTTACAATTGTGGCACGTGGCCGAAGAAGGGGAGGGGTAAAGGCTGGTCCAAACTAACTATCCTATACCTAGCTAATCAGACTCACGACCCATTCATACAATACAATTTACCCATTCACCACAAGAACTCATCCATCACCAATCGTTCTCTCATGCACCATAATACCACATTCTTACCAGGGGGTCCTACAAAAAACGCGCCCCACACCATAAAAATTTGATGATGAAATACATGCTATACATTAAAATTCTAATAATGATAGAATGAGAGGGGAGGGGAGATGAACCCAATAATCAAATAAATATAAACACAAAAATTAAACTAAACATAACAGATGTTAGTAGGGGACTGTCCAACCCTCAAAATAGAGAGGCCGCTGTATTCTGCCCAGGGGACAGAATCAAGAAGCTCTCTCGCTAAGGGAGTGGGGAAAAAGGATAAAATATTATGCGGGAATGGGGAAATATACAGCTGACCCAGTCGAGATGAAAAGGAGGGTTAAAAACAAACTGGGGAGGTTGGGAATCTCGACTTGGATCATAACCAAAGAGTAGCCGGGTAGCAGGCCAGGAACAACACTTACTCACATTAACTAGGTACACTGAAGCTTGTTTAATCCTAACCAAGGGGAGGGTTCCACAGGAAGCCACCCCGATGTGCAATAGGTTGACCTAGAAGAGAAAATCAAGGCTAGCCCCAGTCACACGAACCAAGCTCGCCTCTTTTACCCACCTTTCGCTAAAGACTGTCGAATGCAATCGTTTTCTATCAGATCTAATCTTCATCTTGAGCTGATGCTCAAAGAATAGGATCAGATGCTGATGAGAAAGATGGTTGCCCCGCAAGACTTCCTCCTTTCGCGTCGTCCAAATCACCATTCGAGCCGTGGCCAGCAGCGTCAGAAACACCATTCGTTTCACCCCGGAATACGGGGGCGACACATTGTCACACGCGTATGCGCGATCAATGGACACAAGCTGTTCGGGAGCGAGACGAGCCGTCAGCTCGCCGACATGGTCCCATAAGGGGCGGACCCGGGGGCAATGGTAGAAGGCGTGCGAAGCCGTTTCCTCTAAGCCAAGACCACACCGTTCACAGTCTGGCAAATCCGCCAAACCCCATATGAAAGCCTTGTCGTTGAGAGGCAGCCGATTCCGAGCCAATCGCCAGGTAAGCGAAAACTCAGGGTTACTGAGGTAATCCGCCGCTGGCGCCCAAGACCAGTAGGAGCGATACTCCTCCTCCGACAAGCCGAGCGTATCACGTAGGGAATCCTTCGCGGGCCCCTCCACTAATCCACGATAGAAGACCTTCCTAGGCCGTGAAAGGTCACTGGACCGGGGAATGGCCTTCAAGGCCGACCGACACTCGCGGATGAAATCCGACTCGTCCCGGGGTCTACAACGGCGCTCAACCCTCGAGATGGGGGGACTGATGGTAAGGCTAGGGAAGGCGTCCCTAACAATCCCCTCCAGAATCGGATCTCTCCCAGTCAATGCGCGGCGTAGGAAAGCCAACCTAGAGGCACGGATGTGACTCAAGAGGTGCGGCATTCCCAGCCCCCCATGACACGGACGTTTAGTGCAGACTCGTCTGTCGACCCTGTTCGCGCGTCCCCTCCATAAAATGGAGGATAGCGATCGCTCGAGCGCCTTCCGATGGGTCTCACAGAGAGGAAGTACAGACAATCGATAAAGAATCAGGGGGAGAATGTATGTAACACACACCTCCGCCCTTCCCTTCACGGACAACCGCCGTCGATTCCAAGTCTTGCCGGCGGAATAGACCTTTGCAAGTACTTCAGACCAATTCTTCTCCAGCTGGAGGTCCGGTCCAAACCACACTCCAAGAATGCGGACAGGTCCATCCGTCCAACCGAAGCGGCCCGGAAGAGCGACCCCCTTCCAGGCACCTAACCGCAAGCCGGAAGACTTGTCGCGGTTTATCTTGGCCCCTGTCACCTTCTCGTACCGATCAAGCGCCTTCTGTACCGCCTCGATGTCGTCCCGGGACGACACGAAAGCAGATACGTCATCGGCGTACGCGGAAACCCTGGCTCGAGCCCCTCCAGGAACGGCGATTCCGCGTAGGGCCGGACTGCCGGTCTCGTCCTTCAGCCGGCGAAGGAGAGGCTCCAACGCCAAAGCATAAAGGAGAGGCGACAGCGGACAACCCTGACGAACCGACCTAGACAGCACGAACGCGTCCGACAACCTTCCGTTCACCTGTACCACAGCACTGGGGGAGCGATACAGGAGGCTAATCCAGTGGCAGAAGTTGGGTGCGAATCCAGCGGCCTGCAGGACAGCAGCAAGGTAGCGATGGTCGACCCTATCAAATGCCTTGGACTGATCCAAATTGATCAGCGCGGCTTGCTCGTCGTCTTTTACACCCTCTATGATCGTGCGGATCAGATGCAGGTTGCTCTGAATTGTTCGGCCCCTCACAGAACAAGTCTGCTCAGGTCCCAACAGAGACTCGGCAACTGACTGCAAACGCTCCTGCAGGATCTTGGCCATAATCTTTAACTCTGTGTTTAGCAGAGTTATGGGCCTGTAGTCATCTAGTTTCCCCCCACCACCTTTGTCCTTTTTCAACAGAGTGATCACGCCCCTGGTGATCCGGTCGGGGATGGACCCCGACCGAAACCAGTTGTTGAACACTGCAGTCAAAATCGGAACAAAGATGTGCGACAGCCTCAAGTACAATTCATAGGGCAAACCATCCAAACCGGGCGACTTGCCTCTGCCGACCTTCTTCAAAACCGCGTAGACTTCGCCCTCCGTGATCTCTCCCTCGCAGCTAGCCGCTTCAGTCGGCGAAAGCCGAGGAAAGTCAGCCAAATAGCTACGAAACTCCTCCTCACGGAGACCAGGCTCCTTGGTAAACCGGCTCTCGAAATGGCGCCGAAACGCCCCGCACATGTCGTCAGTGGCCCGAAGAGTACGCCCCTCCGGGGATTCGACTTCACGAATGTAACGATCGCCACCTCGACGGACCTCTTCCCTGCGCAGCTCTGCGCCCAAGTTCACCGCTTCGGAAGACATCTTGCTTAACTTATGTCTAATTACCTGGCCCATGTACCGCTCGCTATTCGAACGATCCAGGGCCTCCTTAGCTAAGGCTATCTCTAGGGGATCCCCCCCAGCCACCGCCCGGGTGTAACTAGCTTTAAGCGTCTTTACCTTATCAGCTCTATCTAGAGTGAGCCGTTTGCTGAAATCAGTGGTGAAGGACCTAATCCTACCTTTAAGGCGTTCCCACCACCTATTCCCGATAACCGCCCCCACTAGCTCCCGCTGCACTAGTCTAATTAGCTGTTCCCGAAAGTCCTCCCTGTCCAGTAAGGACAGATTGAACTTCCAGTAACCAGCCATTCTAGGCCTACCGTCTAACGCCACCCGGGCACAAACGAGTTTGTGGTCCGAATAGCCTACCCAGTGGAACGTAGGGCAATCTAACAGATCTATGTCGGCTCTTCTAACTAACATTCTGTCAAGGTAGCTGACTACCTTGTCACAAGGCCAATTAAGAGCCCACGTCCACATTTTCCCCCCGGGATGATCGACCCGGTATCTATCGACGAAACCATAATCGTCGATCAGATCAACCAGGCTACGATCGCCCCTTCTCCCGCTAGCTCCCCGCCCCCTGTCTAACTTGGGGTCCAGGATGGCATTCCAGTCCCCCATTAAAACTAGGCGCGTTGAATCCACCAGGAACGGCCCCACTTGTGTTCGTGCATCGTACTTATTTACATTCCTGGTCACGTGCGTGACTCGCGAACACATTTCAAGATTTTTGGCGGTATTTTGTGTTTAAACAAGTGTGCGTAGGCGTTGTTATTACTTTAAGATATATTGGCCAATCAGAAGCAATTATTGTAAAACTTGCGTCTGGAGCCTGGATTGTGTTTAGCTTGCACAAAAATCTATAACTAACATGAAAATGTAAATTAGAAATGTTTTTAACATTTTTTGTCCAGTGAGGATGTAGTGCACTCAGTAATTGGTTCTGATCCACTGGCATATGGAGGTTAAGCTCTATAAGAGTTTAAGACTCTTTAAACTAACTCTACAAAAACGCAGATACAACGTTTAAAAAAAATAATACTTTTAATAATGAAAAATCTTTGAAGCTTTTGTTGGGGACGTGCAGAATTTATTAATTATGCTTGAAAGAATCAGAAGGAATTTGTGTAGGTTGCGTGACTTTCTGCATCCACAACAAATAAATAAACGAAATTTAAAATACGATTAAGAACACGATATATTAAAGTAGAAACTAATAAGACATTTATATACATTTCAAAACAATATAAAAGCATGATAATTGGTATATGTTATGTTGGCAAAAATGTGCATGATGTTTTAGGTTTCAGAATGTCTCTCTTTGTAATCGTTCGTTAATTTGTGGCCCGTTTTAGATTTGTGTTGGTATTAGAATTGTCAACATTAAGTGTCTTTTCAGGAGTTCTTAAGGAGTTATCTACATTTGACTGTAAAGTTTTTAAGGTCGCTCGCACATGGATGTTTACTTAATAGGTAGTGAATATAATTCACTTTGGATAAGCAATGTTCGAGAATCGATGTTCACAGAATTTGTTGATTTTAAATTGTGAGTGAGTCAGCGTTGAGGTACCTTAAAATCTGTACGGTAAAATCGTGATTTCGAGTGACGTGGAGTATGTTGACAATTTCTCTGTGGGAGTTCGTTACTGTATATTTATTGTATCGAAAAATACAATTTTGGCACAGGGCCTGAAAAGGGGAAGGGTTGAGGCTGGTCTTCACTGATTATCCTATACCTAGCTAATCCGATTCACGACCCATTCACTCGTTACAATTTGCCCATTCACCACAAGAAATCATCCATCTCCAATCAATCCTCCTTACACCATAATACCACATCCTCACAAGGGGGGGACCTACAAAACGCGCCCCATGACATTAAAAATTTAATGATAATTATATACATATAAAAATCTCGTGATGAAGGATGGGAGGGGAGGGAGATGAACCCAATAATAAACTAAAAATATAAACATAAGTCAAAGTAAGCATAACTGATGTTAGTAGGGCCCGTCCAACCCTCAAAAACAAAGAGGCCGCTGTATTCTGCTCATGGGACAAAATCAAGAAGCTCTCTCATTAAGGATGAGGGAAAAGGATAAGAAAAATCGTACGGGCATGGGAGAATATAACTCTGACCCAGACGAGATAAAAAGGGGGGACCGAAAACAAACTGGGGAGATTGGGAATCTCAAGCTGGATCATAACCAAAGAAGTGGCCGAGAACAGGCCGGGAAACACATTTACTCACATTAACTAGGTACACAAAAGCTTGTCTAACCTAACCAGGGGGAGGGCTCCTCAGGAAACCACCCCGATGTGACGTAGGCTTGACCTAAAAGAGAAAATCAAGGCTAGCCCCGTTCAAACGAACCAAGCTCGCCTCTTTCACCCACCTTTCGCTGAAGACTGTCGAATGCAATCGTTTTCTATCAGTTCTAATCTTCATCTTGAGCTGATGCTCAAAGAATCGGGTTAGATCCTGATGAGAAAGACGGTTGCCTCGCCAGACATCCTCCTGTCGCGTCGTCCAAATCACCATCCGAGCCGTGGCTAGCAGCGTGAGAAACACCATCCGTTTCACCCCGGAATACAGGGGCGACACATTGTCACACGCGTATGCGCGATCAATGGGCACAAGGTTTTCGGGATCAAGACGAGCCGTCAGCTCGCCGACACGGTCCCATAGGGAGGACCCGAGGACAAGGGTAGAAGGCGTGCGAAGCCGTTTCTTCTAAACCAAAGCCACACCGTTCACAGTCTGGCAAATCCGCCAAACCCCATATGAAGACCTTGTCATTGAGAGGCAGCCGATTCCGAGCCAAACGCCAGGTAAGCGAAAACTCAGGGTTACTGAGATAATCCGCCGCTGGCGCCCAAGACCAGTAGGAGCGAAACTCCTCCTCCGACAAACCGAGATCCTCACGTAGGGAATCCTTCGCGACCCCCTCCACTAACAAACGATAGAAGACCTTCCTAGGCCGAGAAAGGTCACTGGACCAAGGGACAGTCAACAAGGCCGACAGATACTCGCGAAAGAAAACTGATTTAACCCGGGGTTTACGCCGGCGCTCCACCCGCGAGCTTGGGGAACTGATGGTATCCCCTTAATAATCGGATCTCCACCTGTCAACGCGCGGTGTAGAAAAGCCAACCTCTAGGCACGCCAATGGCTTACCAAGTGTGGCATTCCCAGCGCCCCATGATACGGACTCGTCTGTCGACCCGATTCCCGCGTCCACTCCACAAAGTAGAGGCTAGCGAGCGCTCGAGCACCTTCCGATGGTCGTCACAGAGAGGAAATGCGGACAATCGATAAAGGACAAGAGGGAAAATGTATGTAGCACACACCTCCTCCCTTCCCTTCACGGACAACCTCCGTCGATGCCAAGTCTGACCGGCGGCTTCGACCTTTGCTCGTAATTCAGACCAATTCTTCTCCAGCTGGAGGTCGGACCCAAACCACACTCCAAGAATGCGGACAGGACCGTCCGTCCAACCGAAGCGGACCGGAAGATCGACCCCCTTCCAGGCACCTAACCGCAAGCCGGACGACTTGTCGCGGTTGATCTTGGCCCCTGTCACCTTTTCGTACCGATCAAGTGCCTTCAGTACCGCCTCAATGTCGCTGCGGGACGACACGAAAGCAGATACGTCATCGGCGTACGCAGAAACCCTGGCTCGAGCATCTCCAGGAACGGCGATTCCGCGTAGGGCCGGACTGCCTGTCCCGTCCTCAGCCGGCGAAGGAGAGGCTCCAACGCCAAAGTGTAAAGTAGGGGCGACAGTGGGCAACCCTGACGGACCGACCTAGACAACACAGAGGCGCCCGACAGCTTCCCGTTCACCTGTACTACAGCACTGGGGGAGCAATACAGGTGGCCAATCCAGCGGCAGAAGTCGGGTGCGAATCCGGCGGCCTGCAGGACAGCAGCAAGGTAGCGATGGTCAATCCTATCAAATGCCTTGGACTGATCCAAATTGATCAGCGCGGCCTCATCGTCGTCTTTTACACCCTCTATGATCGTGCGGATCAGATGCAGGTTGCTCTGAATTGTTCGGCCCCTCACAGCACAAATCTGCTCAGGATCCAACAGAGACTCGGCAACTGACTGCAAACGCTCCTGCAG